>BSBK01006826.1:0-120000 GCA_027943335.1 Chamaecyparis obtusa | reverse complement strand
ACTTCGACACGAGAATTTCCAAAACAATAATCCCCATTCCAAGGCTCGGCAAAGGCGGGTAAATTGACTACAATACTCAATAGTGAGAATCTAATTTAAACATTAACTATGATTACTTAACAGGAAGAACTATAAAATTTGGAAATATGAAGTCAGGTACAAGATATGAAATCCCATGATGTTCCAAGGTTGATAAGAACCTTTCCACTATGGTTACAACACTAATCCAAACCAAGGAATCCACAAAACCCAATAATCATACAAAATAGAGGATCCAATAAAACTTAGAAGTCTCGACATCCAAATGCCCTGCGATAATTCCAAATTCCAACACTATAATTATCTAATCCCCGTAACACAAAATTATCATTCCAAAAGCTTGGTAGAATTG
Source organism: Chamaecyparis obtusa (assembly GCA_027943335.1). Taxonomy (NCBI): domain Eukaryota; kingdom Viridiplantae; phylum Streptophyta; class Pinopsida; order Cupressales; family Cupressaceae; genus Chamaecyparis; species Chamaecyparis obtusa. Next base: position 119,609 of record BSBK01006826.1, on the reverse strand, counting down.
GTAGCAGAGATGCAAATTAAACTTCACAGTCCTAACTCCAAAATTCTACTCCCTTAAGCATCACATTTCAGTTCCCTTGACCAAGATCATGATAAGTTACACAAAACAGTGAAATACATTTTGCTCCCAAGGCTCAAGAAACCCTACATCCTCATAATCCTATCATAACAGTATCACAGAGTTTGAGAAACCCTAAATCAATATTTCTAATTTACTGAACAGAAATCACACACAACTGAATTCCCCAAATTTTGACAGTGAACATAAACACTACAATGTTCAAAGACCAAACATTTTAAAAGATACTTCCACAGTAACACGTGAATCATTCCTAGTACAATGAATGATATGAATAGAAACTATATTCAATGAACTTCTATAAACAAAATTCATAAAGAAGACAAGAGATTGGGTTAGAGAATGCCCCTGCTTGTTTATGAGAGTGGGGGTGTTCTGAACTGGAAGAATGCCTCAAAATCCTTGCTCCAAATAAGCGAGCAACAACAAATCACTTCCTCACAACAATGTCAAGTCACCGTGAAGACTGGCAATATTAATACTGCAACCTCCAATGGTGGTTCACAAACCAATCACCGTGATTTTTCTCCCTTGAAGCAGAGTAGCGAAACTAATACAATATTCAACTAGTAGTGATAAAAATAGATGCCTTTCAAATAGGCTCAAAGATAATACAGCTGAGAGAAACACTAAGCAAGGTTCCCATTTTAATGCAAAATAACAACAATTTTCGTTGCATTCCCAGGCCGAAAATCCATAATTCCAGAGGCAGATAACTTCTTGCCCAAAACAATTGGCAACAACCAACTGAACATTCACAGTGAAATGAATGCCCATTCCGCCTTATTAACTTTATCCTTATCTTAACCATAACTGCAGGTACTCAGAGTTGCCAAGTGTCAGCCATGGTACAAGTACCAGCCACATTTTTAAATGCCAGTGAATATGAGCTGTGTTACACTAGATAATACCAACTGGTAGTCAAATATTCTATTCTAATGTTTAGGTTGTGCCAGGCTAACCATAGAAACCCATGTTTTTGGTTCAAATATCTAGGCAATTCGAAGCTTAACTCTTAACCTACTAGCATGTAGGTTAGGAATTACTAACCTTCTATTACTCATTCCTAATACTAACATTTTTACTAACTTAGTAAATAGGTAATCCTACTAACAATTCCTACTAAATAGGAATTACTAACATTGACTTTTATTTCCATTAACATTTCTAACATAATCAATATTAATATTAATTTAATTAATATTAAATAAAAGATTAATTTAAACTTTATATATATATATATATATATATAGATATATATATATAAAACAAATATATACATATATAGATAATATTTATTCAGTTAATTATTTAAGTTAAATAATTAACACACACAACTATCTAATTTTCCAGAATAGGCTATATCTTAAAAGATCACCTATATGAACTACTGATTTCAGATTAATATTACTTGAACTGAAGCAACGCTATTAGTTCGCCAGAGAATTATCTAATGGAGAAGCAATGACTAGCTTCTATCATTAACCAACTATTCTTTCAAAAATAGAACTAACTTAATAGTTATTTCTAATTTACCAAAAATAATACCTCTAACACTATGGTTATAGCAATCATATTCTAATTATCCTTTCTATGTAACGCTTGATCAAATTAATCATATTTGATCATAAAATGTCACATTTAAATGATTCTTTGAAGAATTAACCACAATCCTATTTGAACATTATAACTTATTTAACTATTTTAACTCTAACACTTCAAATAAATTTTACCAAACATAATTCTGCAAACGGTATCTCAATCAATTATACAAAGAGCTAGGTTTCCCCAAGATTATCTGACAGAAAGTTTGCAAACGTAGGTATTTATTTATCAAAATAAGATTTTCTAGCTAAAACAACTGTCTCAACCATGATTACAATCCAAACACACTCACACACACTTCAAAACAATTGCTACAAGATCAGAGTGAACAATTTAGTCAAGCTAGGGGCATGACAGTTGACATAAAGGAAGTCATCCTGGCGTTGATAACAAATCAACGATCATCGCATGATCACAAGGATTGATATGATTCTTTGCGAATACACGAAAATCATTAGATCTATCATTCATTATTGATCCCATAGGTAACCGAAGATAATGTTAGGTGAGGATAGTCAGAACATTGATTGCAACATCACTGGTCGTAGCACTTGTCACTGACTGATTCGCTAGAGTCTCCATCTAGACACTAGTTGTATCTCATTAGAGACGACATCGTCCTGCCACTTGTCATGCTATGGAATGTTCATAATGGGGAGCCCGTCACTGTGAAGAAACGATCATAGTGAGATCATACCATATATGACAGAAATTAAGACGGGTCAAGTTTTGCATTAAATGAATCGATTTAATAGATAATATTAGCTAAGGAGAGTCAGAACATTTAATGCAACATCAGTTTTGGAACCACTTGTCTGTTGCTGATTCGATGGGGGCTCCATCCGATTACTCATTGTATCTTGTTTGATGCGACAAAAGCTTGTCAATTTTAGCTCTGGCTCATGTTCACAATGGGTGACTCGGGTCATTGCTAAGATACGACTGCCGTCAGATCTTAGCATTTACAACTGAAATTAAGAGTGCCAAGTTTCACATTAGATGAATTGATATTATAGATAATATCACCTGAGGAGAGTCAAAACATTTAATAGACATTTGTGACAAATCTTAAAAAGATTTTGTTTACTAGTACTTTTTGAAATTGTCTAGAAAGTAAAATATTTCTATTAAATGTTTTGGTTTTGATAATCAGATTTATATGGTAGTTATTACTATTTTTGACTTTAGTAGTCACGAACAATGAATTCTGATTTCACAACAAAAAGCATTTAAAATGAAACAAAATTAAAAAAATTTGAAATTTCTTATCAATTTATGATCTAAATGAGATATCAGAAAAGTTATTTCTATTAGAATTTGCATTTGCTGACATCAATTATTTATATAACTCTAATTGATAACTATGACAAGATTTAATGTTCATCCGTAAGAAATGTAATAAAGTTTTTGTTATAAAATAATATTAAATTGTTTTTAAAATTTTAGAAGATGTCGCATCTGATATGAAATCTAAAGTGTTTTGCATATAACATAACTTAACTGTGTCAGATTTCAGTTTATATGACATGGACATAAGTCATTTAATTAAGTTACATTAGTCTTTAACAATTAAAGTAGTTTTGTAGGAAATCTATTAAGATTTTGTTAATTAATTATGTGAAAATCTTATAGCAAGCCATATATGTGTTGAATCTAATAATACTATAAATCGATGAACAAGAAAATGAATTCATTGTAAAGATTATTGGAGCAGATAATATAGATTACTATAAATCAACTATCGATAATGGAAGCTACATTTACTTTTCAAACAAGCTCACCACAAATTGCTTTCTTTGGTAGAGTAGTGTTAGCACCTGCAAAATTTTCATGGCCTCTGGTCTTTTCCCTTGCTCTCTGCAATTTTTCTATGCTCCCTGGTCTAAACCTAAGGCAAAACTTTCAAAAATATAGCCGTTAGGTTTCAAATTCAAAATATGCCCCTTGGCCTGTTCTAATTCTCAGTTACTTTTTCCAGCCACTTAATACCTTTTCCGCATGTGCCTTTTAATAAATCCTTTATTCTTTGTGCAGTTAGGTCTTTTATGTCTCAGGCGGTCCCCTCTAATATTTTCCCTAAGTCGTGCCCTGCAAGCTTTATTATTTCCTAAGTCTTCGGCCTTTTATCTTCCTGGGCCCAGCCTCTGACACAGTTTCAATCCAACGGCCAGCGTATCTTCTCATGCGATGTGTCAGAGCCTTACGATCATGAGACTGTCATTGATCTTTTCCGTAGCGTAACCCTTTCTTTGCAGCGGGACCGTTTCCACCTCAGCACACATGGTGATATCCTATTGGCCAGAAGGAGTGATTTGGCAAGCTGGGATCATTTTGTCAGACAGAGGAAAGATCTTATGACTGTCACATGGTCTCAAAGAATATTCCATCCCCTTGAGATCATGAGACAGTCATTAATTTGGAATCTCACGGTTGCAGAGTTCTCAGTGGGGTCCATTTGCCAGGTGTGCTTTGTCAGCGATTTTTAATTGGTGGGGTGAACAGATCAACATTAAAGTGGGACCTAATTTTTTGATGTGTTGGGGGCCCTGAGATGTTAGAGGATCAACGAATGGGGTAAGATCTCATAGCTTTTGTCAGAGCTATCCGAATTTAAGACAATCGTCGATCTTTCCTTGTGGGCCCAGATTACTTTTTTCGGTGCTTTTGGCAGTATGGACAAAATTTTTAGCGGCCCAATAAGTTTCGTTCCTGATCGCTGGTTTGCGAGAAGATTTGGCGGTGCCCTGATTTGTTTGGCGATTCAGTGAATAGTGGTCGCACAATCGCTAAATGTTTTAGTGATAGTGGTAAATGTCTCGCGAACTAGCAAAAACCTTCAGTCACCAGTTTTCTAGATATGTGGGACCTGTGATTTAGATTTGTTAGCGGGGCCCTGATGATGTCAGAGGATCGATGGTTGGTGTAAGTTCTCATGGGATTTTTCAGACCTATGAGATCTTACACCAACCGTTGATGTTATCTTTTCTCAGGTGTCAGTTCGTCGGTGGGTCCTGTTTGCCAAGTAGTTCTTATGTGCCGCGGTGTTATAGGTTGGTGGGGTTTTTATTGGTCGTTGATTGTCGATGTGGATCTTGTCAGTGGGGCCTGTAGGAAGGATTTTAATCTATGGTTGGTGCATGATCTCATGGAATATTCCATCCCTTTTAGATCATGCGTCATTCATTGATTTCACATCTTGTCTGGAAAAAGCGAGTGGGACCGTCTGCCATGTGGTGCACAGTTTCTTTATTTCTATTGGTTGACGTGGATGTGTTCAGAGTGGGGCCACTATCAGAGGAGTTTGTGATGAGGATAGATCTAACGGTCGGTGTAAGTTCTCATGGGATTTGTCAAAGCCATGAGATCTTACGCCAACTGTTCATTTCAATGGCTTGCAGAGCATGGGTCTTGTGTAGTGACATGTGGCACCAGGCGGGCCCAGGTGGGGTCTAAAGTTTGGTGGAGTGGATAGAAATCTAGCGGTGTCGACAAATTTCATGTGGTCCGCACATTCATGAGAAGATAGGGTGATTCGCTAGTTTGGTCTAGCGAACTAGCGAACGGTAGTTCGGAAGTCACTAAGTTATTTAGTGAAGAAGTGAAATGTTTCATGAATTGGCGAAGGTCCTTTATTGCCAATTCGCTAGGTCTGTAGGGCTATTTTTAGAAGAAATTCATAAAGCCACGAAAGTGAATGGATCCAACGGCTGAGTTTTAAAGTTGGAAAAGGTTTAAATTTTGACCGTTGTTCTCTGCAGGCACCAAAGATATAACCATTGGTTTTCAAATTCAAAATTTTCAAAGTTTCCTGCGACTAGAAGGTACCAAATTTTATGGAATTCATTGCAGAATAGACCTAGTTTGGTGAGAAGTGACTGGTTTGCCATTTGCGGTGTGGTCCAGGGTGCTGTATGCTCATTTGCAGAGCTTGTATCATTTTGGTTGTGTGCTCAAGGCATGTTGCAGGGTGTCCTTTTGAGCCTGATTTTGTGATCCTTTGTACCTTGCAGAGAAGATTTTCATGATTATGGATCAGTTCAGGAATTTCCTCTTTCTTGATTCCTATGTTTCCCACCCCTGTAATAAATTCATGATTGTTTCTAGCAGGTTGGGTGGTTGAAACCCTAACCCTGGTTACCCGTAGCTTGTTGCATCCTATTGTTTGGGATTCCAAGGTAACCAGTGGTATATATTGCAGGCTGTTTGATTTTGTAAGGGTTCCTTCTTCTATAAATTTTTGAGGAGAATTGGTTCCAAGGAAGGTTATTTTCCTATAGATGTTTCTCCTTTTTCTATGCATATAGGGTGTTCTTCCTCCATTGCTAGTTCAGAGAATAGAATGCATATTGTAATAGATTTGTCTTATGTATGAGGATTTGATATACTCTTACTGTTACCAAGCTATCTCCATTTGAATTCTGAGTCCATTAATCATACATCCAAGGTGTTTGATTTTTCTGTTTGCATTGCCCAAGTGTTTGCAAGTTGAGTTGTCTTCACAGAGATAACCGATTCAGGGTTAGTGTTCATGTATGTATGAGTTGGGGTATCAAAGATATTTCATACTTGTCTTCCAGTGGATGCTGGTCAATGTATTATCTACTCATAGGTCTCTTCTAAAGGGAGGGTTAAAATCCTTTGAATGGATAATAACGTACTTGAGTGCACAGGTGGGTGCTAAGTTGAGGTTTGGTTATGGTGTGTGATTGATGTGAGGCATCAACACATTGAGTATATTGTTTCTTTGTTTCATAGCTATCTCTTACAGTAGGGTATTTGACTCTGTGACCCCAATGGATAAGGCACTAGTTTTTGAGAGACTTAGGGTATCTCAGGGGTTCCTTCCATCCATTTAAATCTTTCAGTCCCACCCTTTCCCTTTCATGCTATTAGTATAGGTCTCTGGTTTTCAGGCTCATTTCATGCAAGCAGGTTATTGCATCAGATTTGGTCTCATTGGGGTACAAGATACCTATAGGGGTCTATAAACTATTCCACAATAATACATCTATAGGCCTTTTGTTCATCAACTCAAGAAGAGTCATGAGTGTGCAGATGAGGCAATACCCGCCTGAGTGATGTGGAGCTCAAAGAAGAAGGAGGATGCCCTTAGTCCTCATCAATTGGCACTTTTTCCCTTGTCAAACTTAGGAGTGAAGACTAACCAATTTGTCAATCATAGTGTAAACCTAGCACCGTGTGGGAACAAGTTTAAAAGCCAACAAGTAGAACACTCATATTTAAAAATTTTACTACTTTGCAAGACTGGGTCTGTTGTGGAAGCTGTTCAACAGACATTAGGCAAAGAATTTCATAATGCCACTCATCGATGGAAAGTAAATGCTGATATTGCCGCTATGTTAATGGCTTGGGGTTTAGAAATTGGAGAGAAGGTTGAAACTATTCGTTTTGTCATGATTTCTCTTTTTCCTAAAGATTTGATTGACAGACTTAATTTTTTGTTAGAATACACATAACCAAGTCAAGGTTTTGAGTACAGTAACTATTTTGTAAATAAAAAAGAGAATGAAAAGATACATATTTTTCCATTTGTGCAGTGGCCATTGGCAATAGACTAAGAGATTTACAAAATAGATATCGAATATCAATGGGTAAATCTATGTAAAGAAATTTGGCAATACAAACAATTTGAAGGTGGTACAATATTTCCAGTTGTCTTTCCACAATATGCATGTTCTGTCTACATACAAATAAAAAACAAACATTGGAATAATCAAGCTTTTATAGCAAATCAAGTTCCATCGAGGATGCCAATCATCTTTCCAAAATGTTGTCATAGTTTTCATCAACTAAGACGAAGGATACTTGAACATTTTGAATGCCGATCAAAACTAAGGTAATTTCTGTAATATTTATATCTTATAAAAATTTAAATTTCATAAATTTAATTGTTGTTTTTATCTTCTTTTCTTGTGTTTTAATTCAGGTAGTCTAAAGATTATAGTTTTGGAAACTAAGATAAGCAGGGGAAAAGAGTGAATTTATAATTAGATGCAACATCGAACAGTTGTATTCCATCCAAATTGTCAATTGGGTCATTGATTCTACGATGCAAGCTTTATTATGGATGCATCTTCAATGATCGGTTGTCATATGTTTGCAAAGTATTTTATTTTTCCTTGCGAACATGCGCCACCCATTAGATAGTTTAGGATACAACCACTTTACTAGCTCCTTACCACCCAAAATTGTCAACTGTACAATGAATATAGGATTGCATTTCTCTACATTTCTGGTTTGAGTTCTACAAGTTTCAATTTAACATGTATAGCATAAATTTATTATCTGTCTAGGTTAATATCACACCATAAATTTTTTTTCAATTGTGGTTGTAAGTTGCACATATAGTGGACAAAAACAATGTTGTATTACAACTTATATATTCTACCCTAATGGGCCCATGTGTATAAAATAAATGTATAATAAAAAATGTTTTAGGCAAGTTTGAGAAAAAATTATAAACAAACATTAATAGCGATGCCATATGGACAAATCTTTTGCAGCTAAGTCTACAGTATTTGGTGAAATGTATCATGTGTTTTAATTTAAATTATGGAATGAAAGGGAAATACCCTAGTAGTGTTTTAATTTGTTGATGTTTCTTTTAATATTGTAAACATTTGTATGTAGCGTATTTTTTATATTTATCATCTATAGTGTATTTCATTGTCGTTGGAAGATTGTATTTTGTAGTTTGGACAATGAATGTGTTAATCAAGAAAGCAGATTTATATGATAGTCATTGCTAATTAGGACTTTGCATTTTGACGTGTTTTCCTTGTTCACTATCCAACAAAAGCAAGTTTTGAAGGTTGTATTTACTATTTTCGATGTTATTTCATTAGGGATTTTGAAGTAGTTGTATTGTAAAGTCGATATGTCAAATAGATGAATTGGACTAAAATATTGGCACTAATATAAAGATGATCAATGTTGCAATATATTAATGATTATTTGATAAAGTACATTTGTACTTTATGCAAGACGGAGGACTTACTCATTTATCGGTACAGCATTAATTTATTCTATTTAGTGGGCATGCCATCATTATAGATTAACGATTCTCAAAAAAATTATTGTTCTGACAATAGTTGGAAAACACACTAATCGATAGAAAAGAAATAAAAGGCATATGACATTCTATGCACCTGTTACCCAAATTTCCCTGTCCCGTACAAATTTGGCTATAGACTAAACTCCATCCAGAGGTCTACATTTTAATCCTATTGAGAACCTTAGAATTTCATGGCCTTGTGTCCTATCCTCTGGTCTCTACAAATTCTTTAGCTCCCTAGTTTGCAAGCTTTTTATTTGAAAATCTAGTTGTTGGGGGCAAAATACCCTAAAAACCCTTTGGCATGTTGTATTTCACTGTTACCTTTTTCAGTCACTTAAGGGTTCATTTCTTCACATGCACTTTAAGCTCAGCGTAGTCACAAGATCTCTAAGACCGGGTGGAATATTCCTTTATTTCTCTTGATTCCGTGACTACTCTTTGTTCACAAGATCTCCCAGTTAGAAGGCATATTTCATTTTCATTCCGTGACTTGGTGATGGTCCCTTCAGTCAGGTAATCGCTTAATAAAATCTGTGGTCACCAATCCTTTCAGCGACTGGGTGACTACGTGTTCATGAGATCTCCTATTTCTGGCAGTCAAGTCCTAAGCATCCTGCGATCTGGTGAGCGGTTATAGTTTTGTTTGGCGGTCTCAAGTCTAAAGCAGTTAAAGTTTGTGCATGATCAATGATTATTGTTATACCATTGAGGAAAGATGCACAAGAGTTAATATCATGGTATAACGACGACCATTGATCTTCATCATAATACAACACTTATGTGCCAGTGGGTCCACTGCCACGTAGTCTGAGGTGTGTGTTTTTTATTGGTCATGGATTGTGATGTGGAAGCTTCTTAGTGGATCCCAGTGTGTTGTCTTAACTTTTGATCTAATAGCTGGAACATGATCTGATGGAATATTCTTGGCCCATGTGATCATACGCCAGTCATTGATTCTACTTTATTTCCAAGGCTCTGTCAGGTGGGTCCTTGTGATCTGATGTGCTCATTTTTTATTGGTCAAGTTGGATGGTGATAGGGAAAGCTATGTGGGTCCTGATTTCTTAAGTGAGGTGGCAAAAAATATATAAGATCTACAGCTAGTGCATGATCTGAAGGAATCTTTTGAGGCCATGAGATCATGAGACAGTCGTCGGATGGGTCCAAGCTTGTAGGTGTAGTCGCATAATCTCCATAAAATCTTTCAGCGACTTGGCGACTATCAAAGGGGATAAAGGTTTGTCACGTGATCACCAAAATAAGCCAGGGTTAAATAAAACATTAGGAGATTCAGCAACTAAAGAGAAAAGGGACCCGAGGTTAAATAAAGGGTTAAGGTTAAGAACATAAGTGGTGCCTGGTAAAATAGAAGATCTGACGGCTATGTTTTAAAGGACAAATTAAATTTGAATATCAGTCGTTGATGGATAACGCTTGGTGCCACCTGTGACCGTTTAATCAATTTTATTTAATTCAAATATCTAGAGTACCAAATTTGAATAGTTATGGTGAGCCGGAGTTGCTGAGAGGTAGATAGATCAAGGAGGCTTGTTTGTAGGTAGATATAGTACAGAGATGGACACACAAACATGATATCTGATCGGTTGGGATATTTTCATGATATTTATGATCAGAATTGATAGAATTAGGATTGGCTATTATTTTATGAAAATATGTAAACCCTAATTAGGTTTTGACTCCTGCCTACGTGCAAAAAAGGAGATGTAGATATTGTTTTTTGGAGCTTTTTGAAGCTCAGAGTTGACAATTGTAAAGGAGAGATTTTCTTTTTGAGGAGTTATCCGTGGCATTCTTTCTACGCTCTAAATTTATGTAGTTTGTAACTTTCATTGAAGTTTTAGATATTGCAAAATTATTTTGTGACATTCTTTTTGTCCCTATGCCTTCTTGTCTAAATCTTCTCTTATTGAATATAATATACTGGCTTTGTTAGAGAAATCTTGGAGTTCTAGGGCCCTTCTTTCTTTCAGCTTATATGTGTACTATTGTGTTTGATCTGATTTGAATGAGTTTGTGGGTATACTTCAACCCCCTATCATTTTGTCTCATTCCCGTGCCCTTCTGCTGAAGAGAACGTTTGCTTGCAGGTCACAGTTTGTGTCTTTTGTCCAAACCCCTCTGTGAAACACTTATGCAAGCCTATTTAGAAAGATTGTGTTCTATTAGATCTAAGAGCTTTCATGTTGATTTGGTCAGTGTATTATGTTCATTTCATTTTGGTGTATCACCTAGTAGGTAGTTTTCTTTTAGTTTTTTCCCTTTCATGCATTCTTTCTATCTCTTTTCCCCTCAAGAATTTACTTTCTTGTTAAGAAGAAAATTAAGGTGATTATCCAAGAGGAACCAGCCTAGAACCTGGAGGTCTCATCTCAGTTAGCATAGGTCACACAACCTGGAGATGATTCCCATGTTATACTAAGTTATCAAGACCAAGAGAGCTTGAAACAAAGGTGCAAACTTAGTGTATAACAGCACCATCTTTATTAATATTTATTATTTTCAATGCATATAGGGATCATAACTGCACATTAAAAGAGTAAATTTTAAAAATAACAAGAACATTAATTCCTTTTATGTTTTATATCTATTGAATTCAAATTTTAAATTAATAAATTTGCATTATTTATGATTTTATTGTTTGAATTGCATATATCTTTAAGAGCATTTGGTTACCAATCTATAATCTTTTAGAGAATGGGTAGAAAAATAAATAGTTACGATCATCTTGAGGGAATAGAAAATGCATGGAAATATATTACATATACAAACCTTTATGTTTAAAATTTAAATGATCTACACAGAAGGATTAAATCAGAATCAGTTCATTCCATTACACAAGGCCTCATTGGTAGTGGATTAATAGAAGTTGCAGGATTTCCAATTGCTATTCAAGTTCCAGAACTCATTGTGGAATGCATTAAAAGATTTGATTCACATACTAGGGAAATTAACAATGAAAATAATGAAGTAGTCATTTGTTTGAATAGAGAGTCGATTCAGAAGTTCTTTGTTTTACCTACAAGAGAATAATATTCATAATGGAATTTCTCTTTGTCAGTGTCAAATTTTAAGCTAAAAAGGTCACGTTGGCGAGCTGTTATTTCTAAAAACTGGTTTGAAACCATTAGGGCAGTGAGCTCAAAGTTATCAAAAATCCTATATGGAACAGATTTAAAAATAAAGATTCTTGATATACTAGTACTTTTGCATAGAATTAGAGGGAGTGAACAAGCCCTAAGTTTTGAAGAATGGTGGTTTTTCCTTGTGCAATCTATAGGTACAAATAATATTTTTATATATTGGGCTCAACTCATAAGTGATAGACTCACTGAAATGCTTGTTTCAAAAAAGCATTCATACAAATTTCCAATGTCATCTTACCTCATCTATGCACTTGCATGTGAATATATAGGGAACAAGCTACCTAGTGTTGTTGAATATGATGCAAATATTCAGGTTTATGATTTCTATCCATGTATACAACATGAAAACAACTATGGAAATTTCAGAAGGGTTAATGATTTTTTTTCAATGAAGTTATGCTATGAAATTTAGGGTTGTCCAGAACATAGATTATTTGATGCAACTGCATGAACAATTATAGAATTTGGTAGCTATTATACTCAATATCATACATTTACATATATTAGGATTAGAGATTTTAATGGGTTTCCATACAAATTGCCTAAATATGTAGATGATAAAATGGCTTTGATAGAGTTATGCAGACAAATCATTGAGGTCAATAGCAGATGCAGTGAACATCATAAAGCAGGTATTCATTTTTCCAATTTCAATAGGTGCTTATACAAGATTTTCTAGCTCTTGTGCAATGAATTTGATCAAGTCATCTAGAGAAAGATATAAATTTGATGAATACAATGTTGTTAGGCATCATTTTAATCCTCCAAATTATGTAAAACAAAACCTGCAACTAGGTCCTAGATTTAATCACATTGCTTCATTAGAAGATTTCTGGGCTAATTGTAAAGATGACTTTGAAATGAGAGAAAGATCATGGTCCTGACTCACAGTTGAACAAATTCAACTTTATAATATTGATATAGATGTGAAAGGAGTATATGATGATCAATCTAAATTGTTTTTCGATTGTTATTTGTCCAAAATAAAAGGGACACCTTTGCAACCTTTGCAATTTGAAGAACCTGAATTAGAAAATCTTGAAGAAAGAATGAAACAAATAATGAAGAGAACCAAAAAATGGGTTCAGTACAAGAAAACTACAAAGGAGACATCAAACACAGAAGACAATCAACAAGTGAAGGTCAAACAACAGTTTCGGTTCAAGTTCCTTTACCAATAATGCAGACAATAGTTGAGTCTAGTCAAGAAATGACAAGAGGGGATGATCAACCACTGGATAAAGATAAAGCCATAGGCAAGAATCATGGTAGTGGTTCACTTGCTTTGATTAACATATACAGTTTAGAAGAAGCATGAAACACAGAAAATGAAGATGAAATAGTTCAAACCGAACAGAATGCAAGAATGCAATGTTTTGAAGAACAACTAGAAAATGAAATAAGAGATTTAATTGAAGGTATTGTAACATGTATTCAAGATATAGTACCCAAATTTAAAATTTCTGGTAAAGAAATAGAAAGCCCTATAATAGGCAAGAAATTATTTGACAATGAAACTTTTCCCTCTTCCTCAAAAGTTCTAGGTACTCGTTCATGGTTAGAGCATACAACACAAAGAAAAAGAAAAAGGAAAGAGGATAGAATTCCTATTGATGATTTAGTTTCTCAAATCATAAGTGAAAGTACTAGTCCGAGGAAAAAAATGGAAAGAGGCAAACTAGCGGCTTTTGAAAAACATGAAGAAACAGGGCATGTAATATTACAAGTTGCAGAACCAAAACAAGACAATAATTTTTTAGATTTTAATGCAGCTGATTTTGATGTTAATGAAATTGACATAGGACCTGCATTCCATGATCGTACTATTGATATGTGGGAGTTTTCACATCAAGAGGTAAGAGAGAGATTGGAGCAATTGAAAGATGAAAAGAACATTTTGAAATCCACTATCAAACATCTTTCTGATTATATTCAGAAAATCTTAGTTCCTATCTCTTCTCAAACAACAAGTCAGAGAGAAGACATTTTTGATCCATCTCTCTATTCAAGTGAACAAATTATGAAGCAGATGCAGGAAGATAGATAGATGGCACAACTATCATGTGAATGGGTACAATATCTCAATTCAAGAGGTGTGGGTCTCATTGGCTGTGTAGGCAGGTATTATAAAATATATTTTGAGCTAAAAGATATTTTATTTACAGATTTGCAGATGGTCGAAGAATAGAAAACAATACCTAGTAGAAAGGAAAAGGTATTGTAATCTATGATAGATATGGACAGTGAAGAAGCTCTGAATGTAAAAATTATCAAATCCATTGACACACCTCTACAAAAGTGGATATTTTCAATCAAATTCAAAATAGAGATGAACACAGATAGAATTGAAGAACTACAAAATTTGATTCAAACTGTCAATATGGACATTAGTCATATGAAAAGGATATTTACATATATGAGTTGCATTCTTGAAGTAGTCAATGGTGAAGATGTTGTAGATATAGAATTGATGAAGAAAAATAATGAATTGCATTTTCAAAGTATCATCAGGAAAGAAGCATATGAGAAAGGAGATATATACAAATTGAGTGCAATTGCAGTCTTATTAAAAACTGTAAATGAAGTGACAAGTAGCATTTCTGAACAAACCAAAACAATAAAAAGGGATTATGAATATTTGATTGTAAGAAATGATAATATTATTATACCACGGGAACAAGAAATGCTTGATGTAATCAGAGCAATGGATGAATATAATAGTAACAAAGTTGAAGAAGAAAACGGTTCTAGTAGATGATGTTGACTTTTTTTATGAAGATTTAAGAAATCAGTTGGAAATTTGACACCTAACCTTTGAGCAGAGGGATGGTAACTATTTATGAAGAATGGTGTAGGTTCGCCTGAAATGGCGGTCACCATATCTCGTACTAACTCAATGAAGTTATCAAGAATATTTCCATACAAAGGTGTCATTGATCAATTAGGAAAGATGAAATGACTCCAAAAGTTTTTGGTCTTGTGATTGGTTGACAGACTCAATTTTTTAAAATTTTGTCATAGGTTGTTGGTTTAGGGCTAAACAAATTGGTGGCTTGTTACATTCTCATACTTAAAAAGGATTGCAAGATGTTTTAGCTATATATTTTTGCATTGTAATTTCTTATATAAAACACCTTTATTTTTTTAGTTCATGCATATAATTGTCTATTCATGTAAATCATTTGTCTATCGGCTTGCAAATTTTTGAATTTGATTAATTGTTGATAATTGATGTAGCTGAAATATAGTAGTTTAGATCTACTTTTTTGTTAGATTTGTTTGGTAAACTTGGTATTCTCTGTAGTATTAATGCAATTATATGAAAACTGGTTTTCATTGGATATTTTTTAGATATATGATATTTTGTTTGTTAAAATTATTTTAATCTGTATTTTCGTAAACTTGGTATCATGTGTAGTATTGATGGAATTATTGGAAAACTGGTTTTCATTATATATTTTTTAGATATATAAATCTTACAGTGACAACAAAATAGATTATAGTATATGAGTGTCAATAGAAAGTAGAGTTTCTAAAAAAATACTTATTGTTACTAAGTAGTCCTGATAGTTCATGAACTTTGGAAAGAGGCGTAAAAGTAAATCCTTGCTTTTTTTTAAATGTTAATTACATGCTTGTGTAAATAATTGTATAATAATTTAGGTTTTTTGAGCTTAATTAGAGTAAACAAATAATTATACATGTTCATGTGGAAGGGTGTTATTTTTTGGACGCACAGAATGGAGATTATCAGTTTTAGCCTATCATGTTTTTACATTGCTTATTGTAGGCATTTTGGTTTATTTATATGATTTTCCTATTGGTTTGGTAAATTTTGAGTTTGGTTAATTGTTGATTATCTATGAAGATGAAGTACAGTATTTTAGATATGCTTTTTTGTCAGATTTTGTGGCTAAACGAGTGATCTATTGGTTTACAAAATATTAAATTTCATGAATTGTTGATAATTTATGAAGTTGTAATATAGTATTTTAGATTTGCTTATCTGTGAGATTTGTTTTGTAAACTTGGTCTTCTATACATGGTATTCATGGAATTAATTAACTGAGTAATTAAACTATGGAATTAGGTGATATAACGAAAAGTATAATTCCTCTAGAGGGCATTGAAACTGACACTGAGGATATGGGGATGACCATGTGAGACCCTTCTATGTAGCTCCAAAAAAAATATAAGGGTATTAACAATGTTCATTGTGTTGTCAAGAAGGTGGAAAACATTAATGTTGATATCATTCAAAATAATGATAGTCTTGTTCAAAATCTCATTTTTCTTGATTTGGTCTTGTAAGCTAAGCCACACAACCTTAAAAAAAATAGAATGGAGTTGCAGAAATTGAAGATCTCTTGTTTAGGGAAAGCTAGAATAGGAATAATTACAATAAATTATTATTGTTGAACTAAAAACTAAATGAATACATAGTCCTGATAGTTCATGAAATCTAGAAAATACTATAAAAGTTAATTGTGGAGGAGGCTTTAACTATGAATGGCAATTGAGTAGGCTTTTTACTATTGTTATATAGAATAGCTTTGATTTGTCCTCTAGTACCATTAAGATGTGCTTTCTATGAAGAGCTACCATTTCATTTGTTGCAAAAAGGTGTACTTTACAATGAAACTCTTCTTGTTCTTCTCTGGTGAGAGTAGTACTTGTCCATGACATGAGTAGAGTCCAATGTTCAATTGTTGGTTCTGCATTAGTTAGGATGTCTGCCTTAATTGTCCACCATTTGAATTTTAAGCACACATCAGAATATCGTTAATTAAGTAGAGGAAGCCGATCCTAATCATGAAAGGGAATCATTGAACAATCTCCATATAGCAAGGGTACTTTTACAGGTAGACATTTTAAAGTTGACAATTTAATATTTTGAAAGAAAGCATTGAACAAAGTAAGTGAGCGGTTATTCCAGTTTAAGATGAATGTTGTATTGTGTAGTTACATAGATTTAGAACAATTTATTGTTAATAGAAGGAATTTTATACTCTCACCATTCTAATTAGCAATACACATGACGAATCTTTTCAAAAGGATCTCATTAGGAATTTCCTTAATGTAAATGAGATAGAAAGAAGAACAAAACAATTATAGTAACTATTATCTTTAGAAAAAGAGGTCAAGAAAAGGGCAAAATCCTAGATCTAATGACGGAAAATTTAAATGCTTTGATCAATTGTTTGGAGGAATTAATTGATGGTAAGGACATGAAAAATGAAATGTATTCTTCTTCAAAATATAAAGTAGATACTGATAATTTTATGATTTTATACATCTTTTATAGATTTTGTAAAAATCATATATCTTTTATATATTTGTGAACCATTTTATATATTTTGTGATAGTTAGTTTGTAAATAAAAATGTTTGTACATATGTTGGTAAACTAACATTGGTTATGCATTGCAAAAGTCTTCTATCTTTGAAATCAAAATATGTATTGTTAATTTATTAGAATTATGATTATAATATATAATTCTTTTTTTTGATAGGCAAATTGAAGTAGAAACTTAATAATTTGCATAACAACATTTCAAAGAACATATAACATATGTAACTATTGACATCACAAGTTTTTAAAGAAGTAAACAGTTATATTATAGTATAGTTAAAAGTAATTATATGTCTACATTTTGTTTTGAAAAAATTGGGATACATTTGAAGTTTATATTTTTTATATGGTTCCAGGAAATAAACAGAATTAAAATAGAAAGAAATACAAGTAATATGGTGTGAAGTGCTCATAAAAAAATAAATTCGGCCTTTCCCATTGACAGAATCTCAATCATAACAGCCTCTTGAGAGTGCAAGTTGCACTTATCAGTTCCATTGAAAATTGGTGCAAATTGTGTGATATATACATTCGAGACATCATCTCCCCACTTAAAGTAACCATAGCCATTGTATCCCTGCAATATTACCTTTACATTACTATATAATATAATGCATAGTCTGTACATTTGTTCAAAACATCAAATACATGTGTAGTACTAACCTTCTTGCTAAGTGCACAGCTCCAAAATTTTCTTTGAGGGTTTTTCTTAGTGTTTGACATTTTCAAAATGCAAGCTCCTTCATTACAGTTGCAGTGTAGCACATTTAGGACAGCCATTGATATCCTTAACAAAGATGTAAAAGACAAACTTGTGTAATAATGCTGAAACAAAAATTGTATAATTATTGTATATCATAATATTGGTGATTATGAGACATTTTGTAGTCACTAACTATTTGAAGAAATAGTTAACATAAAATAGTAACTATAAAACATCAAATATAAAAAATTGAATGGTAAAAAGGAAAAGCAAAATAAGATTTAAATTTGTATAAAAATAATGTACAATATGACTATGAAATAACATATATTGCATTATGAATTAGTTTAAGGAAGTACACCTTCATTTCCTCATACACAAGTAGTAGAGTTCTAGTATTTTTAAAACTAAAGAAACTTACAGTCTTAAAGTATATCATCACAACCCATCGGTTGACCGTTCATGGGATTTAAATCATCGAACTAGTAAAGATGTTCTGATGTTTGGCGTAGTATACCCCAGTTCTATGTATGAACATTAATAGTTGGGAAGAGCTTATAAGTGGTTTGGGTCCATGTAGGTACTTGTTGCCTCACTATCTTTTGTATGCATTCACATATAGGAATTTGTAAGTAACAACCCTGTGGTCTCCATCTTTCTATGACCTGTTTGTTCCACAGTGTGCCTGAGCTTGATGCAAAATGCAAGTGATACATTTGACTATGATAGCAAAGGTTATGTAATGAAGTTGTATTGCTTTGTGGAGTTTGAAGCAGTTTCTCTATCCATAATTCACCTGTACCATTTATCAAAGAAGAGTATTCAGTGTCAGATGCTATTGATGCTGGTTGAAACCATGTTTCACTTGGAACATGATGAACCTGTGTCAGATTGCATGTCACAAGATTGCAATTCTAGAATATATGGATCTATGTAAAAGTGATCAAAATTTCTTTGTGAACTGGCTGAGATGTTATTAATCGATGTTCTTCTAGTAAGCTTTGCACTAGCAAAACCTGAAATTCTATCTTCTTCATAAATTCTTTGAATTTCCATGTGTTGAAAGAAGTCATTAATGACAACTGTTCTCTGTCACAACATTTCTACAATGTAATTCATAAATTATTAATAACGAGATGAAAACCATCTAATTTTTGGTCATTTTGTATTGCTTTAGAAAGAATAATAATTTGTATAAGTAATCTCTAATTTATAATGGAAAAATGAAATTTGTTGTACTTCTTTATTAGAGAAAGAATTTTTTTTGTATATATCTTTAAATAAATCAGAAAATTGGTAAAGATAGAGCATTTTATTTAGAACCCTAGTTTTGGCGTTTTGAGAATTTGGAACACAAGTTATCAAATTATTTTAGTATTTAGTCAATTCTATGATTGTGAGATTTAAATATTTATGAAATGAAGATATGTTTAGTCAGCAAGATATTTTCTTGAGATTATATTGCTTCAAATCGATTTCTACATATCGCTAGTTATGTATATTATTCTATTTTTTTTGGTGAATGAACTTTGTTACATATTTGTAGGTATTGAAACAAAGAAGATATTGCAAATATGAAATAGGTTAAGAATGGTAAGAAATGAATGTAAATATTATAACTTAGTTTAAATACTAGATATTGTTGTGACTTTCGTTCGTCTTCTCTTCTGTTCTTGGCTTTTGTTCAAGTTTCTTGTTATTGTATGTTCTTTTGATGTTTTATCAATTGTTTTTGTACAAGTATCTGAAATCTCGATATAATTTGATACTTAATAAAAGAACAGGTCGGTGTTGTAGAATGCTTTGCACTCATAACATTAATTGGAAGAGATGATATTTTGAGAAGGTCATTAAAGTGATGTGATGGAGTTTTGCAAAGACAATGTTGTAATAATTACCTGTCTAGTACAATGAGTTGGAATAAATCAGTAATGGGTTCAATAAGTGATATGTAATCATAGCTATAATGTAACTTTTCATGAAGTGTTTAATGTCGAGATGAATATTTTAAATTTTATTTTAGATGTAAATTATATCATTGATGACATGTGCCAAAGGAAAAGGTGCTCTTATTTCGATGTTCGATATGACAATCTTGGGAAATCTGAAGATATATCACAAAAATTAAGAATGGCAGAGTTGGTATTAGATGAAATTGATATTATATATAAAATTAACTTGCACAAGAATCAAAATATTGAATGGCCATCTGTCAGATATCTAAAATTGATTTTGTTAATCAATAATCTTTGAAATCGTATATGAATTGAAATATTGGTATTGAATACAAGGTTTTCATGAATTGGAATTATATGCTAGCAACTACTAATTAAAGAAGGGAGCATTGAAATCACATTTGATGAATAGAATTTTGAACCCACAACAAAATGTATAGAATCCGTACATGCAAGTGTGGTGGAAAGATAATAATAAAATTTTTGTTTAAGATTGATTACAGCAACGCCTAACCTTAGCAGTCAAAAGTGTCTTTCACATTGTAGAGTTAAGCTATTTTAAAGTTTTTATTATAAAATATGTATTGATAATAATATTATTTTGGTTATATTTATTTAATGTTAGTGATAGTATAAAATATGAATTAATATTTAATAGATAGATATTTATTATATAATATGAATTTGTTGTAACAATATTTTATTTATTTATATTTATATAATGACATGATATATGAAAATTAATAAGAATATTTTACAATAAACAGTAAATAATAAAATATTAATAAATATTAAATAGCTAGATATTTATTATATAATTTTAGTTTTATTTAATAAATAATAATTTTAAATTTGCTCTAGAAAATGTAAAAATTGAAGAGGAGGATATTTCTTGCAGACTAATCCTTTTTTCTCTAGGCAAAGAGGATTTTTAGTAGTACATCAACTTTCCTATTAATTCAATAAAAACTTTGCAAGAATTGAAAGATGCATTATTGGAAAAGTTTACATCACCTATCACCCCAACTGATTTATATAGATAATTTATCAACAGGAAGACACAAGAACATTAATTTATTGATTTCTTTAATAGTATATTCTAGAGAGATTATTAAAGATTGCATGATCTTTTCTATTTAAATGATGATATAGAAAGACCTATTTACTATGTAGCTATAGATTTCCTCATTTCCATGTTTTTTAGAGGACTCGCCTATCACCTACCAACTTGATATAAGCATATTTAGAATCTGAGAGTTTGTCTATAGTGATTGGTGACTACAATTTGGACACCTAGTTTGTTTGGAAATGTTGGAATGATGAATTAAGGGATGTTGAACTATGCTCGTACTATAAATCTTATTCCTACTCCTGAAAATCAATTCCTATCACATCCAAGAGCTCCTAAATGTTATGTAATGTTTACACAACCTGTTTGTCTATAAAAAAGATTAGTATAAAAAACCCAGAGTGCTGGTCGGTGGTTTATTCATAGGATAATAGCTTCACTCCCAAATTGTGATACATAAATCATTATATTGAAGAGAAATAGATAGTAGATATATAAAGTTTCAATTTTTTTAAATGGTATATCAATATGATGTATACAAAATGTTTATAAATGCAACTGTTAACAAGTGAGATTCCTTATAAGAAATGTAAAATTGAAATAAGGTTCATACTTGATAATAGTTTGAATATAATTGACTTTAAAAAAGAGAAAGGATGAGAACATAGTTTGTTAGGTATTGAAAGATATCAAAATGAATTTCACCTATGACTGAAGAAATGGATAGTAATTATTTGAGAATACTTTATAGAGATTTTATAGCTACATTATTGAAGGCTAAAATGATCGTGATTATGTATGTTTTTTTTTTTAGGATTGCTTAGAAGCTTTGGATATTTTGTAGAAGAAACAAAAAGCCTTTGAGTAAGACAAAAAATGTAAATTTAACAATTTTTTGTTGCAATTTTACAAAATTGATAACTCATATGAAAGATGAATATATCAATAACTCGCAGGGTTAGTTCAAAATATGTCAAGTGTAGTATCTGTTCTTACTCTAAGTGTTTGAGATTGGTTGTACTATTTGTTTTTCTTTCAAGGTGTTGGCACACTGCTAACGGTTGCTTCTTCAGTGGATGTCTCTTCTTTTTTGGCACTGAAAGGAGATATATAAAGTTTGGATTCTTTTAAAATGGAATATCAATATGATTTATACTTCATGCTTTTAAATGCAAATGTTAACAAAAGAGATTCTTTATAAGAAATGAAAAATAGAACTAAGGGTCATACTTGAGTATAGTCTTAATATAATTGACTTTAAAAAAGTGAAAGGACGAGAACATACTTTGTTAGGTATTGAATGACATGAAAATGAATTGCATGTAGGACTCAAGCAATGGATATTGATTCTTTGAAAATACTTTATAGAGATTTTATAACCACAACATATTCTATGAAGCTGCAATTTTCAAGTTAGTAACATACAATCTTTCTGTATAAGATAAGCTACATTATTGTAGGCAAAAATGATCAAAGTAATCTGTTTTTTAAAAAAAGGATTGCATAGAAGCTTCAAATTTTTTGTAGAAGAAACAAAAAATGTTTTCAGTAAGTAAGACTAAAAAGGTAAATTTAACAGTTTTTGGTTGCAATTTTACAAAATTGATAACTTATATGACTGATCAATATTTCAACAACTTGCAGGGTTACTTCAAAATATGCCAAGTGTAGCATCTGTTCTTGCTCTAAGTCTTTGAGGTTTGTTGTACTATTTGTTTTGCTTTCAAGGTGTTGGGGCACTACTAATGCTTGCTTCTTCAGTGGATGTCTCTTCTTCTTAGGCACTGTCCAAGGGATATGCTACTTCCCATGATGCATAAGTATCTTCAGTTGGCCAATGAAAGGCCATAAATTCATCTCTTTTAGGCAATAATTTGTCCCAATGTACTAGTATGTGGTGTACCTCATTTTTTATATTAGCGAAATGTATTCTGACATCTTGAAAAATTTCAATTAATTGTACAAAGGTTGTATTGTCTTCTGTATTTAGAATGGTATCTATTAGAGTTGACACTTCATCTTCAATTTGTTGTAACCATTGATCTTTGTGCTTTATGGTTCCATATGCTTTGATAAGACCTGGAAACATTCAGAAATCATTCTGAAAGTATCTTACTCTTAACATTTCTTTTTTCCTCTTTAAGCTTTCCTTGTTGACTTCAAATTCAAAAAGGTCTTTAAAAAATTTATCGGTATTTGTTAGTTGTATATTGACAATACATTGATCATTAATCAAGTAAAACATTGATTTTAACCTATTCTTTCTAGCAATCCAGCATTCTAAATTTGGGTCTAAAGTGGTTATCTCTTTCTTAAAAGAGATCAAAATGTTTGACAACTGTTTAGCAATTTTATAAACCTCTCATGGTTTTACATTTGCAACAAATTCTAAAAATGGTATCTCTTATTGTTTTCTCATACATTAGCTTCTATTTCTGCTCATGCTCTTCGTCAGCCATGGAAGGTGGGACAAGTGAGAGTGGGTAGTCAATAATAGGGCTTGAAGAAAAAGGTCGAACGGGTGATGAAGAAATATGCAATTGTGCTGAAGAATGAATTGGGCCCTGTTCACCTAACCAATTAATATATCCTTTTGATACAAATCTTGTTTCAAGTCTGCATAAGCCTTTAACACTATTTCTAGTCTTCTTGTGAGGTCCTCTTTTTCCTTGGTCTCCTTTTGTGCGACCCTTGCTATAAGTTGGGCTGATGCTACCACCATTTTTGATGCCTCAAGTATAGAAGTATCAGTGACCCTTTTGACAATGAGGATACCTATGATATCACCTTTACTAATTTTCTTTCCTTTGTTATTGTCAATTTTCTTTAAAGACCACATCACCAAGGCTTGATGATCATCACTAAAAGTGATTCCATTAATTGCCTGCTCTGCCTCCTCTCTAGTTTTATAAATTGGTGTGGTCTATTTTTTGACTGCAATGAAGACCACTGCATCAACTATATCCCACTTTGGGAGGATAAGCACTCTTGAATTTCTTATCAAGTCTCTTCATTGTTCTTGAGTGATCCTCTCAAACCGTTCAATCAGCTCCTTCCTCACATCACTTTCTATGATCTTTAGATCTTTATCTGAGTTCTCCTCATTCCTCTTTTCACAAGTTTCTTGAAATTGACTAATATTTAATTTCCACAAAAATTGCATGAAGGCTCTAGCCTTTACAAAGGCATCTTCAGCTAAGAATTCTTCACATGCTTGTTTTATTATTATGTCCATTTCTATACCTACCATCTCTCCTGCTGTCAAATCTAATACAGGCTCTTTTGGTGGTTCAGGAAACCCCTCGTTTATCTCTTCATAAGTCATAAAATTTTGACCAAGGGCTCCCAATTGGTGCATTTTTTCTGTCACTTCATGATCATCCATTATGTTCAAAGGTGACTGGGATGGAGAATAATCATCTTGAACATGTACAGATCTCTCTTCTAATTTTTGTTTCTTTGAGGGAGGTGGACAATCAAGAATATATTGATATCCATGAACTTAAGGTGAGTGCAGACTGCCTACAATTTCGTATTTTGTCAGCTGCTGTGATGTGGAAGGAACATCATGTTTTCTTTTCTGTTGTTCATGCTTCTCAGATCCTGGTATGACCACATTATAACCAGTTTTCTTTTGTACCATGTACTTTCCTAGGGGAAATAGTTTTGCAAATCCAGGCTTTGTCAATATTGATTGAGCCTTCTCTGGTTCAGTTTTTATGGCTTTCTCCTTTTTCTCATTTACGGTTTGAATAATCTCTTGAAAATTATCCATAAGAATGTCTATTTTCTTTCCAATCGGTTTGATACTTTTTAGGGGATTATATCCCTTCTCAAACTATTGGACAAAGTCTAATGTCTTCTTGTATACTAACCACTTTTCCTTTCTTATTACTTGTTTCCCTATATCATGCATATTTCTGATGATATCCTTAGGGAAATTAAAAAATGTAATGTATTGAAGAGCACTTGACTTTTTGTTTTAACATTTCATTATAAAAACCCTCAGGGTCTTCTGTCCTAGCAATTGATGTAGCCATGTGATATGATGCAAGAAATTTATCAATATGGAGCCATCCTCCCTTTGTGATTATAAACTGGTGGGCAATTGTAACATTTGGAAAAAGAGTTCCTTTGGATTTATCTACAAGAATGTTATTTTCAATATCACCTAAGTGTCTAATGAACTCTGCAATACCAATCTTGAGGGGTTTTTGATACATCAATATGAATGGAGTTCCAATAAAACCATATAATCTGATAACAATAGAAACAGGATAAAAAATGAAATCCCCCCAATTATGTACAATTTGAAGACTATTGGAAAATCATTTAGGTCTGAAAAGTTGAACCAAGGTTGATGGGATTCGTGTGTTTTCATGAACAAATAATAGCCAAAAGCATGGCTATAAAATAAAAAGAAATACAAGTAATATGGAGTGAAGTGCTCATAAAAAAATAAATTTGGCCTTTGCCATTGACAGAATCTCAGTCATAACAGCCTCTTGAGAGTGCAAGCTACATTGATCAGTTTCATTGAAAATTGGTGCAAATGGTGTGATATATACATTCGAGACATCATCTCCCCACTTAAAGTAACCATAGCCATTGTATCCCTGCAATATTACCTTTACATTACTATATAATATAATGCATAGTCTGTACATTTGTTCAAAACATCAAATACATGTGTAGTACTAACCTTCTTGCTAAGTGCACAGCTCCAAAATTTTCTTTGAGGGTTTTTCTTAGTGTTTCACGTTTTCAAAATGCAAGCTCCTTCATTACAATTGCAGTGTGGCACATTTAGGACAACCATTGATATCCTTAACAAAGATGTAAAAGACAAACTTGTGTAATAATGCTGAAATAGAAATTGTATAATTATTGTATATCATAATATTGGTGATTATGAGACATTTTGTAGTCACTAACTATTTGAAGAAATAGTTAACATAAAATAGTAAGTATAAAACATCAAATATTAAAAATTGAATGGTAAAAAGGAAAAGTAAAATAAGATTTAAATTTGTACAATATGACTATGAAATAACATATATTGCATGATGAATTAGTTTAAGGAATTACACCTTCCTTTCCTCATACACAAGTAGTAGAGTTCTAGTATTTTTAAAATTGAAAAAACTTACAATCTTAAAGTATATCATCACAACCCATCGGTTGACCATTCATGGGATTTAAATCACCAAACCAATAAAGATGTTTTGATGTTTGACGTAGTATACCCCGGTTCTGTGTATGAACATTAATAGTTGGGAAGAGCTTATAAGTGATTTGGGTCCATGTAGGTACTTGTTGCCTTACTATCTTTTGTATACATTCACATATAGGAATATGTAAGTAACAACCTTGTGGTCCCCATGTTTCTATGACCTGTTTGTTCCACAGTGTGCCTGAGCTTGATGCAAAATGCATGTGATAGATTTGACTATGATAGCAAAGGTTATGTAATGAAGTTGTATTGCTTTGTGGAGTTTGAAGCAATTTCTCTATCCATAATTCACCTGTATCATTTATCAAAGAAGAGTATTCAATGTCAGATGCTATTAATCCTGGTTGAAACCATGTTTCACTTGGAACATGATGAACCTGTGTTGGATTCCATGTGTCACAAGACTCCAATTTTGGAATATATGGATCTATGTAACAGTGGTCAAAATCTCTTTGTGATACTGGCTGAGATGTTATTAATCGATGTTCTTCTAGTAAGCTTTGCGCTAACAATCCTGAAATTCTATCTTCTTCATGAATTCTTTGAATGTCCATGTGTTGAAAGAAGTCATTAATGACAATTGTTCTCTGTCACAACATTTCTACAATGTAATTCATAAATTATTAATAACGAGATGAAAACCATCTAATTTTTGGTCATTTTGTATTTCTTTAGAAAGAATAATAATTTGTATAACTAATCTCTAATTTATAATGGAAAAATGAAATTTGTTGTACTTCTTTATTAGAGAAAGAATTTTTTTTGTATATATCTTTAAATAAATCAGAAAATTGGTAAAGGTAGAGCATTTTATTTAGAACCCTAGTTTTGGCATTTTGAGAATTTGGAACACAAGTTATCAAATTATTTTAGTATTCAGTAAATTCTATGACTGTGAGATTTAAATATTTATGAAATGAAGATATGTTTAGTCAGCAAGGTATTTTCTTGAGATTATATTGCTTCAAATTGATTTCTACATATTGCTAGTTATGTATATTATTCTAATTTTTTTGGTGAATGAACTTCGTTACATATTTGTAGCTATTGAAATAAAGAAGATATTGCAAATATGAAATAGGTTAAGAATGGTAAGAAATGAATGTAAATATTATAAATTTGTTTAAATACTAGATATTGTTGTGACTATCGTTCGTCTTCTCTTCTATTCTTGGCTTTTGTTCAAGTTTCCTGTTATTGTATGTTCTTTTGATGTTTGATCAATTGTTTTTGTACAAGTATCTGAAATCTCGGTATAATTTGATACTTAATAAAAGAACAGGTCGGTGTTGTAGAGTGCTTTGCACTCATAACATTAATTGGAAGAGATGATATTTTGAGGTCATTAAAGTGATGTGATGGAGTTTTGCAGAGCCAGTGTTGTAATAATTACCTGTCTAGTACAATGAGTTGAAATAAATCAATAATGGGTTCAATAAGTGATATGTAATCATAGCTATAATGTTACTTTTCATGAAGCTTTTAATGTCGAGATGAATATTTTAAATTTTATTTTAGATGTCAATTATATCACCGATGACACGTGCCAAAGGAAAAAGGTCCTCTTATTTCGATGTTCGATATCAAAATCTTGGGAAATCTGAAGATATATCACAAAAATTAAGAATGGCGGAGTTGGTATTAGACGAAATTGATATTATATATAAAATTAACTTGCACAAGAATCAAAATATTGAATGATCATCTGTCTGATATCTAAAATTGATTTTTTAAATCAATACTCTTCGAAATCCTATACGAATTGAAATATTGGTATTGAATACAAGGTTTTTGTGCATTGGAATTATATACCAGCAACTACTAAATAAAGAAGGGAGCGTTGAAATCACATTTGATGAATAGAATTTCCAACCCACAACAAAATGTACAAAATCCGTACATGCATGTGTGGTGGAAATATAATAATAAAATTTGTGTTTAAGATCGATTGCAGCAACGCCTAACCTTAGCAGTTAGAGATGTCTTTCACATTGTATAGTTAAGCTATTTTAAAAAATTTATAATAAAATATGTATTGATAATAATATTATTTTGGTTGTATTTATTTAATATTAGCAATAGTATAAAATATGAATTAATATTTAATAGCTAGATATTTATTATATAATATTAATTTATTGTAACAAAAAAAAATTTATTTATATTTATATAATGACATATGATATATGGAAATTAATAAGAATTTTTACAATAAATAGTAAATAATAAAATATTAATAAATATTAAATAGCTAGATATTTATTATATAATTTTAGTTTTAATTAACAAATAATAATTTTAAATATGCTCTAGAAAATGTAAAAATTGAAGAGGAGGATATTTCTTGCAGACTAATCCTTTTTTCTCTAAGCAAAGAGGCTTTTTAGTAGTACATCAACTTTCCTACTAATTCAATACAAACTTTGCAAGAATTGAAAGATGCATTAGTGGAAAAGTTTACATCACCTATCACCCCAACTGATTTATATAGATAATTTATCAACAGGAAGAGACAAGAACATTAATTTATCGATTTCTTTAATTGTATATTCTAGAGAGATTATTAAAGATTACATGATCTTTTCTATTTAAATGATGATATAGAAAGACCTATTTACTATGTAGCTGTAGATTTCCTCATTTCCATGTTTTTTAGATGACTCGTGTATCACCTACCAACCTGATATAAGCATATTTAGACTCTGAGAGAGTTTGTCTATAGTGATTGGTGACTACAATTTGGACACCTAGTTTGTTTGGAAATGTTGGAATGATGAATTAAGGAATGTTGAACTATGCTCCTACTATAAATCCTATTCCTACTCCTAAAAATCAATTCCTACCACATCCAAGAGCTCCTAAATGTTATGCAATGTTTACACAACTTGTTTGTCTATAAAAAAGATTAGTATAAAAAACCCAGAGTGTTGGTCAGTGGTTTATTCATAGGACAATAGCTTCACTACCAAATTGTGATACATAAATCATTATATCGAAGAGCAATAGACAACAGATATATAAAGTTTCATTTTTTTAAAAATAGTATATCAATATGATGTATACAAAATGTTTATAAATGCAACTGTTAACAAATGAGATTCCTTATAAGAAATGTAAAATTGAAATAAGGTTCATACTTGATAATAGTTTGAATATAATTGACTTTAAAAAAGAGAGGATGAGAACATAGTTTGTTAGGTATTGAAAGATATTGAAATGAATTTCACATATGATCGAAGGAATCGATAGTAATTATTTGAGAATACTTTATAGAGATTTTATAGCTACATTATTGAAGGCTAAAATGATCATGATTATGTGTTTTTTTTTAAAAAGGATTGCTTAGAAGCTTTGGATATTTCGTAGAAGAAACAAAAAGCTTTTGAGTAAGACAAAAAATGTACATTTAACAGTTTTTTGTTGCAATTTTACAAAATTGATAACTCATATGAAAGACGAATATATCAATAACTCACAGAGTTAGTTCAAAATATGTTAGGTGTAGTATCCGTTCTTACTCTAAGTGTTTGAGATTGGTTGTACTATTTGTTTTGCTTTCAAGGTGTTGGGGCACTGCTACCGATTGCTTCTTCAGTGGATGTCTCTTCTTTTTTGGCACTGAAAGGAGATATATAAAGTTTGGATTCTTTTAAAATGGAATATCAATATGATTTATACTTCATGCTTTTAAATGAAAATGTTAACAAAAGAGATTCTTTATAAGAAATGAAAAATAGAACTAAGGGTCATACTTGAGTATAGTCTTAATATAATTGACTTTAAAAATGTGAAAGGATGAGAACATACTTTGTTAGGTATTGAATGACATGAAAATGAACTGCATGTAGGACTCAATCAATGGATATTGATTCTTTGAGAATACTTTATAGTGATTTTATAGCCACAACATATTCTATGAAGCTGCAATTTTCAAGTTAGTAACATACAATATTTCTGTATAACATAAGCTACATTATTGTAGGCAAAAATGATCAAAGCAATCTATTTTTAAAAAAAAGGATTGCATAGAAGCTTCAGATTTTTTGTAGAAGAAACAAAAAATGTTTTCAGTAAGACTAAAAAGGTAAATTTAACAGTTTTTTTTTGCAATTTTACAAAATTGATAACTTATATGACTGATCAATATTTCAACAACTTGCAGGGTTACTTCAAAATATGCCAGGTGTAGCATCCGTTCTTGCTCTAAGTCTTTGAGGTTTGTTGTACTGTTTGTTTTGCTTTCAAGGCATTGGGGCACTGCTACTGCTTGCTTCTTCAGTGGATGTCTCTTCTTCTTTGGCACTGTCCAAGGGATATGTTGCTTCCCATGATGCATAAGTGTCTTCAGTTGGCCAATGAAAGGCCATAACTTCATCTCTTTTAGGCAGTAATTTGTCCCAATGTACTAGTACGTGGTGTACCTCATTTCTTATATTAGCGAAATGTATTATGACATCTTGCAAAATTTCAATTAATTGTACAAACATTGTATTGTCTTTTGTATTTAGAATGGTATCTATTAGAGTTGTCACTTCATCTTCAATTTGGTGTAACCATTGATCTTTGTGCTTTATGGTTCCATCTACTTTGATAAGACCTGGAAACATTTGGAAATCATTCTGAAAGTATCTTACACTTAACATTTCTTCTTTCCTCTTTAAGCTTTCCTTGTTGACTTCAAATTCAAAAAGGTCTTAAACAAATTTATAGGTATTTGTTAGTTGTATATTGACAATACATTGATCATTAATCAAGTAAAACATTGATTTTAACATGTTCTTTCTAGCAATCCATGATTCTAAATTTGGGTCTAAAGTGGTTATCTCTTTCTTAAAAGAGATCAAAATGTCTGACAACTGTTTAGCAATTTTATAAACATCTCTTGGTTTTACATTTGCAACAAATTGTAAAATGGTATCTCTTATTGTTTTCTCATACCTTAGCTTATGTTTTTGTTCATGCTCTTCATCAGCCATGGAAGGTGGGACAAGCAAGAGTGGGTACTCAAAAATAGGGCTTGAAGAAAAATGTCGAATAGGTGATGAAGAAATACGCAATTGTGTTGAAGAATGAATTGGGCCCTGTTCACCTAACCTTTTGTTCAAGTTTTCAATTAATATATCCTTTTGATACAAATCTGGTTTCAAGTCTGCATAAGCCTTTAACACTGTTTCTAGTCTTCTTGTGAGGTCCTCTTTTTCCTTGGTCTCCTTTTGTGCGACCCTTGCTATAATTTGGGCTGACGCTACCACCATTTCTGATGCCTCAAGTACATAAGTATTAGTGACCCTTTTGACAATGAGGCTACCTGTGATATCACCTTTACTAACTTGCTTTCCTTTGTTATTGTCAGTTTTCTTTAAAGACCACATCACCAAGGCTTGATGATCATCACTAAAATTGATTCCCTTAATTGCTTTCTCTGCCTCCTCTCTTGTTTTGTAAATTGATGTGGTCTATTTTTTGACTGCATCAAAGACCACTGCATCAACTATATGCCACTCTGGGAGGATAAGCACTCTTGAATTTCTTATCAAGTCTCTTCATTGTTCTAGAGTGAGCCTCTCAAACCGTTCAATCATCTCCTTCCTCACATCACTTTCTATGATCTTTAGATCTTTATCTGGGTTCTCCTCATTCCTCTTTTCACAAGTTTCTTGAAATTGACTAATATTTAATTTCCACAAAAATTGCATGAAGGCTCTAGCCTTTACAAAGGCATCATCAGCTAAGAATTCTTCACATGCTTGTTTTATTATTGTGTCCAGTTCTGTACCTGCCATCTCTCCCACTATCAAATCTAATTCAGGCTCTTTTGGTGGTTCAAGAACCCCCTCATTTTATCTTCATAAGTCATAAAAATTTGACCAAGGGCTCCCAATTGGTGCATTTGTTCTGTCACTTCATGATCATCCATTATGTTCAAAGGTGACTGGGATGGAGAATAATCATCTTGAACATGTACAGGTCTCTCTTCTAATTTTTGTTTCTTTGAGGGAGGTGGACAATCAGGAATATATTGATATGCATGATCCTGAGGTGAGTGTGGAATGTCTACAATTTCCTATTTTGCCAGCTACTGTGATGTGGAAGGAACGTCATGTTTTCTTTTCTGTTGTTTGTGCTTCTCAGATCCTGGTATGACCACATTATAACTATTTTTCTTTTGTACCATGTACTTGCTTGGGGGAAATAGTTTTGCAAATCCAGGCTTTGTCAATATTGATTGAGCCTTCTCTGGTTCAGTTTTTATGGCTTTCTCCTTTTTCTCATTTACGGTTTGAATAATTTCTTGAGAATTATCCATAAGAATGTCTATTTTCTTTCCAATTGGTTCAATCTTTTTTAGGGGATTATATCCCTTCTCAAACTACTGGACAAAGTCTAATGTCTTCTTGTATACTAACCACTTTTCCTTTCTTATTTCTTGTTCCTCTATATCAGGCATATTTCTGATGATATCCTCAGGGAAATTAAAAATGTGATGTATTGAAGAGCACCCGACTTTCTTTTTGAACATTTCATTATAAAAACCCTTGGGGTCTTCTATCCTAGCAATTGATGTAGCCATGTGATATGGTGCAAGAAATTTATCAATATGGAGCCATTCTCCCTTTGTGATTATAAACTGGGGGGCAATTATAACATTTGGAAAAAGAGTTCCTCTGGATTTATCTAAAAGAATGTTATTTTCAATATTATCTAATTGTCTAATGAACTTTGCAATACCAATCTTGAGGGGTATTTGATATGGAAATATGAATGGAGTTCTAGTAAAACCATATAATTTGATAATAGTAGAAACAAGATAAAAAATGAAATCCCCCCAATTATGTACAATTTGAAGATTCTTGGAAAATTGTTTAGGTCTAACAAGTTGAACCAAGGTTGATGGGATTTATGTGTTTTCATGAACAAATAATAGCCAAAAGCTTGGCTACAAAATATCCATCAAAATTGATAAAACTACTATCACGTCTGTCCCATGTCATATTAAGGTTCCACAATTGCACTGGCATATCCTCACCATTGTTCTATTTCATCAAAACCATCTCTTTCTCAAAATAACTTGCACCTTTAAACAATAACATATACATTATAAAAGAGTACTAGTAGAAAGGCTTGTCTAGTTCGCTCTTTTGGATAGCTAGCAATCCATTATGAATTAAATCAGAAATGAAGGAAGAAAAGTCAAAATTAATTGGTACGGTATGGTGTAAGATTTGGATCATCATGTACATTAAATGTACTAGCATTCTTTCTTTAACATCTTCTCCAAAGATCTGACATAGTGAACAATATGTAGTTCTTGCTCTGTAGTTAAAATATACTATTTTGAAAGGTTCTTGTGTACTTGGTCCTAAGATGATCATTTCTCCAATTTTGTCATAGAGTTGTTGCAAGGGCACAGTCTAGAGGTAATCTCTTTGAGCATTGTACACTTTATTTAATTGCTCAAATTCAATTTGTTGTAAGTCATTTGAGGGTTCACTTAGTCTAAAAACACTCATAATTTCATCTGCTGAGATAGTTATCAATACATTTCCTTTTACATTCATAATTACCCTAGTAATGGGATCATAATTCTTAGCAATTTGAGTCATCAAATTTGCATCCATAAAAACACTGGGCACCACAAGCTTTTCCAGATCAAATTGCCATGCATTACTGCTAGGTGGGAGGGCATTTCTCTAGCTAAACCCTTGTTTGAACAACTCTAGACCAATGATATTAGAAGACCCACTTGCATTAATCATGCCAATCTTGGCATCCCTTATGTAATTATCCTTATCATAGAGACCATCTGCAATTTTTAGGCTAGGTTCTTTTGGGGTCAATTCTTTGGCCTTCACTAAATTTGTGGTCGACTGATTTGGTAATTGTAATAGATCTTCATGCAAACCCCTGTCAATGTACTCAATTTTACCAGATAAGTTTTTTCTTGGCGGCATTTCAGCGTAAGTATTTTTTTATGGTTTATGCAAAGGATTTGTCACAAGCATGTATAAAGTTTTGAACAAGAAATGTGCAGATATTGACTAACCTTTTTAGGGAATCCTTCAGGAAATGATAACCAGGTCTACAAATTTTCTTGTCCAGGTGTCTGCAAATTTAATATGTTTGTGTTTGTGAGAATGCGTGAACCTTCAATATATTAGCAATCAAAAACAATCTTTTCAGTAATTTACTTTGCACCACCTAGTAATTACTTTTTTGAGAAATCAAACTGTCATCTGTGAAGGGCCAAATTAAATTTCGCACCAGTACTGTTTGAAGTTTGAATCTGGATTGTCGATTCTCCTTAAAACATAATCTAATGGCTCTTGTATGGTCGTAATGGTTTGAAAGTTTCTATGCAAACATAGGATTGTTTATCGATTACGATGTCTTAACCGTAAACACTTAATCACGTCACTCAGTAGGCAGAAACAATTTTATTTTATGGTTAGACATAAAGTAGTTCACTGTGTCCTCCTTTCTAAATCAATGGTTATTGCATGATTGGAAAGTTAAGTAAACTTTCATGCAAACAGACGATGACCGTTAGATCATTCATCCCATGTTGATTTCTTAAGTAAGTTGTCATAGATAGTTTAAAAGTAATTAATTGTTGATTGAGTAGTTTTTAATAACTAAATTGGATATTTGATATTAAGATACTATAATTAGCTATGTTAAATAGTAGTTAGTGGCATATTATACCCTAATCAATAGTAATTTAATTATAAGATTTTAAATAAATTCGGCATTGTCAATATTGTTATAATTTAGTTATGTATATAGAATGTATTTTGTCGAAAAATCATTAAAATGTTACATAATTGTTTAACTTTGTATAATTGTAAATATGATTATAATATACTTTTAGTTGACATATCAGATTTAGATGTTAATGACCTTAAAATTTGTATTAAATACAATTAGGAATATGAATCGCGTGGATGATAAATTATAACATGTGTCTGTAGAAAGTTAAGTGATTTTGTAAAAGTATCAGTAAAATAGATTTTAAATTTTGTATTAAATAATATTAGGAATATGAATCGGGCGGATGATAAAATATAACATGTGTGTTTGTAGAAAGTTAAGTGATTTTGTAAAAGTAATAGTAAAATATATTTTAAAAGACCGACCTAAGGTTTTCTTTGAGAAGGAAAGACATTTAGGGTTTTTTCATGAGTGGTTATTTAATTAGGGCTTATATT
Source organism: Chamaecyparis obtusa (assembly GCA_027943335.1). Lineage (NCBI taxonomy): Eukaryota > Viridiplantae > Streptophyta > Pinopsida > Cupressales > Cupressaceae > Chamaecyparis > Chamaecyparis obtusa. Next base: position 84,166 of record BSBK01006826.1, on the reverse strand, counting down.
CAATACAAAGATTTGACTTTGTATATAGTCTGGAACAATATTAATTTAGTAAATCTTTCTTAGATTTGTAATGGATATCTTTTCATTGTGGTGGTTGTTGTCAGTGATTTTTGTGGAAAAAAGGCTGACAGTCTACTTTTTATCGGATGGTTGTTGTTGATCTAAAAAGAAAACATGTATTTATTGGGATCTTGTGACAACCATAAATGCATGAAATATCTTATTGTGCTCACTATTTATAACAAAGCAAAATGATCATATGGTGTTGCAAGATCGAAATGGGCAACAATGGGAGCTGGAGTTATTGGGTGTTGATGAAAAACTAGAATTTGGGCATGGTTGAGTAATATATATATATATATGGCTTTCAACTAAAGTCATTTTGCAAAGATCAAATACATAGATAATTTTTATTTCCATGTTCATATATTAAAAAAATTTGTTATCTAAAAGATATCAGTGTAAAAATCAAAGTTTGTTGATTCAAACTGCACATTTTGGTACAAGGGTGTCTCTCATCTGAGCAATATTTGTTTTTTGCACTTTTATTTTTCACAAATTAATTTTTCCAACTACCTGAATGTTGAAATAAGACTTAGTTATGTTTTTTATGTTAACAAAAGTACCAAACTGGAAGTCATAATATTTGGTAAAAAAAATTCAACCATGTTCAAATTCTAGTTATTTATCTTTGATGTGACTGGTGTAGTTTGCTCTTGTGTTGATTTAAAAGTAAACTAATCCATGGTTCGTGGTTGATAGTTTGTTTAACTTTAGTCTCGATCTGTCAAATGATCATGGTGATTGTGTGAGGCCTCACCCTGACCTATCATAGCATTTGTGACCATTCACATTTTGATACACTTTTTTTTTATTATCCTGACAGAGACTTGAGATACTATGGTCGATGATGATTATTATATTATGTGGATTACATTGTGATGTGGATTAAAACCTAGATTATGTCGTGATTTTGATTATGCATATTTAGTTATGTGAATTGATGAGAAGATTGGACCATATTTAGATTGGATTACTTCACGAATGACATGTCATGAGGATTATGGAATTATTATGTTTAAGCATTATTGAATGAAAAAATTACAATTAGAATTGAATTCTACATATTGATTTATGTTTATTAAATAAATAATTGAATATGTATATTGCATGTGATTTTATCACCTTGAACTACTGATGCTCGATGTTTGAGTGTGCAGGTAAGAGAACCATGGAATTAGTCAGAGAATTAGTAACCAACCATTGTGCAAACTGTAAAGCCACAGTTGAACCTAATGAAAAGGTTTGAACCTCATTGTAAAGTGACTTAATTCGTAATCGTAAAATTGTAAGTATGTATTAAGTGTCTCTTTATGTAATTAGTGACATGTCAATGTTGTGTTATGTCATTTTATAGTGTCACTTGACACTTGTTATGTGTTTATATAATGACATGTCTACTAAGGTTGGCAATGTAAACCTAAGCCTAACTAACTTTTAGAAACCTAATTAATTTCCTTGTTGGAGATACTTGTAAACCCCACCAATTTGATTATTTAAATTTAAATTTTTCTTCTAACCACTTCTAGAGACCAAAAAGAGGTCATAAGGGTCATATTTAGCAAAATTTAAACACCTAAGTGTTAGGGGTATGGGTTAGGAAAGTTTTTAACATATCCATAACACCCTAGTGGCTTTGGTGACCCATTTTCCATAAGCTACGAAAATAGGATCGAGTCTTGACCTTTACACAACCCCACACTTTCTTCCAATCAGACATTTATGATAGGGGACAAGGAAAAGCCAAAGGACTTGAGAGGCAATTCTGAAATTAATGCTAGTGGGTGGGTAGAAGTTGGAGGTATTTTTAGAGACCCTTGGTAGAGTTAGTGGGTGTTCACTCACTCTCTATCTTTAGAGACATTAGAGTTTTGGATTGCAGGAAGGACAAGGAATTGGGCTCTTCTCAAAATTTCATTTTCCATAACACATTGTGAAGGTTGGTCTCCATTGTCATGAAAGACCTTTATTCTTTCTTATTGCAAGTAGATTTGTATGTTCATCATTCTCGTACATATGTTCAAGTATTTGTATTATTATTTTGTATAAAAATGAGATTTTGGGTTTGAATCCTTGTTTATAGTTTTATCTTTGTTTTGATATGGAAGTTTTGTGAAGGGTGTAATGGTATTACTCACCCTTGGATAGGGAAGAAGTGGTCATGTATGGGGGAAGGGGTTAGTTGGATTTCATGGTAGTGTAAAGTCTATTCTCATAGAGAGAAGAGGGAAGAAATGCAAGGTGTATGGGCCCTTGCATGCCAATGTTTCTTTAATCTTAATTTTGGGGGAGATAAAGAGAAGATTGGCTGGAAGAATGTATGTGATTTTAGCCTTGAAGAGGCATGTTAATTGAATGTATTATTTGGCATTCTCTTACATGGTAATCCACCTTCACCGTTTGTTATGGATTCATGTTGAATCTAATTGTGTAAGCCTTGTGAGGGTGTTTATTTTTGTAATCATATTTTGTGGATGTGTGATTGTCACTCGTTGGTTATTGATTCTCCTAGCTCGGGGGTGGTCTCCTTGAGACCTAGAATGGGAGCTGAGCTTCCCATGGTTCCATTCTTTGATTTGTGGATAAAACATTAGAAGTTTCTCCATTTTGGATGGATGTGTGTTGACAACCCTATCATTGTATTGTGAATTCCCTTGCATTGAGATTTATCTTTTGGTTGAAAGTTGTAATGTTTTTCTAATTTATTGGCCATTGTGAAGTTGTAATGGAGAGAAGTTTTATTATCCTCCTTTAAACTTTCATTGAGTATTACTACCAAATTGTATTGTCTTGTTGTAATGTGAAGACTTCTCCTTCTTGAAGAATATGTATTTGTATTTGAAGAGGTTTTCATAATGTAAATGATGTATCATTACTTTCCTGATTATTGTATTCCATTTTTTGTAATAGTGGAGTTATTCTTTCATTGCAAAATGATTTTTTTTAAATTGATGGAGTAAGCAATTTAATGGTTTCAATAGCATATTAAATCTTATTAATATAGGAACATTGCAATCTCTTGATGTTTGATTATGATATTCAAGTTCAAAAATAGTCAATCACCCCTTAAACAAACTTCTATTGCAATATGATCATCACCTTAGTTGAAAAACAACATTGTAATCTTATACTCCCTTAAAATCAAGCATGACAACAATGTTCAATTAAACAAAATTGTATATTAATGTAATATTCACATACTCCTTAATGCAATACACTAATTAAACTATCAAATTCATACTATTAGATCTCATATAACAAGCAAAGAGATTAAAAAAAAAAAAGTTATGGCAAAACAAAGAGATAGCACTTCCCAGTTTTTAGAAAGCAAAAATGCTCTCTAGATTTTGTATAGGAAGGAAATAATTCTCCTACCATAGAGAATATTCCCTTCCCTTCCCATTATGCTTCCCTAATTAAAATTAATATATATTTGACCCCTTGCATAACCTTATTTTATTAGCTAATTCCTAGTCAATCAAAGATGACAGTAAAACAATTAAATCTAAATTAATTAAGGGACCTCGAACAACATCCCACTTGGTTGTAGATGGGCCCACCCATGCTCATCCTTTACCATGCATAGGATATGGGCTGACATGGCATTTAATGGAAAAGAAAGTATTTCAAACCTTTTTGTAGGAGAAAAGGCGGGGAGGGGGTCAAATCACCATGCCCCTTGGACTTCCCCCACCCAAACCTCACACCACTCATTCTTCCTTTCCCCTCACGCAGCATAGGCTGACATCTCCATATTAATACTTGACAAGTTGAATACCAATACCCTGTGAAAATTCATGGCTTATCAAATAAACTTTGGTTTGGTTGAATGTGCAATGTGGGACCCACCTCTCTTGTCATGTGAAGGCCTTTTTGAAAGGGGTTTCTCTTTCCCAAGCTCACGTTGGTTTCTTGGAGGATGTGTTGGGGAGTGAAGAACATGTGGTAGACCCAAATCATTGACCTGCCACATACTTCCTTTCCCTACAAAAAGCCTTGGCATATTAAATAAGTTTTGGGTTGGAGTTAATTTGGAGGGTGGCATGGAAACCTACGCATGCTTTTCTCTAAAGCCTTCCCCTTCCTTCTACCACATGAGCATGAGAAAGTCTTGGGTTTCCCATCCCCCACCCACTTGGCAAGTGGGCCATGATGGGATGGGGTGGGTAGGATAGGCTTAGACTATTAGGTGATAGGTATAGATGTTATAGGTTAGGATTAGTTTAGTAGGGATTGTTGTTTTGTCAACTATGATGTATAGGTAGGTTGTAGACTAATAAGATGGAAACATTTTCTTTAATTTATTTACTCTATGTAATTGTCTTAATTAGTATTTGTTAACAAATCTGCCCATACTATTAATTATCAGTATTACTTAATTGTTAATAAGTTAAATTGAGATTTGACTTATGTGGTTTATATGTTAATTGTAATTGTTAGTGAAAGAAATTTATTGATAATGGGTACAAATTATTATCATTAAATCATATTGATAATGGGTACAAATTATTATCATTAAATCATATTGTTATTTGATAAGCTAGTTATATTAGTGGTTAGTTAGGAGATCTTTTATTGATAGTATTGTAGGATAACCTTTACGAATTGAATTAGTCTTTTGGTTAATAATTTAGTTAGTTATTTGGTAATAATTTTGTTGGGGAAATAGTTTATTAATTAAGTTAATTATATGTTAATAGATTATGGTTAAAATGTGTTGGACCTCACTTCTAGCAAATCAATTGTTAGATCAATGGTTTATCTCACCCATATAGTAATTAGTTTTAAGTTTAATGTGTTAGGCTTATTCTTTAATAATTCAAATTAATACTGTAGTTCAATTTATTCAATGATAAACACTAGAGTACTATTAGTAATTTAGTTGGCCTTGGATTAAATAGTCAATTTCTCATTGGTTAATAGGTTAGGATGTAATACTTATCAACCCATTTAAATTAATTAGTGTTATAGTAGACTAACGGTATGAACTAACTTTGGTTAGTGTAATTGATATCTTTATTAAAATCAAGAATTCATTTTGTCCTAGTTAACATTAATAGGTTTAGTGTCGGATTATAATTAAGGATCCTATGGATATTGCAGTTAACTCAAGAACCATCATTGAAGGATAAACTATCTAATAGTTAGTCAAACCTTAATCGAGAACTATAATCTAGGTAGGCATACTAATGGTGGGTATAGCCTAATTGGGGTAAGATGAATATTTAATTCCCTAGGTACCTTGAATACATCATGATCAAAAGTTCCAAATGGAAACTGTTTGCTCTAGGGTTTCGCTTCCCGAACTCGATACTTTTACAACAACAGTTATGAACTTTAGTCTGCTAGACCCAATCATCCTATTGTTACTCCTTAGCGTAACTCTCTCCAAAACTTGACTCTAGACCTTGACCAATAAATATATTGTCAACTTAAATTTAACCTTTGAACGTCACTCCTTAACTTTTCACTTTAAAAAAAAAATTGTTGCATTTTTGGTTGATTAAATTTTGGGCATGACAAATTGATCATGTTGATTGGTGTAATCTTCTGTTGCAAAAGGTAGTTTAGTTTTATAGTTATCATGCATTTTGTGCATATTGTAATCAATTTTCATTATTCAATCATGAAATGACAGACATAATTTGATTGTTATGTGCTCTGTTTTTATTTGGTTTTGACAACCTATCATTTTTCTTTTTTCCTAGATACATTCATGATGAAAATTCTATATAGTATCAGAGCTTACATGCTAGGAACAAGATATGCAATGTTTTTTTTGCAGGTTATAAAGATCAGATCAGTTACCTTCTTTTTATGTTAGGTAACATCATGTCAGTGGAGCTATCATGCCTTTGTTTTCAACATTATGGAGGCGTTGTCTATTGTTCATGTTGATGATTCTTAACTTCTATAATTGATCAGTTGTATAGAGAATTGGCCGCTGTATTTTTAACTAGTAGTTTATTGTTGCATAGTTGAGTAGTGTCAGTAGAGTCAGTCATAGAGATATATATGCCATATGCATCATGGAATAGCCCTTCTTAATTCTAACTGTCATGGCAGTTAATTTCATATTAATTCATGTTAGATGATCACGTTGATTGGTGTATTTAGCTCTTGCAAATGGTACTTTAATTCTATATAAATCATGCACTCTGTGCATATTGTAATCAATTTTCATTATTGAATCATGAAATGAGATGTAGAATTTCATTGTTGAACTATTCTTTTTTTATTGTGGTTTCGCAAGCTGTCATTTTTGTTATTTCCTAACTAGATCTATGTTGAATATTATACAATTTTATGATCATGTTTCTTTTACCTCATAGACTAAATTTATTATTATTAGAGGTAGTTTGGAAAAAAGGAATAGTAAGCTGACATCATAAAAAAATGTTGTAATATGTTGAAGAAAAAGTTCTTAAATAGAAAATACAAACAAGTTTTAAATTAACATTTTTGAATGATAGAAATAATGAACCATAAACCTGATGGAGGTATTTCTTAACTTCTTGTAGTTATGGTTATGATATTAATTATGCTTACAAGGGTTTGTTGTAACTTTTGTTCTGAAATCTGATTGAAGAATTTATGTGGCTAATTTTTCGAAACATTCTATTGTTGTTGAATGTCAATGGACATCTTCTTGAAAATGTTGATATATATAACATCAATCAAATGAGTAAAACTGATACTGTGTGCTGATTTAGATTACCTTTACAGTGTTAAAGACATCCGAATGTATGCTTGAAATTTCAAAAAATATGATTCACATGTTAATGAAGTATACTCTATTTATTTCAAAAGGTAAACAAAATTATTACGCTTTTTATAACAGCAATTTTTATTGTATTTCTATTTTTATTTAATCAGTTGATGATAAATCTTATAGAGAAAAAAATATAGACTATAGTTTCTAAGTTTCAACAGGAAGTATAGCTTCCCAAAAAATGGTTATTGTTACTAAGTTTATATATCTTTAGAAATAATTGTATGTTTTGTAAGTTCACAAATCATAATCTGAGAAACATGTATACATATTTGTAATTTCAATGAGGAATATACAATAATGGTAGAAAAAAAGGGTTAAAATTCTGTCAACACGTTTAGGCATCTCTCTTCTTCTTTCCGCCTTGTAACATTTAAATTTTGTTGTATGTGTGAATATCTTTCAAAACTGAAAGCTGGATGAATATGTAGTCCTGATAGTTCATGAACTCTGGAAAGAGCTGTAAAAGTTAATCCTTGCCTTTCTGTGGTTCCAATATCAATTGTGGCTTTTACAAGTGAGAAACCCTATGATTTGTGTATTGTTAAAGCCTATGACATACGCAGAGTAATTTGACGGTGGCAACCCCTTTTAATTGGTGTTATAGGAATATTTTTGGGATTAGTATCATCCCAAGCAAGACCAATGTAGTTATAAAATTCAACCACAACTATCAATGGCAGTTGAGGAGGCTTTTCACCATTGTTATATACAATAGCTTTGAGTTCTCCTATAGCACCATTAACCAGTCATGTCTGGACACATAAATTACTACATAGCATAACTTGTTGTCCTATACATAAAATAATGTGAGATTGAAGTTATACTTCATCTACATTCGAACTTTCAAAATCTTTTTGTTGTTCTGTTATTGAAAGAGGCACGAGTTGATGTAGAGATAATAACATTTTTTTATTGTGAAGACCCACCATTTCATTTGTTGCAAACAGGTGTACTTTAGAATGAAACTCTTGTTGAGAATGGAATTGTACTTGAACATCTGTGTTGCCAATTTGGCGAAAGTTTGCTTATAAAGTGATTACTTTTCTGAATGACTGCCATAATTATCCACCATATGAATTTGAAGCATACATCAGAATATCTTTAATTGGAGGAAGCTGACCCAAATCACCAAAGAGAATCATTGAATGACCTCCAAAAGGAATGTGGTTGCTATTTGGAAATGCTTGTCTCAATCTCATATCAATTCTTTCACATAATTTAGGACCAATAAAACTCATTTCATCTATTATGATGTATTGAACATAATACAAATTTTTCTATAATTTTGTCTGTTGGTGACCTTGTAATTGTACCATCTCTTTCATAGGAATATGTAAAACTGAATGAATTGTAGATACCTTGATGTTAAATGCTGCAACTCCTGTTGGTGCAAGAAGTAGAACAGGTGATTGTCCATTGAATGTTGATTGAGTGAGACTAGCTTTGATTTGAGCTATCAAATGCGATTTTCCAGTACCAGCAATGCCTTGTACAATTAGCTATAATGATTGAACATCAAGCCATTTCAAGTTCATCATTATGGAGCCATTGTTATCACAAGTTGTTTTAAGTTGTGTTTTTAGGGTTGTGCATTTTGTTCATTTCTTAGATAATTAGAGCAAATACAAAGTCAGAACCCTAAAGATAATCCAAAAGTTGTTTGATGAACCAAGTCAGTGAAACAAGTTATATGTATACCAGTTTTTTGTTACTAAGATATGGAAATGTAATCTAAAAAGAATCATGGTAAATATGGAAATATCGATTCTTTAGGAAAAAATATTACACAAAGATAGAACAAGCTGTAATAATAATGCCTCCATAATGATGATCTTGAATTTGATGCAGTTATCAAGTATATTTTCTAATAAAATTGATGGAAGTTATTAATAAACAAGTGGGAGAGATAGCAGATATTTTATATATCTCTGCATTTACTGAGATATGGAAATGTTATCTAGAAAGAATCATGGTAAATATGGAAAGATCGATTCTTTAGAAAATATATTACACAAAAATTGAACAACATAACATTGACATGACATAGATTATTGTCGAATATACATATATACATAAACATATGATTTCATATGTTCAATATTCTAACTATACTACTGTCTTAAGAAATCTTCAAAGCGAGAACAATTATGCTTTGAGTTTCTTGCCCACCAAAAGTAGATGTTTTGATACTTAGATCAAAGATAAACTCAAAACCATAAAGATTATCCAAAATTTGTTTGTCTGCACCGAGTTCAACAAGCAACAGCTAAAAATCCTCTGCATCCACACCCAATAAAACATTTGCAGGGCCTTCAAAGGAAGTAACATTGTGAAGCTCACCTAATGGATTATGCAAATCCATATTAAGCATGTAGCTGAAATCACACATTAGAATATGAACACAACATTTAGGACATTCATATTTCCTAGTATGATTCTGAACAACTTTTTTTTTACATTTTTTGTCATTAATGATTCGTGGACATGAAAGATAATAAAAGTTATCCACATCAAGTCTAGAAATTTGTGTTGTTACACAAATGGGAATCATGGAATGGAAGTCTTTTGTACAAATGGTAGACATTGGTTTTTGATTTGTAAATCTGGCAAGTATTGTTCGCTCTTTAGTCAGAGAAATAGAAGACTGATCTTCTCCTATTCCTATAGACCATGTCAAAAGAGTAGCAGTGTAATACCCAAATTTTTCTCACTAGACTGAACGTCACACAACCTATTTAATCTACTCAAGCATAGGAAGTAGCATCAAAAAAAAAATTTAAAACAATGACATGCTACATATAACAAATAATATAGTGGGGTTTCTCTTGTTAAATCATTTAGCTAGAATTCCAAACATGATAACACATCTAGCTAAACAATATCTTTATAACAATGTTTAAAGAATGAACATAACTTGCATTTGCATACCTGAGACTCTCTTCATGTTCCATTTGTTGTTGTTTTATTTTTTTCTCGTCTGAATTACTTGTGCCTACATACGAGACCTATAAGACTAGGTGCATAATATGAGATCTGTTAGGAGTTAGATACATGATCATGAAGGCAATTTCCTCTTCAATACATTAACTAGACAAAACAAAGCAGTAGTTGCATCATAGCAATGGCACACAAAAGGAATGAATGAGCCATGAAGAAAAAGTAATTAAATATTATTTTAATCCTTCAAGGACAATTTTCCAAAGTCTTTTCAAGGAACCTATTTTAAATAGATCTCTAATAGTTACATTCCCATTAAAGTAAATTTACTAAGTAATTACTCAATAAGTTTCTTACAATTTACCCTAAAGTCTCATTCAAGGAAATATTCCTAAATAGATGTATGTTTATCATTAGATGAGCTCCTAGTGGAATATAATAACAATTACATGCTCTCCACCCATCCAATGGCATCATGAGATCTCTAAAGTCCTAGCCAACCCCCGAGAAAGTAGAATCGCTTATTTTATTTTTGCACCATTATGATCGATGGTGAACTTCCTTTCTATGCCACTAAATGAAACCGATGGACATATTATTCTTAAGGAATCCTAAACACTCTGACCAAGTTAATTCGAGTCATAATTATGTTACTAATTACTATAGTGTAGATCCAAATTTTCATAATAATCGACTTATTTTAACCATGTTACATCTTGATACTACACAATACAAATAAACACTAAGATAGTATAAAGTCAAAGTATAGAGATCCTTCATTAATTTGCATTTTTATTTTTCTATTGTACAGTTTATATCTAATAATCGTATAATGAGAGTAATCTCCCTTCTAGCTCTATAATAATGTTTAAAGGAAATATTAGCATGACCTATAACATCATTTCTAGAAGACTATTCAGATTTTACATGATGTCCTAATGGGGTTAAAATTTTTACTAAGAAACTTACACCCCAAGAACTTCTAGACAAGAGTTACACAATCATCCTACCATAAAATCCATTTACTTGTATAACGATCTACAAGGCATTCAAGTTCTCAACTCTCTCTCTCTCAAATTCAAGAAGACTTATATTCTATTTTAGATTTAATAAATCAATATTTACGATTATAACACCAACTTGTAGTGGTAACTAAACTAAGATAATTATTTATTAAAAAAAGTTAAGAGAATGCTCACAATAAATTTTAATTTTAATTAGGTATATAATAAACCATGTGAACCTTCACACATGATATAAACTCCTATAGTTTTCAATAACTAACATACCAATCATAATACCATTTTTTTTACAATACGACGATGAAAGAGCATACTAGGTTTCTAGATGATTCTCTTGATAGGGATCCTTATGATATAGCAAATCAAAGCCACAAAATTTAATAATTACTAGTATGTATTCCAAATCAACCCTTTGATCAATTCATTCTTCAAACAATAAATCCTTTAGAAGGAACCAATTCAGAAGAGGATACTAATATCAATATGTGTATAAGGCATAGAGATTCAAAATAATTTACAAAATTTCGAGAAGTATAAAACATTGCATGAAACAAAAAGAAAATAATACCCCGATCTAAGAAGATATTTTCCATTGCTAGATTAGCTTAACATTTATAACCAATATTCGTGGACTTATCATTTTTTTAGTATTCTGATATTTATTATCTAAACCTGGTGCTAGACTTAAAAAGAAGTATTAACAGCTACCCAACTTCAACTAAGAAATAAATAAAGGAAACCAGAGCAAGGTAGTAGTTGACAAGTTTTTGTTTTTTTTAATCTGGATTCCAGAGACATACAAAGAAAAAAAATGTAGAGGTTACATGCATTGCTTGTACAAGTATTAAGAACCAAACCTTTTACTAGTATCCCTACTACCTGTGCCATTAAAATCGATTTGATATGGGTATAAGCTTAGGGCCCGTTTGGTTGGGGAATTGGAAAAACCCTAGTTATGCACCAAGTCCTGGTTATGCTTAATCCTGGTTGTGCAAACCCTGGTTATGCGTAAAATCCCTGTTTGGCATGAAATATCAAAACCGTATTATGTTTACCTAAATCAATCCAGGTTCGAATCCCGTTAGCATTTTTACGTTGAATTCTAGAAGAAGATTAAGCTGCTCTGTTAGTAACATAGTTAGCTGCAATGTTAGCACTCGGTCACATGGTGGCAGTAGGAGGGTGTACAGCAGTTGTTTCTCTTGTTTCTTCGGTTCAAATCCCTGCCAATTCGAGAAATGCCTCATTTCCCTTTAAGATATTCTTTTTCTGTTTACCTCATTCAAGCTGCCGATAATAAAGGGGACAAGCTGAAATTGAATTATAAATTTGCCAGGCATTAAGAATCGCGAATGAGAAGTGTATCCATAAGAGCCTCGGCTCAAGCTGTAGATGTCTCAAAGGTACGTGATTTTACAGCATAATTAATTTTTAGCTCATTTAATACAAATTTCTCCAGTTTTTCAATGTTCTGCAACTTTTTTTTTTACGGTAAACAATGCACAGGTAGTTCTTAGATAGGGTTCTTGTTCGTTTGGAGGATTTACCAGAGGTATGAGGGCTCTGCCCCTTTATCTTCTTCGTGCATGTAAGCATTGACTTTGGATGGTATTTTATGGAGGTTTCGACTTTTCACTACCGCTGCTTGCACTCTCTCTGAAACAATTTCCGCTTAAGCGAAAAGCCATTCTCTGGTGAAATCGATACTTTCTGTTTGCACAGGGAAATTGGTAAACGTTGCATTGTGGGGTGGACCCGATGAGAAAATCTAAATGGGTTTAATTTTGATGGAATCCATGGAAATGAAACTCATTCCACCTCCTGAGGTGGAATTCGGGTATCCACGTTTTTGGACAAATGAGGTTTTCTAAATCCATGTTCACATTTTCAAAAAGGGCATCCAAACAGGGAATTGCACCCCATAACCGGGTTATGGGCGGCATAACCCGGTTATGGGGTGCAACCAAACGGGCCCTTATAGATGAGTTTAATCCGGATATTATGGTTTGAGAGGCTTTCTAATGAATGTAGGCCAGCATGCAACAGAAATATAAAATCCTCAGCAAAATTGCTCACAGAATGTATTAGAAAGACAGTTGATAAAACACAATACCCATGGATTTAGGATAATACGAAATGTACCTGGCTTAATGCTTCCAGATTGCCTTCCCCTTTCAAGAACACGTAACTCTTTAAAGCTTCAGATACTTACCAAAAAAATGCATCTATTTCACGCCTCTTACGACCACTATCAAGTGTGACTGCAGCGACTAGCATCTGCCCTACGTATACGTGGTTGAGTGGGTGGACGTGGGTAGTAATCTAGAACCAACGACAAGCACGAAATTAGTAAACGGAGGGGTTAGAAGGAAGCAACTGGCTATATGGATAGCAAGGCATACAAATCCATCCTCCAGGAGAACTACATGAATCACGCTGACCAAGTCCCACTCATGCAGCAAGTCGTGTCCTACTATTCCAAGGGCAGGTCCATCACTATCAGAGGATGAGCCAGATACTCGAGGTGAATAACCTGAACCAGATCGAGATCCAGCAGATGTAGTTTAAGATCAAGATCGCCCTTTCTTCCGAGTGGAGCAGTTGGGTGGGGTCTATATGCTGTCGGATGGTGTAGTTGCTACGTGCATGAAACTACCCTTCTTGGCCTCGTTTTGTGCCCTTTATACTTAAACTCCACACACTAGCTATGGATATGAGTCCCCATTCTGACATTGCATTAGAACCAATATCAAATCCCCTCCATCATCAACGTCTCCAGTGGGACTCCCTCTCGTCCATCTCAGACCTCCCATACTGAGAACAAAACACTCATGGTACACCCACATCCTCAAGCTTGTCCTCCCCGCCACGATTACTCACCCCTCACCATCCACAGTTGTGAAACCCCCCCCCAGAACATTTTAGAACTGAGAATGGCATTCCAAACCTTCCTTGGCCTCGCTGAATTGCGGCTCAGCCTGCAGAGCTTCCTGATACGCCCGCCTCCCACATTCATCCCCTTTTTCCCATAACAAGTCCTCCCCCATGAACTGTTTGGTAGAATACCCAAAAAAAAGTTGTTTCCTCCTCCCACGCAACTCCCCTTTTTCCGCATATTTCTCCTCCCCTCCTTCACTATCGAGCCTCTCCTATGTCATCTATTCTGATAGCTATCATCCCCATCCATGCTGCAACTCTCATGCGCCATAGGGTACCCTCCTACTTTGATCGGTCCCATCATATTAACTACTGCCAGCCCTTTCCTCCGGCATCCCTGGTAATAGGCGCAGTATACAATCCCATCCGTAGTCAGAAGAAGTAAAATTCTTCCAATCGCCTCCACCAACTTTCCTTCCATAATTATGGATGAGTAAGATAAAAACTATTGCAATAATGTCTCCTTAATATCTAATGGGTTATTGGCTCCTCGTAAATTACATTGGATATATTATTATTATATAGTGTTTTACGCATATGTATAATTTACTTTAGGGCCCGTTTGGACGCAGGCATACGGAATGTCGGATATAGTCAATTTTGGAATATGCTGCAATTTTGGAATATCATATTTTCAAAATGATATCCGGAATATGTGTTCGACCCGTTTGGACGCACTTGAAAAATGACCGAGAAGATGTATTTTCCACGTTTGGATGCCGCATTTTGGAATTGGAATATGCACTGAATGAGAATTTGTTTTTAATTTCTTTATAACAATTTGAGATTTTTTCAAATGTTATGATATTTTTCACATTTTGTTCGTGTTTTTAATATTTATTTTATTTTTGCAATAAAATAATATTATAATATTTTGTTTTGTTTTTGAATTTTTATTTTATTTTTTCAATAAAATAATATTATAATATTTTATTTTGTTTTTGAATTTTTATTTTATTTTATTTTATTTCATTTGTATGCGATTTTGAATATTTATAATATTTTGAAATAAAATTATGTTTATAAGTTTATAAAAATTTTAACATTTTGTATAACTTTTTTATAAAAAAAAAAATCCTATACAAATTTATAAAATATGTAGACCCAAAATACACAAATTTATAAACAAGTCATTTATTTTATTATTTATTTTTTACAAAATGTTGCCAACCCAGCTCAATAGGAGCACCGGTAGGAAAGAGCCGGGTGGAGAAAACTTCCGGTCTAGCCCCACAAAGTCATGAGCTGATATAAAATTACAACTTGAATGAGGCATTCCTCATTTTACATAATGCAGATATAGTGTTACAACTTGAATGAGGCATTCCTCATTTTACATAATGCAAGTACAGTGATACAACTTGAATGAGGCATTCCTCATTTTACATAATGCAGATACAATGTTACAACTTGAATGAGGCATTCCTCATTTTACATAATGCAAATACAATGTTATAATTTAGTCTGGTGAGTCTTTAACGCTCTGTCATGCCTGAACTCTTATTTTTGTCTCTAGGCACTGCATACATAGAACATACAACTACTTTGTGCTTTTGTTAGTGTTGCCCAAAATTTCCCTATCATTCCCTTTTTGGCCGCATCCTGTTTGTTCCAAGAAATGCTCAAGTGTCAAAACCCTCTGTGTTTCCTTCATTTTGGCTCAAAAACTCAGTGTGTTTTCGACCTTCTCTCTGAAGGCTCAGGATTTTTTTGACTTTCGGTCCAAAATTTTTTTGTGTTTTCGACCCCTAGTTTGAAAACCCTCTGTGTTTTCAACTTTCAAGTGCACAACTCCGACTAGGTGGGTCCCAGTTCCTCATAGCCGTGCAAATGCAGTGGAGATCCGATGGCTGTCGCATAATCTCATGGAATCTTTCGAGCCCATGAGATCATGCGACAACGGTCGGATTAGAATCTCAGTGGGTCCGCATTTTTTGATTGAGGTGGCATATTTCCTAAGCGCGCTATCGCGACCAAGTGGGTCCTAGTTTCTAACACCCGCGAGGCCAGTCAGCAGTCAAGAAAACAACAAGCCACCAGCGGTTAGTGGTTAACATCTTACGGTTGGTCGTATGATCGCATGGGCTTTTCTGAGCCCATGCGACAAACCGTCAGCGGTCATAGTTAAGGCAGTTCACAACGGTTTTGATGGTGCGGTTTCATGCTTGTCGCATGATCGCATGCGGCTTCATAACCGCATGCGACCATGCGACAAGCCTCTAGCGGTTAGCAGAGACTTTGACTCCGACGGTGGGTCCGTGGATGGTGATGTATCCATTTGGACTAAGGTGGCGAAGGTTCTTGCAGGGCCAGGTGTCTATGTGGTAGCAGGGTGAGATCTCAAAGGCATGTCACATGATTGCATGAAGCCTTTCGGGCTCATGCGATCATGCAACCGTTGACTTTTTCAAATGCAGTGCAACCAATTTTCGCGGGGGTTTCTTCTGGAGATGTTGCAAGTGCGGGTAGCCAGGGATTTATGATTTTTTTGAGGGGAGTGGCAGTTGAAAGAGATTTTGTAGAGATTTAGACTGCCATTTTGGGATCCTTTTGAGGATATGAGGTCGGATTTGAACAGTAATGACAGATTCCAGTTGCAAGGAGGTAGATGGATCATGGTAGTCTGAGTTTTTTTTTTTTTTTGTAGACTCATTACGGAGATGGATACGCGGATCATATCAGATTTGATTGGCATGGATATTTTCAGAGATTCATTTATGATCATAAGTGACTATTTTAGGGTTGGATTATTTTATGCATATCTATGTAGCCCTAAAAGTTTGATTCCTGCCTGCGTGCAGGGGATGTATATATTATTTTTTTGGAGCCTTTAGGGCAGAGAATCCAGCAATTGTAAAAAGAAGGTTTCTTTCTTAGAGAGCAATTTGTGGCATTTTCCTGCCCTTTTGGTTTTCTGCAATTGTTAAATTTTCATTGATTGTTCAGATATTGCAAAGCATTTTGTGACATTTTTTATGTGCCTATGCTTTCTTGTGTGGATTATCTCTTATTGGATCAAAGTGTATGCATGTTTTCAATGATATCTCAGGTTTCCTGATTCCTCTTGCTTTTCTGTAACTGACTAATTCTTGAGCTCATCTCCGTATATTACAATATCAAAATACAAAACTGACTAATTCTTAAGCTCATCTCCACATATGGTCACAAAAAAGATATGTGATTACAATACAGAGAAGGCATTGTAAAAATATAATTTCATTTGCCCTAGCTTGACAACTTTTGCACTCAAATCCTGGATTGTGGATGAGTGGAGATGGGCGGATGTTTGGAATGTGGATGACTGGAGATGGGCGGATAGATGTAGATGGGTTGTCATCGACCCACCTAAAGTATCCACAATCATGATAGCCCTATGATGCCCAATCTACATTAGTTTTTATAATATAATGAATAGTATTTACATTACAAACATTAAATATAATAAATAGTATTTACATTACAAACATTAAATATATACACATTAGCAACTTTTTTTCTGTTTGGACAACACCAATATTATCGTCTAGGGTTGTCCATTGTCTGTGAAATCTTCAACTGGCACTACCCACCACCACATGGACAGCTTGGCACATTGAGAAGAGCCATCAAACCGATATTAATAATGCACCTATATCAACAATCCCAAAATTAAACAAAATTCATTGAGAAAAACAAAAAGTTGCAAGGTTGAATCAACCATAATGAGTTATGACATATTGTAGTGTTGTCGTGTTATATTTAATGTTGTCATGTTATATGTAATATAGTCATGTCAACAATGCGTTATGACAAAAGAAGTGGGCAACATGGATCCTCCCAATAAAATGTATATTCTGAAATTTAATATGCATCAGCAAGAGAAGAAATGGACCTCCATAACAATGAAGAATATTCTAAAATTTAATATGGAACTAGCTGCTAGCTGTCAAGGAGATTGTGGAATCTATTATAACCATTCAAGGGTGCTATTGACCCAAACTAAGTTCAAGAACTTCAACTTAACTCAAGAGGCATCTAACAATATTAATCTCCCTTCTTTTGACAATCACTATCAATGATGACAATAACTTCACTTGTTCATTAGGCTCAACTCACAATATCTTTATGTCAGTGGTCTTTCCACTGTCTAAGACTCTAAATTGATACACATCATGCTCCAAAAGTATATTAGGTTCTGTCAACAAGTGACTAATCACAACCCTTCAACACAACTCTCAACACTTGAAAAGGGATTAGTAGTTCAACTTAAACCAATGATATTCCATTCATTCTATCAAATATCTTCATACTACATTACATAGTCTTAATGGAGAGAAAGATCATTGAACAAGACACTTCCATCTGTGGACTGTCAACATACCATCTGCCTGGTCACAGTCATCTGACAAATCACCTTAAGATCTTCAGGGAATTAGTTTCTTCTAGATGCCTTGACAATAGATAAGTAAATATTATACTTCTCAAGCATTTTCTCATCAAGGAAGACTCAAACATTAGTGTTCAATATATAGGGACAGACATTTATTATCTACTGACTGCCACACAACATTACAATAATGCATACAAATAGTTGCTATTCCACCAATCCTCTTGATACCTACTATTGGAAATGATCTAAAACATTTTCAAGGCATGTAATACAATGGATCACTGATTTATGACAGAACAAAAAAGATATCACTGATTGGAATAAAAACACAATGTATCACTGATTTATGACAGAACAGTGGTCAAAACAAGACTCAAAACTCCTTTCCTTGCATTCCAATACTGTAGAAGGTTTCAATGACCATTGCCAAACATCCTCAATCCCTTTACAACATCGTGAGATCAAGTTTTCAACAACTAAATGTGCAAATCCATCAAACTTCCCTGTTATTCACTGTGATTAGTACTGCAGTCCTAGGGCCTACTCAAAACCATAGCCCGAAAAAGTGAAATGGTATCAAAAAGCAACATTTCACAAATGAGATTATAAATGGCAGATTTCACAAACTGTTTAGCAACATTGAGATTGTAACCGCAGATTTCACAATCTATTTAGCAACATGGCAGATTTCACAAACTGTTAAGAAACATTAATTATTTTTGATTTTAAACAGAAGACCTAATAAACATCGATCAACTAAAGTCCAAACTTCAATATCATATATTGGATTCTCTCCCCTTCATCCATTGTCAATAACAATGTGGCTAATTGTGGATCATGCATTAACTTTTCATGTGCTTCAATTATAGTAGAGTTGCAAAGGCTAGGGATTGCTTTAAGTGTTTTATACAACCCCGTTGCCTCATTTCTCAAACTAGATGATTTATCCACTTTCAGAGGTTGTGCAAGGCCTGCTGTAATACCTGCAGATAGATCTTTGATCACTTCACAAATCAAATCCAACGAACTTGCCAGTGTTCCCCTCCTCCTCTTTGGCCTCCTTGACGATGTTGAAGGGTTATCTTTGCCGCTTGCAGTAGATTGGTTTGATGTAGGTGTATCAATAGATTCATTATCATCACTAGCCAAATCAGCAGCAGTCTTAAAACATGCATTATCCATACCATGATAACTAAAATCTTCATCGTCAATGAAATCCCCCTCCGTCTCTTGAGCTGTTGCAGCTACAGTGCCCTCAGCTATGTCATTCCCAACAATACAAGATAATTCATTGTAGTACTGAAATGGCTGCCTCTTATACATTCTAGCATTTTTAAATTCCTTTCTCTGTATCATGGCATAACAATTGAATTCATTATTGGTCCTTCATTACTTAAAAAGATATATTCAACTTAAAAGGAGATTTCAAGACCATGTTACCTTCAATAACTCCTCCCAAACACTATCATCAGCATCCATAGTTTGGGTGGTCTCATTCTAGGCTAAGCCGCTTGTATTCCTCAAGTCTTTCATAAGTCTATACCCTTGTTTCCAAGTTTTCAGCTTGTTCTTGAAGTTTTCCTTCGATAGGTTCATTTTCATCTCATTATTGAACCTCCTTTCGATGGCTATCGAAGCCTCTTTCTTGAAACCCCCTTCAGCTTTCTTTCCACGCTGCACTTGCTCCTGTAGCAAGTTTAGCAACTTGCGTTCCATCTCTTTTGTCCAGAACACCTTCTTGGAGGAAGAAGTTGCCTGGACAACTTGAACATCACCATCCATAGACATACCTGATGCACACACAACATGATAATGTACACTCACTGTAAGGATAGTCACAAATGAGGACAGTCACTCTAAAGACAACATGATAATGTACACTCACTATAAGGACAGTCACAAATGAGGATAGTCACTCTAAAGACAACATGATAATGTACACTCACTGTAAGGACAGTCACAAATGAGGACAGTCACTCTAAAGACAACATGATAATGTACACTCACTGTAAGGATAGTCACAAATGAGGACAGCCACTCTAAAGACAACATGATAATGTACACTCATTGTAAGGACAGTCACAAATGAGGACAGTCACTCTAAAGACAACATGATAATGTACACTCACTATAAGGATAGTCACAAATGATGACATCTTACAGTGAGTGTACATTATCATGTTGTCTTTATAGTGACTGTCCTCATGTGTGACCGTCCCTTGTGTGATTGTCCTCATTTGTTGAAGAAGAAAAGCATTAATGTGGTTCAATAGCAATACATTCAAGTGGCAATTACACAAGGGACAGTCACTCTGAGATGTCCTCATTTGGGACTATCCTTGTTTACATTCCTAGACATACCTAATGTAAACATTAAATATAGCAACATTAAACATAACATGAGAATATTAAATATAATATGACAACATTAAATATAACAACATTGAATATAACATGAGAACACTAAATATGGCATAATGGCTTTTATTAATGTATAGTATCAGTTTGTGAAATTTATGAGATCTAACATTAGTTTAAACACTACCATAATAGTTATTCAATCGACTAAGATCGGGATCTATAGTCTTCCCACATCCTTCTTGCTATTTCATCTCGAAAATTGGCCCAATCATCTCTCTCACACTGGCTCAACCCATATGTCTCAAGCACTGGTACATCTATCCCATCACGACCATCTTCCTCTTCAAATTCTACCTCAGATGGAAGGTCGTCCTCTATCGTAATGAAGTTGTGAAGTATGCAGCATGCCAAAATAATATGTGTTTGTGTCTTGATTTGATAAGACGTCGCATGCTTCAATATAGGAAAATGCTGCTTCAAAATCCCAAATGTACACTCTATTACATTCCTAAGCGAGGAGTGTCGATGATTAAACAACTCTTGTGGGGTGTTTATTGGGTTTTCTCTTGAAAACCCCTTTAGGTGGTAGCGTGTGCACCAATAAGGCGTGAGAAATCTTGGTACGTTTGGATATCCAGCATTGACCAAATAATATTTACCTAAACAAAACAAAATGTCATTGTCCTAACATTGTCTTATTTTTCGTATGCTTCAATAATATAATCATATTTTACAAACTTGGGGGAACTACCAATGGATCGACTCTAGATAGAGCTGAAGCTAGAACACGGCTATCTGCAGCAAACCCTTCCCAACTAGCAAGGATGTATTGAAACTTATAATCAAATGAACACACTCCCATAACATTTTGCGACAAGTTGCCTTTTCTATCGCAATATTTAGCTTGTAGGTTGACATCGACAGTGACTGGTATATGGGATCCATCCATTGCTCCCACATAGTCCTATAGTTAGATAAATCATAGGTCTAATGAACACGATATAATAGGATTACAACTCTAAACAAAATTAAACCATTGGGAGATATACCTTGAAGTATGGATCAAAACGGATCTTCCCATTGATTTCCTGAGGAGTGTTTTGATCAGGGGGTATAAAATAATCCGAATGGAGCACCAAGATAGCCCTCAAGACCTTGTAGAAGTATTGGCTTACCATCTCTCCAAAGTGCCCAAAGTTATGGGCAATCTTACGATTCATCAGATTGTGGCCAAGAGTATGGAGGAACATGACTAATTGTTCTTCTAACGTGAGGAATTATGTATCTTTGATGCCTTAAGATATTGGCTACTTTATAGAAGGATCGTCTAGTCATGCGTATTTGGTCATGGCAATCCATCTCATTGGAGTTGATAACACACTTACAGGACTCTTCTCCTCCTCATAATCTCTCCTTCCATTTCAATATCATCATCATCATCAATATCATCAATGATATCCATTGAATTACCTAAAAATTCCAACAAAATAATCACAAAACAACATAAGAAAACACCCAACTATAATGCATAATCAGAGAATAGAGTTGCAAGTTGAGTATACAACATATGTTGACAAGAAAGTACCTTGTGTAATTTCACAAAATGAGAAGTTCTCACAGTGACTGTCCCTTGTGTAATTGCCACTTGAATGAGGATAGTCACTGTAAAGACAACATGATAATGTACACTTACAGTGAGTGTACATTATCATGTTGTCTTTAGAGTGACTGTCCTCATTTATTGAAGAAGAAAAGCATAAATGTGGTTCAATAGCAATAAATTCAAGTGGCAATTACACAAGGGATAGTCACTGTGAGATGTCCTCATTTGTGACTGTCCTTACAGTGAGTGTACATTAGCATGTTGTCTTTAGAGTGACTTTCCTCATTTGTTGAAGAAGAAAAGCATAAATGTGGTTCAATAGCAATACGTTCAAGTGGCAATTACAACTGTCCTTACAGTGAGTGTACATTATCATGTTGTCTTTAGATTGACTTTCCTCATTTGTTGAAGAAGAAAAGCATAAATGTGGTTCAATAGCAATACATTCAAGTGGCAATTACACAAGGGACAGTCACTGTGAGATGTCAGATGTCCTCATTTGTGACTGTCCTTGTCACAAATGAGGACATCTCACAGTGAAAGTACCTTGTGTAATTTCACAAAATGAGAAGTTCTCGCAGTGATTGTCCCTTGTGTAATTGCCACTTGAATGAGGATAGTCACTGTAAAGACAACATGATAATGTACACTTACAGTGAGTGTACATTATCATGTTGTCTTTAGAGTGGCTGTCCTCATTTGTTGAAGAAGAAAAGCATAAATGTGGTTCAATAGCAATAAATTCAAGTGGCAATTACACAAGGGACAGTCACTGTGAGATGTCCTCATTTGTGACTGTCCTTACAGTGAGTGTACATTATCATGCTAGTCTTTAGAGTGACTGTCCTCATTTGTTGAAGAAGAAAAGCATAAATGTGGTTCAATAGCATAAGAAAATTATAAGAGTGACTACATTTTTATTATGTTTGTTTTTCTTTCCTCCATCTATTAATCTAAACTAATTACCCTGGTTGCAATCTTCATCATTTAAAAAAATATTTGTGCATGAGAATTTCACATTATGGAATTCAGACACACGTGAACTTTGTGCAACTCTACTAGGAGAATGCAGGAGAGGAGAGAAAATAGGCTTCAAAGCTTAATAATAACAAGGAGAAAGTCTTTAATTTACACACCTAATCCTATCATAAGATGTTAGATTATCAAGCTTATGTATTTTGTGAAAGATGAAAGAAAGACATTCACCCCAAACCTGATCAATTAGGCAGGTGTCTCAAGGTTCAATCTACACTTCACATTGCCTAGTAAATGAAGCCTCTTCAGTGAAAGTCATTTTTGTCACATTTTATCAATTTGTCCCAATAACTTTGATAAATAGTAAGAAATTTTTTAAATTATTATAAACAAAGGGCTATTTTTGTCTAGATTGCTTCAAATTATGATGAACAAAAAGGGGTTTTTTGTCTAGTTACGGCCTTGGATTTTGCAGAGTTCCTACTGCCAATTCAAACTATAAAGATTGACCCAAAAAGGGGAAACCCTTTCAAATCTTGGCATAAACCTTAGAGGAAAATCCCTGCTAATATCGAAAGGCTTTTATTTACATAGATATAGTGTAAATGAAAAGTCAAGGCACCATAAACTGGTAATGAATAGTTTTTTAAAAATTGTGAGACATTTGTCTTGAGATGCACTTTACATAATGATTAGAATTAATTCCAAATATTGCCGTCCAACAATTTCCCGCAACTGATTTTGGGAAACTGTTGTGAACAACTAACTAAATGGTTTAAATCTTCACAGTGTTTTGCAATGTAAAAATTGAGACCAAGTCATAGTT
Organism: Chamaecyparis obtusa; assembly: GCA_027943335.1. NCBI lineage: Eukaryota > Viridiplantae > Streptophyta > Pinopsida > Cupressales > Cupressaceae > Chamaecyparis > Chamaecyparis obtusa. Next base: position 60,301 of record BSBK01006826.1, on the reverse strand, counting down.
AATTCATAGAAAAAGAGTAAGACATGTTGCAGTCTTGCGATTCTAGTCTCTCAGAAACAATAGAATATCAAAACAAATTGCTAGAAAAACTAGCAAATAACAATCATAAAATCTTAGAAACCAACAGGCACTTAAGAGGTGGACTTCATGTGATTATATAGTGACATTCCCTTCTATCCAACAAAGTATTAGTAGAAAGTGCATGCCTTACAAGTACCATGTGACAAGGAATTTAAAAATTCGCAACAGATTGTTCAAAAGACCATAGATTTAAAGTGGTATCCTATCTTCAAAAAAATTTAAAAAGATTTCTTTTTGACAAAAGCATCAAACTATAATAAAACTTAACACAAGCACACATTGCTTATAAGTTAAAATATCGAGAAACTAAAATAACAAACAACCTAATAATACTAAACCAAAAATTTAAAACTATCCATTGAGCTCCCCACTCCAAAGGCTGCAACGTCTTCCTATGTTTGGAAGACAACTATATAATATTTTTCAAATCAACCACAATCCATTTGAGCCTTCCCATGTAATAAATAATGTTGGAGAGAATTTTTGGGTGGAGAAAAGCCTCTGAGTGAAAGCTTCTACTAGAACTACTTCTAAAACACTTGCAATTATTATAGAACAAGAGGAAATCGCAAGCTCAACATCTTAGAAATGATATCGCTGAGCTTCTCAAGAATGGGAGGCACAAAATTTGCTTGAAGCGTACTGAACTCCTAATTTTTATTAAGACTCAAAAACCCTCAGCCGGCTTAAGAATTAGGATTCATTCAATTAAAAGGCCCTTAAAACAGGGCAGAATAAAAAATTCAACAAACTGTGTTTCAAACCCTAGAGAACATGTTAAAAAATGGCAAAAGTAGAACCATAATATCATTTCAAACCCTTAGCAATCGTTAATGGTTAGGACGGAAGCGAATCATCAGAGCTGCCAAACTAAAGAGAAACACACAAAACAATCTTGACAATAAAAGGATAGATGTAATGAATCTCAAGTTTGCAACCGATTGCAAATCAAACAAACTGGATCAAGTTGTGAGCTACATTATTAGATCATTCTTTCAGGTCAAAGGGGGTTAGGGTTACCTGTGTTTCAAGGGGTTACGATTTCAAAACTATGGACCTCCCGCCGACATTGTAGAGGGTTGATGCAGCTTTGAAGCAGAGAATCACGCGGATGTCAAAAACCAAATGCAGCTTTGAAAACATGATGCAAAGAACCATGAATGGATGTCCAAGCTTCGAACAAGGTAATCACGTGGATGAACAAGGAAATAATGCCATTGTAGATGTGAAAATGAAGGTTAAAATGTGGATGTCAAAAATTATAACACCCACGTGGACCTGACGACATTTCAAAATTGGCATTTGGAAACCGGCATGCGAGCCCGATATTCCAATTCCACCTTTTCAAGTGGAAGATGATATGCCCATTTTTTTGGCCAAATTGGAATATCGAAATTCCAATTCCATCCTTCGCTGTCGACCACAAACAATGGATAGCGTATTCGAAATATGGTATTCTGGAATATGGGCCAATATGGCTGCGTCCAAACATATATAATCATGTAATCATATAATCATATATAATCATATCAACATATATAATCATATAACATATATAATCATATATCTTGTAGATACATATTAAACATATATAATCATATAATCATATATATAGTCATATTAAATAATAACTTAGATTTCATTGTCTTAGATTGATCATATACAAAGGAGCATTCTAACTTACTAATAAGAATATGATTAATAGTTATAATGATTAGTAAGTCATACTAATTGACCCTCACTTAAGTAAAAATTAATATGATCATTCACACAAAGGATCATACATGATAATCTCTTATATGTTTTCTTTATCGTTTACATACTTATATTAATTTAATAACAATCTTAATATAATCTATATTATACCACTTGTTAGATTATATTATATAATCTTGCTCTAACAAGATTATATAATGTATCTCTAATAGTTTTACATATATTAGTTAACTATAAAATATATATACATTAGTAAACAAGATTATATAATTTATCTCATATTAGATTATATAATTTATAAGTAATAAATAAACTTATAGTTATCAAGGTTACATATATTTCATATAGTTATTATAAGCATTTGGGAATATGTTTTCTAAGTATTATGTTATATAAATGATTATAATTAGGTTATATAAGTTCTATTATGTTAATTGTAACTAGATTAATAAACATATAGCCTTTTCAATTGTGTTGAATTTTGTTATTGGTTTTACTTTCTCTATAGCATTGACATTTTATAATTATGTTGACTAAAGATAACTATTATTGGGTGACACTAGACAGTCATTCCAACATCAATAACATGAAAAGAAACACTATATAATTCCACATTAAATTTACAACATAAGTTTCTCCCTTGACCTTTTGATGGTTATAATTGTTTCATCAACATAAATGACTTTTTGTTTTGGGGGTTGATTTTCTATTGTCGTTTCTTTGTTTAGGGGCAACCATGTTGCAAGGAATGGTAGTAGACAAAATGCAAGGATTGGAAGCCTAAAACATGATAAGATAGTAGTCCAAGGAGTGATAGTGACAAAAACCATGATAATCCAATAGTCACAAAGAGGATAACATCTATTACAACTAAATATTTAGCCAGCAATCCAGTAAGTAATAATGACAACAATGATTAAGACCTTTAGACAATATTCTTGTAAAGAACAACAACATTTTATAAGCTAATAATCTTGCAAGGAATAGTGTTAGACATGTCCAACAATCCCACAAGAGATCTTAACCAAAGCAATTTCGTGAGAGATAATCATAAACAAACATTCACCTTTTGTGGGGCATCACATCCTCCCCCCCTAAGATTAAACTTCCTCCTGGAAGTTAGTAAAGCGATAAATGCCTACCCTAGAGAACATCTATAAAGTGAGCATATTAAGCTTCTCCCTTGATATACAATGTATAAATTTTCCTTTTTACCATCTAACATACCATTATAAAAATAAGTATCCATAAGGGAATTTCCCCACAATCAAGAGTAACACAACATTCTTCTTATACTTTTCCTTATTTATGAGGTATGAAATTGAAATCACCATGAATAATATAACTCATATTTTTTACAACATAAAGATATAGTTACACTAAATATGGTTTTATTCACAATAATTATGTTCTCTTCTCCTTCCCCCTTCTTTAAAAAAAAAATAGCACACTTAATAACCAAATGCCAGAAAATTTTAAGGGTACCACTTGATATAAACCTTGTCATTAATAAAATGATACACATCCATCACCTCAAATTCATCATGCTTAAGTATCCAATTAACCTTCCCTTTAATTATTATTCTCTATCAATTGTTTCTCACATGAATAACCAGAAGAAACATAATAATTATATAGATAACCATAATGGAACTCACTTGAATCACAACACAAGACTCACACAAAATGGGATGAGGATGCCTAGTGTCCAATAGTTTCCTCCGAGAATCCATACTTCATAAATAACTATCATTAGGTCCTCCCCGAGGTACCAAAAAAAAATCATATGATCTAGGGGAAATGGCTAGTAACCATCCCATACCAGTATCATTTACCCCTACATAACAATTCCCCAGGCCATCTACTCCCCCCATACAACCTATCAGGGACCTGTCATGAGTATGATAGTCCACACATGTCACATCACAATACACAAGCTAGCAGTAACAAACATTCATTAAAGCCTCAAAACTAGAAATCTCAAGTTTAATTCAAATAAATAATGGTAAGATACAAATGATGATATAATTTTAATGGTGGCCACAAGGAAATAATTCATAAATTTTAAATGATAAATCATAATAAAAAGCCCTCGAGGCAAAAGAAACAATTTTATAAAGCATTTAACCAATAACTTAAATAAATTCAAGACTACTAGCTCCAACAATTCAAGATCAAAAAAATAATCAGAGTATAAGCTTTTACAAAACAATCACTTGGTGACTCCAATCAAGTCACCTAAGGGGGAGGAGGGGAATAAGGTGGTCTCAACCACACTGAGCTCATAAATAAATCTCAATATCATCATATCCAAGTCTCACACAACCTGAGACAATCATATAGTAAATGTATCATCAATGATAGCTTTACTCATACTACAAGGGTACACTTAGGTCCATCCTCACCCATGGGTATGCATATCAAGGAATAGGTTTGCACTATGAACCAACAAATGTGGCTCTACATGTGGGGGAGTCAATAGGGACTAACATCCACTGAAGTCTTACACTCAATGAAGGGCCTATATCTCCCAACATGACATGCATCTCATATAGAATAAATAATCTACTATGGAGCTATGACCAATACAATATTTGATTGTAAGACTCCAATGTGGTCCTCTATCTCTCAACCCCTAATTACATGGTGTACTTCACACATAGCCTACGCTATGGGGCTGCTACCAACATAACATAATACACAACATGACTAGTAGTATTCTTTTCCAAACACAAACACTTCACCACCACCACCACGTTACAATAGCACATTCATAACTTTTGTTAGACAAACACAACTTTCATGAAGGGTGCACTTAGGAGGATCTTCTATGGCATCCACCTCTCCCTTACCCAAGTTGGATGGAAATATATATCACCCACTTGGGGGTACAACACATTTACTGGTCTCATCACATGTCACTACACATATACATTAAGGAACCCACTATAAAAGGGTAAAGGACACATATACATGCATTCTTGTAGCTCAACAAAGTTATTTTTCATAAAAGTAAGTTCACATCAAATTGGTTTTGTATTTTCTAGTTTGATGATTCACATGATTTTTATTTGCATGAATTAAAGTAACATAAATTGCATCATGATTTTAATTTGTTATCTATAGTGATTAAGCCCAAAAGATCCCATAGTAATAACCATGCTCTGATACCAAATGTAATGCCCAAATTTTTCTCACTATATTGAACGTCACACAACCTATTTAATCTACTCAAGCATAGGAAGTAGCATCAAAAAAATAAAATTAGAACAATGAAATGCTACATATAACAAATAATATAGTGGAGTTTCTCTTGTTAAATCATTTAGCTAGAATTCCAAACATGATAACACATCTAGCTAGAACAATATCTTTATAAAAATGTTTAAAGAACAAACATAACTTGCATTTCCATACCTGAGACTCTCTTCATGTTCCATTTGTTGTTGTTTTATTTTTTTCTCTCATCTAAATTACTTGTGCCTACATACGAGACTACAAGACTAGGTGCATAATATTAGATCCGTTAGGAGTTAGATGCATGATCATGAAGGCAATTTCCTCTTCAATATGTTAACTAGACAAAATAAAGCAGTAGTTGCATCATAGCAATGGCACACGAAAGGAATGAATGAGCCATGACGAAAAAGTAATTAAATATTATTTTAATCCTTCAAGGACAATTTTCCAAAGTCTTTTCAAGGAACCTATTTTAAATAGATCTCTAATAGTTACATTCCCATTAAAGTAAATTTACTAAGTAATTACTCAATAAGTTTCTTACAATTTACCCTAAAGTCTCATTCAAGGAAATATTCCTAAATAGATGTATGTTTATCATTAGATGAGCTCCTAGTGGAATATAATAACAATTACATGCTCTCCACCCATCCAATGGCATCATGAGATTTCTAAGGTCCTAGCCAACCCCCGAGCAAGTAGAATCCCTTATTTTATTTTTGCACGATTATGATCAATGGTGAACTTCCTTTCTATGCCACTAAATGAAATCGATGGACATATTATTCTTAAGGGATCCTAGACACTCTGACCAAGTTAATTCGAGTCATAATTATGTTACTAATTACTATAGTGTAGATCCAAATTTTCATAATAATCGACTTATTTTAACCATGTTACATCTTGATACTACACAATGCAAATAAACACTAAGATAGTATAAATTCAAAGTATAGAGATCCTTCATTAATTTGCATTTTTATTTTTCTATTGTACAATTTATATCTAGTAATCGTATAATGAGAGTAATCTCCCTTCTAGCTCTATAAAAATGTTTAAAGGAAATATTAACATAACCTATAACATTGTTTCTAGAAGACTATTCAGATTTTACATGATGTCCTAATGGGGTTAGAATTTGTACTAAGAAACTTACACCCCAAGAACTTCTAGACAAGAGTTACACAATCATCCTACCATAAAATCCATTTACTTGTATAACGATTTACAAGGCATTCAAGTTCTCAACTCTCTCTCTCTCAAATTCAAGAAGACTTATATTCTATTTTAGATTTAATAAATTAATATTTACGATTATAACACCAACTTGTAGTGGTAACTAAACTAAGATAATTATTTATTTAAAAAAAGTTAAGAGAATGCTCACAATAAATTTTAATTTTAATTAGGTATATAATAAACCATGTGAACCTTCACACATGATATAAACTCCTATAGTTTTCAATAACTAACATACCAATCATAATACCATTTTTTTTACAATACAACGATGAAAGAGAATACTAGGTTTCTAGATGATTCTCTTGATAGGGATCCTTATGATATAGCAAATCAAAGCCACAAAATTTAATAATTACTAGTATGTATTCCAAATCAACCCTTTGATCAATTCATTCTTCAAACAATAAATCCTTTAGAAGGAACCAATTCAGAAGAGGATACTAATATCAATATGTGTATAAGGCGCAGAGATTCAAAATAATTTACAAAATTTTGGCAAGTATAAAACATTGCATGAAACAAAATAAAATAATACTCTGATCTGAGAAGATATTTTCCATTGCTAGATTAGCTTAACATTTATAACCAATATTCGTGGAGTTATCATTTTTTTAGTATTCTGATATTTATTATCTAAACTTGGTGCTAGACTTAAAAAGAAGTATTAACAGCTACCCAACCTCAACTAATAAATAAATAAAGGAAACTAGAGCAAGGTAGTAGTTGACAAGTTTTTTTGTTTTTTTTTTTAAATCTGGATTATAGAGACATATGGGTAAGAGTTTGGAGTTGGGGGACAATTCCATGGAAGTCCTCTAGAAATGAGAGATGTCACTCGAAATGGGTGCCCATTTTAAGTTCGAGCACCTGATCCTAAATTCAAAAACTAGGTGGTCATTTTTTAATTCAAAACGGGTGGCCATTTTTGAATTCAAAAAATGGGTGCTCGTATCTATTTTTATTTTTTTTTAGATTTAAAAATGCATTTTAACACTTTGAATTTTATTTTTTAAAAATGGGTGCTCGTTTCTTAAGACATGAGCGAAAAGCATGCATCCGTCTCGAATTTCATTTCAAATTGGGTTTGGTTTAGGCTTGGTAGAACCAAGCCTATGCCTTGACCTCCAAAAATTTGGTTAAGGCACTAGAATACCAGATTTCTGCCTTGCCATAATTTTTTGAGGGCCTTCCTGATCATATCATTTTACAAAAAAAAATCGATTAGATTTCTCACTCTCCTGATTTCAAAAATGTAAATTTCATAGTGATGTGATTATTTTTACTATTTTTGCACTATTTTTTAGTTAAAAGTGGTACCTAAATGTAAAATAGCGAGGTTCACTAAAACGTTAATAATGTTTTTGTTTTTAGGTTTCTTAGAAAATAAATTATATGAGACCAATTTAGATACAATTCTTTTGAAGATTAAAAAAAAAGGAATTTTGAAAAAATATGAAATTCTCATCAAATTATGGTGTCCGTACACCAGAGGTTTTGAAAATGTATTTTACAATCAATTAAAAATTAATAAAAAAAATATATTCAATAAAAAATAAGGGAAAATATGCTAACCAATATTTGTTGTCTTAGGTATATTTCCCCAGAAGGATTTACAAACATTCATTTATTTACGTCAAAATATGGTGTCCATGCACGACTATGGTATGGTCCTGAAATAGGCATTTTGAAAACATGGTTTTTAAACATTCCTACTAAAAAGCAATTTATACCATGTGGTATTTAAATAAATTACATATTTGAAAAGTAGACTCTGAGAACTACATTTTTTATTACTAAATTTTTTTGAGATTCAATCTCTAAGTGTCACAAATTTAGATATCAATTGACAGGAAATTTGAAAAAAATGGAAAACACTTCCACTTTTTGCCCAAAAGTGGGACTCAACTTCTTATAGCCACCCATATACAAAGAAAACAAATGTAGAGGTTGCAGACATTGCTTGTACAAGTATTAAGAACCAAACCTTTTACTAGTATCCCTACTACCTATGCCATTAAAATTGATTTGATATGGGTATAAGCTTATAGATGAGTTTACTCCTGATATTATGGTTTGAGAGGCTTTCTAATGAATGTAGGCCAACATGCAACATAAATATAGACTCCTCAACCAAATTGCTCATAGAATGTATTAGAAAGACAGTTAATAAAACACAATACCCATGGATTTAGGATAATAGGCAATGTACCTGGCTTAATGCTTCCAAATTGCCTTCCCCTTTCAAGAACACATAGGGGAGAGGACCCAGTAGTTGAACACGTTCCAATGGTTGTGATAGTAGTTCTTAACTTAATACCCATAGTTGTTGATTTAATATCCAATATTTTTGACAACATTGTACCAATGGTTGTGACTTTAAAGTTGTTTTTGCTAATCACGACTACCCATAATTGAATGAAATGTACCCTTTGTTCTAAAAAGCAGCCAATAGTGTGATGCCACATCAGCTACACAACTATTAGGGTACCTAATTCACTATGATTGGTCTCACTTTTTATTTGGGCTATTTTGGACACCTTGGCAAAAAGCATACTGAAGTGGCATCATATTTGATGATGTGGCTCTGAAACCTTAGTTATAAGCAAGAGACTCGCCAAGTAAGCTACTGTCAAAAAATGAGAGCGATTTGAAATTTTCACATAGGTTTTTGAGAAGCCCAAAGTTAGGGTGCACAACTACTGGATCCTCTCCCCTAACTCTTTAAAGCTTCAGATACTTACCAAAAACATGCATCTATTTCATGCCTCTTACGACCACTATCAAATGTGAGTGCAGTGACTAGCATCTACCCTATGTATAGGTGGCTGAGTGGGTGGACGTGGGTAGTAATCCAGAACCAACGACAAGCACGAAATCAGTAAATAGAGGGGTTAGAAGGAAGTGGCAGTTTTGCAGTTTTAAAGTGGGGCCAGTTCTAGTTTTAGTGACAGTTTTGCAGAGGAGTTTTTTTTTCATAATCTTATTGCAGGTTAGATATGGAAAGCACATCCAACTAATTAGAGATGGATAAGTTTAATGGAAGCAATTTTGAGCTATGGACACTTAAAATGGAGGACATGCTTGTAGATAGAGATCTATGGGCTATGATTTCTTCAACAAAACCTCAAACTACATCGTAGGAAGATTGGAATAAGATGGATCAAAAAGCCAAGCATCTGATAAGACTTTGTTTGGCTGATTCTATACTCCTGAATGTGAAATGAAGAGAAGACTGCAATTGTTCTTTGGAAGAAGCTTGGTGATATTTATCAAGGGAAATCCTTGGTAAATAAGTTATTTCTGAGAAATAAGTTGTATTCTTTGAGAATGGATGAAGGAGGTTCTATTGCCGATCACTTGAATGCATATATAATATGCTAATTGATTGGTTGAATTCTTTTGGTGATAAGATTGATGATCAAGATAAATGCATGCTTATGTTATGTTCATTTTCAAACTCATGAGATCACCTTGTTATGGCTATTGGAAGCACAACAACCACTTTCAAATTGGAGGATTTCGTTGGTTCATTGTTATCTAAAGAGATATGAAGAAAATCTTCTAAAATAAATAAGGAGGCCCTAGTTTCTCGTGGTAGAACAATGGAGAAAACCAAGAAAAAAGAAGAAGGGAAAATCCAAGTCTCCGAGGAGATTAAACTCTCCTAGTAAAAAGTCCAAGGCAAAATGTTGGAATTGTGGCAAACCTAGTCATCTTCGAAAAGATTGCAAAGATGAGAAGAAAAAGAAAGGTAAAAAGGTTTACTTTGATTTTGACACTCATAAATATTCTCAAGATGATGTAGATTCTTTTTTTGCAGTCTTGGCAACACATGCATTAGAAGATGTGTGGTTGATAGATTCGGGTACTTCTTTCCACATGACATCTCACAGAGATTGGTTTTCAAAGTATAAAGAGTTTGATGGTGGAAAGGTGTATTTGGGTGATAACTCTCACCTAAATATTGTTGGATGTGGTAGAGTCAATATTAGATTCTATGATGGTTGAGTGAAGGGGATCGATGGTCTACTGCATATCCCTAGTTTGGCAAGAAACCTACTTTTAGTCAGCAAGCATGGTGACGTGGGTGTGTAGGTTGTTTTCTCGAGTGTTGGATGCAAGATGACAAGAGGCTCTATTGTGTTTGCTAAGGGTTTTAGGATGGGAACCTTCTATAAGATGGATGCATGCATGATTCAGTGCAATAGCACTTCTGTGAAGTCTAAGAAAAGGGCTTTAGATTCTTCATCCTCGCCAGTAGATCAAGAAAAGAAGAAGACCATTGTTTCTACATCTAATGGTCATGCTTCTTGGGTACCTAAGGGTGCTAATACTTTGGAAATGAATCTTCCTTCTAAGAAGACAATGTTATGGCACCAAAGACTTGGTCACATTGGTGAGAACGACCTTAGAGCTCTAAAAAATAAGAGCCTTCTTGGAGCCCTTGATGATTGTAATATGGAGTTTGACTTTTGTGAACATTGTAGTTATGGTAAACATCACCATGTTTCCCTTTATTCCAATTCTCATAAGTCTTTTGGGGTTTTGGATTATATTCATTTAGATGTGTGTGGTCCAGTAAATGTTCCTTTGATATCTAGATCTTTGTATTTTGTATCATTCATAAATGATTATAGTAGAAGGGAATTTATGTATTTCCTCAAAAGTAAATCTAAAGTTTTAAGTCAGTTTAAGGAATTTAAATCCTTGGTTGAAAATCAGAGTGGTAGAAAAATTAAGTTTTTAGGGACTGATAATGGTGGTGAGTTTTGTTCAGCAAAATTTCAAAGGTTCTATAAGGATCATGGAATTGAGAGACATAAAACAATTCCATATACTCCACAACAAAATGGATTTGTAGAGATGATGAATGGAAAGTTGATGGAGAGGGCTAGGAGTATGCTGAGTGGTGTTGGACTTTAACAAAATTTGGGCTAAAGTTGTAGCCACTCCATGTTATTTCATTAATAGGTCTCCTACTTCAGCACTTGTTGAGAAGACACCCATGGAGGCATGGTCTAGCAAGAAGCCCTTATTGAGACATATCAGAGTCTTTGGTTTTGAGGCATATGCTCATGTGTCGAGTGAGAAAAGATCAAAGTTAGAAAAAAAAGGTAGTTAAGTGTATCTACATTAGGTATGGTGTTAGTGTGAAAGGTTACAAGCTTTAGGATCCAGTTGCAGAGAAGGTTCTCTACAATAGAAGTGTGATATTCATGAGTTGAAACCTTCCATAGTTGATATTCATATTCCTATTACCTTGAAGGAAGAAGAACTAAGAGATCCTAATGGACTTGATAATGAGGAGAACCTAAGAATCTCTGAAAGTTATGAAGAAGAGAAAGAACCTGAACCTCAAACTTTGAGGAGGTCTACTCATGATAGACAATGACCTGATAAATTTTGTTATTCACCTGAGAGGTTTGAATATTCTTTGTTGGATTCTAGTTGTATATTTTCTTTGATTGCTAACACTGATGAGCCTAGGACTGTTAGAGAGGCTATGGGCATGCATGATGCAAATTCTTGGATGGAAGCCATGAATGAAGAGATGACAACATTGAATAAGAATGCTACATGGGATCTAGTACCTTTACCTAAAGGATGAAAACCCTTTGGATGTAAATGGTTGTAAAAAGAGAAATTGGGTCTAGATGGTAGTGTTGAGAAGTATAAGGAATAGTTGGTCGTGAAGGGATATTCACAGGTGGAGGGAATTGATTATGGAAAAATATTCTCTCTTGTAGCTAAGCTGACATCCATTTGATTCTTATTATCACTTGCATCAGCTTATGACTTTGAAGTTGAGAAAATGGATGTGAAGACTGTACACACTAAATTGTGCACTTCTCTAAGTCATTACTTCCAAGGGAATCGATGAATGGGAAACCTTCAGAAAGAGACCTAGAGCTCCCTAGGCATGGAGTCACAAGGATGTTGATGGTGCTCTTAGCTAGAGCTATTGAAGCATGCAACCTTGCTAGTAAACCACATAATGGGAGATTCAAAGAGACAAGGGAAAGAATGTCAATATCTTCAAGAGTCAACAATGGAAATGCAATGCAACTATGCTAAGAATGAAGATGCAAGTAAGATATGGAAATGAAAGTATTACAAGCCTTGCTAATTAAGCTATGTGAGCTAATCTAGAGCATAAAAGAAACTAAGCTAAGAAAGCATAAACATGAAGTTATGATGCAAGAATGAAAGCTAAATGCATGAGGATCTCCAAAGCTCCAAAGTCTCCAAGAAATCCTATAGCATAAGATTAGTATTCAAAGTTGAGATCCTAGAATGAGAAAAGAGCTCTCCTTTTAAAGCAATTGAAAAGGAATGGACCATGGAGATTAAGAGGCAAAAGATTTAATCAAGGGTGGAGCTTGAAAGAGGAGCAATCCATGTGCACAAGTCTCCTCCAATGAGAAAGAAGTGTTGACTTTTGTGTCCATATGAGACAAAAAGGTCTTTTCTTCTTTTTATAAAATAAGAATAATGCTTTATTTGTGCAGCTGTGCAACTTAGGATAAGAGGAAAAGTGGGGGCTTTTTATTTAATAAAAAGGGAGGAAATTCCTTTTAAATAAATAAAGACTTTAGGATAAAATGGTTAGCCCATTGAAAATAATCGAATAAATGATAGAAATAGGATTTGATCAAGAAAATTGATATAATTGAAAAATGTTGATTTTTGAAAATATTGATTCAGGAATTTGATAAATTGCTGAATGGGAGCCCAAAGTCTAGGTGACCATTTTAGGGTGCATACATTTTCTCCTCTTTAACTAATGTGAGATCAATTTGGGATCACATGTGGTCAAAGAATGGAATTGAAATGTGAGATCGATTTGGGATCACAAAACAATCCAGACATGTGTTCGACGGATGGGAACATATCAGGACAACGGTAAGATGATAAAGATAAGCTGAAAGACAAGACCAACATACTTGTGAATAGGAGATTGTCAAGTCTAAGATACAAGACAATAGTAAGCTGAAAGACAAGACCAACATACCTGTGAATAGGAGATTGTCAATTATGAGATAAGAGATAAGAATCTCAAGGTTCAATTAATTGATAAGCTTAATCAAGGATTGAAGCTGATAAGTACTACCCCCTTAGAATTGAAATCAAAATTAGGTAGAGGAGAAATAGTAAATTGATAAATCTGATCAAATCACTAGAAATCACAATCGAAGATAAAAGATGATAGGATAACCATCAAGCAGTGAAGACATGCCCCAATTTGAGTAGGTTGAACTGAGAAAGATATAGGATAAAGATGAAGTCAAACCTTAGAGAGATGAATCAAATGAAAATGAATGAAAGACTAGAAGGTTGAAAGAGATGGGGATGAAGAAATGAAGATGCCCCAACAAAGATCGAAGGATCAGGCCTCAAATGGTCAACAAACTATGCAGAAGAAGGGGAAAGTTTGAAATGCAATTTTGAATATCAAGATGAACTCAGATTTTGATTTCAATCCTGAAAATGGATCTAGGACATTGAAATTAGCTAGGGGTGGAATTTTTGAACAATTCTGAGATGTTTTGAGAATTTGTCAAAAAGTCAAAATGCTATAAAAGGGGGTAAAAAGGTCATTTTCAAATTCATTTGTCTTATTGTGATTTGAGAACTTTTAGAGCTTAGAGAGAGAAAATGGTCTAGCAAGTAGTGATTCTAGTACACAAACATCTATTCGAGTGTGCCCAGTTGCACAATCGGCCTCCTCAGTATGGTGCCCCAGTAAGTTTTTAGAAAAACTTGCCCTTTGAGTCATTAATGAGCCATTTATTGCATTTTAAAACACATTTTTAATTATTTTTTAATATTTCAAATTTCACTCATGTGAAAGTTCATACAATACTGAAATAGTATTGCACACCTTTGATAGTATTTATCGTGCGATAGTTCACGGGTCCAAAAAGTATCAAGCAGGTGTTCAATCCATTATCACACGATACCAGACAAAACATCGTGCGATCCTATGTGAACTATAATACTCAAAAATATTATCACACTACTATTGAAGAAAGTAGCACACGATACTTTATCAAAAAATAGTATCGCACTAGTGTAAGAAATATGACATGTTTTAAATTTTGAGCAATATGACATGGGTCTAGATAATGTTTGCATTTTAGATTATTTATACTAATTTTAGACATCCATCATGATATGTTCTAATATCTGGCTTGGGGTTATGGATTGCAGGAGAACTTTCCAGTGCTCCTCATTAGAGCATCGAGAGTGATTGGGTTACGCTATGCCTGAGATCTTGATGATTTGGGACAAGCATAGTTGGGGGATATGGGTTTTAGGTACTTGTTGTAGATGCCCCATATTCATGCAGATCATGGGCTACTAACAGTGTTGGATGAGAGGTGGCATAGTGAGCACAACACCTTTCACCTGCCTACTAGAGAGGTGACTATCACCCTATAGTACGTCTACCGAATCCTCCGAGTATCCAGCCATGGCGATCTAGTGAGTATAGTCATGTTTATAGATGTTCATAGATATAAAGTTTCCATATGATAGAAACTGACATGATTGTTTGTTGGCACAGGTATACTATGATCAGGATCTGACCGAGGGATGTCAAGCCATCTAGGGCATGTTCTAGGATGTTACCATTATTGATAGACACCTCAGCTAGGACCAGTTGATGGAGGAGTTTGGCAGAGATTTCTCAGTTTCGTGCATAGTATGTTCTATAGTTGCATAGGTACTGATCACAAATAGGAACCAGAGAGGGTTCCCACTGGGCTGGGGTAGATTGGTTGCAGACTTGATAGCACACCCACGATGAATGGCATGGGGCCCAACCATCCTAGTAGACATGTACCATGAGCTCCATGAGATTGTCTATAGGGAGATTAGGAAATGGGCATGAGGTGTTGTCTTAGCATAGGTATGGGCATGGGAGCACATCGTCGTTGTGTGCCCACATGTGCAACCTAGGGAGTGGAGACACCCCTATATCTACAAGTACACAGGATTCATTTCATAGCCTCATAGTAGAGATGTGACATATTACCAGAGGCTTCTAGATGAGCTCACATAATTTTAGTGGAGACCATACAGGGCCTGTGAGTTGTGGAGTGATTGAGAGTGGGAGCTGGGATACATGCTATGTAGTCAGCCACTAGTAGGGTGGCACTCTGAGATAGTTGAGCACTTCGTGATCACTTGGGTCTAGAGACAATTTGGGCAGCAGCAGAGGGTGCCCATAGAGACCACTACATATGCCTGAGTCCGGGATGAGGAGGGACAGGGATGGTTGTCAATGCTGGACTACTAGTAGGTAGTACAAGACACTGCAAGGATACATAGGGAGCCATGGGACTATCTCCTAGATATGGCAAATGCAGGTGCAGATGGAGCTTACAGGGAAGACTAGCACAGATATCCATTTCCATGATTGACAATTCCTAATGCACAACCCGCAACATAGGGTGGTGATGGGGATGACAAAGATGGGGGAGATGGGAGAGATGGAGGGAGGATGAGAGAGAGATGATAGGGGTCTTGATCTAGTGGCTGGAAACAGGCATAGAGACAGGCTTCTGATGATGAGGAAGATGATGCAGCAAGATTAGTTCGCCAACAGGTGGATGTTGGGTAGGATCAGCCCATAGGGGGAGGAGGAGAGGATCTCAGGGCTAGGATCTAGGTTTTGGAGATTGAGATGTAGCAACTCAGGATTACCATTTCCATATGAGATTAGTAGCTGACAGATCTATGAGCCAAGATAGAGTGACGAGAGAGAGAAGCATAGGCTGACACAATAGAGATCCCGAGGGAGGCAACACGAGTTGCTTATTATCATGGTCTCTACATATAGGCTATACTTGAGGGATGAAGAGTGCCACTCTACTTTGAGAGACCTAAGAGATCTGACATGGTACTAGATAAAGGAGTAGCATCACCTCCACCACCAACATGTGATGGAGGGACTTAGACTTAGGTCTAGGGTGTTAGATGTATAGAGACATATCCTGGGACATTATCTAGATTTTGGATCCCACATTGTATTTTGTATCATGACATTTATATATATGAGATTTACTAGATGTTTGATATATCTTGTGTATTTGTCCCACTTGTGATGGATGTTTCAATTTTATATTGTCTTGTCATATTGCTCAAAATGTATGATGTATATGCTCATGTATAATCTCTCTCATAGATGTATTTTTAGATCTCATGTTATGATATAGACTCATGCTTCTGAAAATGATCTCTTTGTTGATATAGATATGATGATAGGATTAACCCCTTGTGATGACAAGAAAAGGATGTGATGTGAAAGATAAGGAGTGAAAGACATGATCTTAAAAAAGCAAAAGGTGAGCACAGTTGACCGACAAGCTCGTGAAAGATGAAAGGAGATCTCTCTCTATATGAAAGATGCAAAACTAATCTAACATGAACCTAAGATGCAAGCTACTATAAAAAGTGGTTTACTTGCAAGGTTACAAAGCCATTAGTCTCTAATATTCATCATCGAGTGTTATTGGTAGCGTTGCAAGATCATACAATACACACTAGTATAACTATGTGAATCTAAATATGATCTATATCAGATAGATATGTGGGGATCCCACCTAGGCACCAAAGACATATAAGGTCAAGATGACTAGTGCAGTGAGATTTCCTAAGTTTAATATGGCAAGATTATACTCACATCGAGACACAAGGAAAGTCAAGATGGCTATAAGTATGCACTTGTGAAAATAGTCAAGGATAATACCTTGTAGACCCTAATGTCAAGTGGAACAAGTATAAATTCTTATGACAGTTAGGACCAACCAAATATACCCACAAGAAAAAAAAGCAATAAAACATGTGCTCATGCCCCCAATCTTCTAGCTTGGCATCATCAAAAACTATTAGGGAGAGAACACTCATCAAAGAAATCATCATAGAGAACACACAAAGAAAGAAATTCAACCAAGTCTCAGTGAATCAAGTGTTTAAGTGTGTGTGTGTAGGTCATAGAGTCAAACTTTGAGTATTGCATCTGCCAGTGGAAAATAACATATCATGCTAGACTACAGGTAAGATATCTGATAAGTGTTGAGAAACACTTGCGCTAGGGTAGTGTTGAAAAACACAGCTGGGGTGGTGTTGAAAAACACCATTTGCAAGATGTCCTAAAGACCAACGCATTCTACAGACCAAAGCTAACACAGTTATGCCCCCCTAGACAAAGACAAAGACCAATTCCAAACCAAGGCAATAAGGTCAAGGCATGATGGAGAGAGGGTAAGTTTTGAGGATGCATGCTAAGAAACAAGGGTGCAAAGGCCTCAAGTAGCACCTGTTTCTAGGTTTTCACCAAGGCACTTTTTCTATTTTTTTTAATTTTTTAATTTTTTTAATTTTTTTTAATTTTTTTAGGACTTTATATGCTTTTTTAGATTTTTTCAGCATCATATATGAATTTTTTTTTTGAATTTTTTCAAGATCAATAAATATGTACAAAGGATGCCCCGAGACATAATAGGCATCATGGATAGAACTTCTTCAGGTGCAAGACATTAATAGGCTCAGGGAGTTGTTCTCCCTCTTTAGTAGACAACAAATAAGCACCTATCCCAAAAGCAACAGTAATAATGTATGGTCCAAGCCAATTATGTTCAAATTTTCCCTTTTGCTCTCTATGTTGTTGGTTCTTAGGGTTTTCTCGTAAGATAAGATCTCCTACTTGAAATTCTCTAGGGTGAACCTTCTTGTTGAATGCTTTGGACATATGCTTTTGGTAGACCATCATGTGATCAAATGATGCTTTATGCTTTTCATCTAGAAGTTCTTTGAATCCACTAATCCTACATTAGACTCATTAGCTACCTTAGGTTGGGAACCATATGTATGCACAACATCAACATCCATATCAATTGTAGGAGAATCAGAGAGAGATTCCCATTCATACTCATGCGAGTCCATATCTGAATCTCGACTAGGGTGTTTACGCCAAGCATATTTATGATGTCTAGATGTGGAAGCTCTAATGTCACCAAGGGTAACACCTTCTTGAATTCCATTCGTGTACTGAATAGGATCTTCAACATGATCATCAACAATGGATTCTTCTTGTTCTAGGCTTGAAACTATTGGATGGGCAATTGGAATATCTAAATCTCCCCAAAGGAGGTTAGTGGTAGGGACCCAATCTTCACACATGTCCTACTGGTTTATCAAATTGGGTATGTAGTTTGATTCATCATCACTATCCATCACATGAAGGATAGGAGCAATTTTCTTATCATGACTTTCAAAACCTAGGCCAACCATTTTTTTAGACCTGCATCCAAAAATAGCATGATCAAGTGGCTCGGCTCTAGCATCTAATCTATGACTCAGAGGACCATGTCCTGGATAGCCCATACTTTTGACAAGAGTGTACCCTCTTCCATATGTCTTATGAGAGGGAGAGAAGTTCTCATTATGCATGTATTTGTCTTCTCTATAGATCTAGTCCTTAACGGCCACCTCTTCTTTTTCATCCTGGATGGGCACTGAGGATTCTACAAATGTACCAAATAGAGTCATGACTGAAGATGAAGGACGCATCTCTCGTGAAGGTTTTCCATAGGACCTAGGTGAGACTGGCAGTTTTTTAAAGGAGTCAATTTGATACCCCCCCATACCAAGGTCTATGGACTTGAACTTATTCTTGCAGTGTGCTAGGGTTGCATCAAAATCCTCTGCTTCCCTGTTGAGAGGAACATGAGTCCCTATTAAAATTGCATTTATAGATAATGTGATATCCCTGGGTATACAAACTTCTAATCCATTATAGGGGAACTTAAAACATTGGTGGTAAGTAGATGGCACCTCTTGCATGTCATGGATCCATAGTCTACCAAGTAGGATATTATATGCTAGAGGAATAGCATCAACAATTTGGAACAAAATGTCCTTTTCGACATAGCCAATCCTGATAGGAAGGATGGCCAAGCCCTTAGAACTTCTCTCTACCTCATCATAGGCTTTGATGGTAATTTTATTTTGAGTATCAATAACTTGCTCAAAATAACCCAATATCTTCAACAAACTCAAGGAACAAATGTTGAGCCCAACACCCCCATCAATACACACATGTCTGACATGAGTTTTGTGAATCATGACTTTGATATGAAGGGAAAGATTATGTGCATGGCTCAAAGCTTTGTCATCTTCTTCTGAGAATGTTAGGTAATGAGGGTTGGCAAGGTGGTTAACCATGTTCTAGAATTGGTCAACATCTATGTTGTTAGGAACATTTGCTACACACAAAGCATCCTCAAGGATATGCTTATGTCTTGGAGATAATTCCAAGAGTTCAAAGATTGAGATTTGAGCTAGTGTTCTTTGTAACTGGTCAACAAGATTATAGCTCATTTTAGGGTTGACTGTTGATTTGGTGGTGACATTCTTAGATGCCACTTGCTTGGGTTTGCTGGATTGGTTGGAACTAGGACCTCTAATAACCATAGGACCATGGCTTTGACTTCTTGTAACAACACTAAGAGCTTGGGATGGCCTTTGAGAGTGAGGACCCCTAAGCACCACCATAGGTTCTTCATCAAATATAGGAGGAGAGCCCACATCATAACCATAAGGATCATTGTCTCTCAACATGTTGACACTTTCCTCAACAACCTCAAGCATATTGACCACATTTTTGGCACCTGTGTAGTTATAGTTGATTTTGGCCTTTCCATTCTTGGGTTTAGAGGTTTCCCTCTTTTTATATTTGGGCAAAGGCTCCTTGAATGCCTTATGGTTTGCATTGGTATTGAACCCATCAAACTAAAGTTTTCCACTCTCAATAAGATCCTGAATAAGGTGTTTAAGTTTCTAGCAATGTTCGATGTCATGTCCAATGCCATTGTGGAATTTGTAGAAAGTTTTTTCATTCCACCAATGTGGCTTAATGTTAGGTATGCAGAAATTTGCTGGATCTTGCGGTTGTGCAAGGTTATTGGCAATAAGCATCTTGAAAACATCCTCATATAAGTCACCCAATTTAGAAAATTGTCGCCTCTCCTTCTTAGGCTTTTCTTGATACTTCGGTTTATGCTCTTGTTGGTTGGAGGATGTGTTGAGGTTCATATCTTGAACTGCACTAGAAAAATGAAGGACTCCTTGATCCTTGGGTTGGGAAGAGTCCACAACTTTGTCGTTGACTACTTGCTTGTTCTTGTTCCAGTGCAAGTGCTTGCCTTTGTCCTTATTAGCATTGTTAGTATTTTGACCATTGTTGTTATTGCTATGTTTGGTCAAAATGCCTTGCTCTTTCAAGAAGTCCTCAATTTGACATGCGGTTTCGACCATAGTGTCGAAGGAATCAAAGACCATCTTTCAAACCTCATACCACATTTCAAGCACCAAATTGCTAACAATGATATCAATCCTTTCATGCTCAAGGATAGTCCTAGAATAGTGAGAGCACAATCGTCTCCACCTTTGTAAAAAGGTAACAAAGGATTCCCCTTAGTTCTGCTTCAAATTGCACAAGTCTAATATAGTGACTGATCTTGACAAGTTGTATGCAAAATGTTGAACAAATCTGTGGACAAGTTCTTTGAAAGTTTTGATGGGAGGGGTTATGTTGGTAAACCACTCCATGGCTTGGCCCTTGAGACTCCTCGAAAATAATCTCATAAGATAGGAGTCATCTTGGTGAAACTCAAAACTCATGATGTAGAGCTGACTCACATGATCATGTGGGTCACCATTGCCATCATACTTGTCATACTGGGGGATTTCAACTTTTCTAGGAAAATCCTTCATATTGACACTTCTGTCGAAAGAATTGGGACAAATAGAGTCAAGTGAAAAGGAAATTTTAGATGCCAACACCTTTTCCATCATACACTTGAGTTGTTTGATCTCCTCTTCTTGAGAGGGTCCTTATTTCTTGATTCTTCTATCCACATCAAAGTTTTAAGGGACCCTAGCACCCTTGTTAATCAAGCTCTCTAGGAACCTATCCTTGTTTTGATCAAGATACTTCTCCACATATTGTTGGAATAGTGGCTCTTATTGCATCCTCATAAAATCTTGATCATCAAAACTTGCACTACTTCCTCCATGTTGGGAGCCATGATGAGCTCGTTGGGAGGGTTGTCTTGAGTTCCTAGGAGGTGTTTTTCTCCTATGTTATGAAATCCTCCTTCTAGGACTAGGAGATCTTGAAGGGGTTCTTGACTGCCTTCTACTTCTTGGGGCCTTTTATGGAGTAGATGGTGGAGAGTTGTTTCCACTGTTGGTACCCCTATTGTTGAATTGGTCATTGAGTTGTTGGGTTAAAAGCCTATCTTGTTCTTCTTGAAATGCTTTTCTTTTCAATTCTAACAAGGCTTGTTGCTCCACCTCTAGGAGTCTAAACCTTTCTTCTTTAGCGGCTTGTTCATCCAAAAAGGCTTTCTTTTCATGCTCAATTCTTTTAAGCCTTTCATTCGCATACCTTGAGGTTGTTTTGAGCAGAGAGTTGGGCCTTGAATGTTTGAACAAGTCATTAGTAAATGCTACATTCACATGAGCATCACCAGATTCATTGTTTTGGTCTTCATATTGTGACCGTGCATCTTGGTGAGCTCATCCATAATGTCTTTCAACTCTTTGATGGGCATCTAAATATCTTGAGTTGATAGGGGTGATTCAGGTTGATTGTCATCACCAAATAGCATGTTATCCCTATGTCTTTGGAAAATGTCATCAAGATTTTGATCCATCGCTTCTCTCTCCTTTCTAGTCATGTTGTAACTCATGTCCATATCTGATTGAGAAGGTGCTAAAGAGGTACTAAACTCACTAGGATTTCTCTTTGGGTCAAACCAAGCTTTGGACTTACTCCTAGGTGATTGATCAAAGATGGGTTCTTTTCCCTTTCACTTTTGACGAGTTTGGACTAAGGGTAACTAATCAAAGACAACTTGAGGTCATTTTCCTTGACTAACTTGGTACCTTGTTGTAACTGACATGAAAGAAAAAGATCCTTCGTGATAAGATGACCCTACAAAACTTTAATACCAAACTAGGATAGTAAGAGTGTTCAATTATCCATAAAGAGATGGTGAGATAGAAAATTGTAAGAGGTGTAAACCAACACTGCCACAGAGCTTTATAATAAAAGGATAAGTATCCTAACACATATGGATCAGGAGGATGGATTTAACCAAATTATATTTGAAATTGAAATTGAATTCATATGGAAGTGAATTGGACAAAAGACTACTAAAACTCTCCAAGTGTGTTACCAAAGAGTCTAAAGGTTTTCTTTTTCAACAAGGTTGATTCCTAACTTATCAATGACAAGAAAGATTACTTTGTAAAATCGAAGAATACTAATTCAAGGGGTCTAAATACAGGAACCTGAGGTACAAATAGGCTTCCAATGATAGAGTAAGTCACCTACTAAAATTTGGTCAACCAAAGAAAGGCTAAAAATGGCATAAATTAGAGAGACAACAAAAAGACTCTGTGCAATAGTTTCCAGGCTAACAGGATGATAGAATCTTTCAAGATGATATTGTCACATGAAGCAGTGTGACAATTTCTAGGTAGCTTGTGCAATAAAATCTAGGCAAGCAATGTGATAGTTTTGTAGCAACGAACTATCGCATGTTAAATCTCAGTACAGTGTGTGATGAAGTTTCAGGATCGTATGACTCTTGACTAGTGAATGTCTAAATTTTCAGTTTTAAAGGCAATTCGGTCAATGTTTCAATTTGATGGTTGGATTTTTTGATTTCAAACATAGTACTAGCAGTAATCAAACAAGTTTGCAAATAGTAGGTGATCAAACATGTCATAAAACACTTGTACAAGGGCAAAAGCAACCTTGCCAAGACAAGCAATTGTGATATCAAAGCAATAAAATTCTATGAGTGCTACTGTGATGTTTTATATTTGAGAATGTTCACATGAGTAGATCACAACGAGAACACTTCAAGCACTTACTAGCCTGAAAATTCAATGGCTCAATACTTAACAACTTGGCCCACACTTGATGCCCCATCACCTCACACAAAGTAGTTACCCACAATAGATATTGGCTTTGTTGTGGAAGTACCAATGACACAACCAAAGGAACATAGATGGTGAGTAATCTTGGGGTGATTTGGCTTAGTCCACTAGGATCAATCCTTGCACTAAGAAGCTAAGAGGAAAAATAGAGTGGCTTCTATCTATGGTTCTTAGTAAGGGCTTCCATTCGTAATGCCCCTGTTGCTCCCCAAAGGGACTCCTTACCTTGCAGCAAGTAACAGACCTCGCAGCCACAAGAGTACCTTAAGCATCCTTGCTCAACATTTTTCTCATGGTCACGATCCCACAAGTACTCACATGAAGAAAAGATAAGTACTACGTCTACCAAGGTTTTGTGTCCTTGATAGCCTTGAGAATATAGTGGGTTGGAATAGCCGGTGAAAAGCTTGTCCCCACTTGGGTCGTTCCTCTTGATTGCTCAACAGCAGGCCCGCTTAAGGATTCTAAAACTAAACAAAGAGTGGATCAACCTTTGAGTTTCAAGATTTCTATTTCACCTCAAGGGT
Organism: Chamaecyparis obtusa; assembly: GCA_027943335.1. NCBI lineage: Eukaryota > Viridiplantae > Streptophyta > Pinopsida > Cupressales > Cupressaceae > Chamaecyparis > Chamaecyparis obtusa. The sequence goes on along the minus strand of BSBK01006826.1, from coordinate 36,476 downwards.
GAAGAGCATACTCTCCTAGGTCAAAATTTTCTCCCAAACACACCAAGAAAAGGTTTAATTACCCTCTTGCCTTCAAAATCCAAAGATGGGTCAAGATTTCTATTTCACCACAAGGGTGAAGAGCATACTCTCCTACCACCAAAAGATTCCTACAACAAGATATTAAGTGCCTATGAAAAGAAACAACTAGTATATGCCACACTCAAAATGAAAGCAATTAAACAAGCACTTGATTGGTTTTTATGCCTTGGGCAGCCCTGCAAGAAAGGATTAGTAGCCCTTGTGCATTTGGAGCTTTGACATGCATTCTTTTAAGAAAATATTCCAAGCAATAAGAGCACCTACAAGCACAACTTGTTAACCCTACAAAGGTTAGCACATCAAAACCAAATAAAATCTACAAATCAAACTTTGTTCTACCATAGAAAATAAAAAATCTAAAGCAAATAAATCAAATCTTGCAAAGAAATGACCAAAATTACTCACTACCAAGCTTGGGTGATAGTTCTGTCAGAGAAAGAATCATACAATACTTCTCAGTATACTGCTGCAATAATTTCTCTCTATATGATATTTCATGCTACCTGCATGCGATAGAGTCCTGTATAACCAAATGATACTTTTACTGGAAAAGTATCGCACGGGTATATAATAAAATATCACACGATACTAGAAAAATATCGCATGATAATTTATCAGAAAAATAGAAAAATAGAGCCGAAACAACAAGCAAAAATGATGATGAAAAATTGACGAAAATGCATAAAAAGAAGGACAAAACAAGAGTGTTCTTCCCCAATGTGGGTGCCAAAAATGTACACACTAAATTGTGCACTTCTCTAAGTTATTACTTCCAATGGAATCCATGAATGGGAAACCTTGAGAAAGCGACCTAGAGATCCCTAAGCATGGAGTCACAAGGATGTTGATGGTGCTCTCAGCTAGAGCTATTGAAGCATGCAACCTTGCTAGTAAACCACACAATGGGAGATTCAAAGAGACAAGGGAAAGAATGCCAATATCTTCAAGAGTCAAGAATGGAAATGCAATGCAGCTATGCTAAGAATGAAGATGCAAGTAAGCTATGGAAATGAAAGTATTACAAGCCTTGCTAATTAAGCTATGTGAGCTAATCTAGAGCATAAAAGAAACTAAGCTAAGAAAGCATAAACATGAAGCTATGATGCAAGGATGAAAGCTAAATACATGAGGATCTCCAAAGCTCCAAAGTCTCCAAGAAATCTTGTAGCATAAGATTAGTATTCAAAGTTGGGATCCTAGAATGAGAAAAGAGCTCTCCTTTTAAAGGAATTGAAAAAGAATGGACCATAAAGATTAAGAGGCAAAAGATTTAATCAAGGGAGGAGCTTGAAAGAGGAGAAATCCATGTGCACAAGTCTCCTCCAATGAGAAAGAGTGTTGACTTTTGTGTCCATATGAGACAAAAAGGTCTTTTCTTCTTTTTATAAAATAAGAATAATGCTTTATTTGTGCAACTTAGGAGAAGAGGAAAAGTGGGGGCTTTTTATTTAATAAAAAGGGAGGAAATTCCTTTTAAATAAATAAAGACTTTAGGATAAAATGGTTAGCCCATTGAAAATAATTGAATAAATGATAGAAATAAGATTTGATCAAGGAAATTGATATAATCGAAAAATGTGTATTTTTGATAATATTGATTCAAGGATTTGATAAATTGCTGAATGGGGGCCCGAAGTCAAGGTGACAATTTTAGGGTGCATACAAAGACATCATTCCTTCATGATGATTTGGAGGAGGAAATTTATATGTCACAGCCAGAGCATTTCATTGACAAAGGTAAAGAAAACCTTGTTTTAAAGTTAAAGAAATCTTTGTATGGTTTGAAACAGTCTCCTAGAATGTGGTATCAAAAGTTTGACATATATGTGTTATCTTTGGGATTTATGAGATCTAAATCTGACCATTGTGTATATTATAAATTTGAAAATGGTCACATTCTTATCATAGTCTTGTATGTAGATGATATGTTGTTTATTGGGAATGGTAAAAAAATAATTTCAGATTTGAAGTCTCAATTAGAAGCATAGTTTGAAATGAAAGATCTATGTGTAGGGAGATATATTCTTGGGACTAAGATCATCAGAGATAGAGCTAGCAGATTTGGATGAGCAAGAAGAAGTATGTTAACTCTATGTTGAAAAAATTCAGCATGACAACTTGCAAGCAGTTAGTTGTTCTAATGTTACATCAGACGAAATTTTCTATGGAGGATTGTCCAAAATCTCCTACTGAGATGGAAGACATGTCTAGAGTACCTTATGCGAGTACTATTGGTAGCTTGATTTATGCTATGGCAAGTATGAGGCTAGATATTGTCCAAGCAATGGGAGTCCTTAGTTGGTATATGGTTAATCCTAGAAGGGTGAATTGGGATGTTGTTAAGAGAGTGTTCAGATATTTGAGGAGAGCATCTAAGTATTGCTTATGTTTTCATGGTAATCCTACTGTATCTTGATATTCTATTTGCATTCATGGATGTGTTGATTCAGATTGGGCAGGTGATATTGACACAAGAAGATCCACTAGTGGATATGTTTTCATGATGTTTGGTGGTGCAATTAGTTGGATGAGCAAGCGGCAGGTTGTAGATGCTTTGTCCACTATGGAAACAAAGTACATGGAAGCTACTCATGCTTCTAAAGAGGCCATTTGTCTTAAGAGATTGTGTTCTGATATTGGTTTTGATGCATGACAGATTACTATCTATTGTGATAGCTAGAATGCTATATGTTTAGAAAAAAATACTACTTTCCATGCTAGAAAAAAGCACATTGATGTACAGTATTATTTTGTTTGTGATATGGTGGAAGATGTAAAGGTGAAGTTGGAAAAGGTTTCTACTTTGGAGAATGTTGTAGATGCATTGATAAAGCTAGTGAGCAGTGAAAATTTTAGATGGTGTGTTGATTCTATGGGCCTTGGGGCCTATGCTCTGATATAGTAACTGTTGTAAGGTCTTCGTCAAGTGGGAGATTGTTGGGATAAGGTGACTCAACCTTATCATGATTTATTATTTTATTTATTCATTTTGGAAAGATGCTAAATGAAGACAAAATCTTCCACAAGGGTGGACTTGGAGAAGAAAACATAATGTTTCCCTATTTCTCTAATTTATTCTCTTTGCTTTGTTTTTAAGGAAAGAGTTGTACATAGAGGAAATTTCTTAAATAGTTTGTAGATTCTTTGATTGTAGATGCTTTAGAAATTGTTTCTTCTTGTACAAAAACTCTTTATGTACAAGGCATTGTTTTAGAGAATTGAGAGAGAGAGAGAGAATTGTTTGAAGAGCATTGTTATGCTACCAAAATTATTCTAGATTTAGATATCACAACTGATTATTATTGTATAGTTGTGGCTTTGGAGATTGTATTGTAACTTTGTTGCCGATAATACAATTGATTCTAGCTTTGGAGTGGTGGGTGTTTTCCTGTAAGGGTTTCCCACATATATATAGTGTTATGTGTTTATGTGTATAATCCATTTCATGTATATGTTTATTGAGCTTGCAATAGTCTAAGGTTTTGTGAGATAAATTTCAGCATCATCTCTCCTATTAGAATTAGCATTTGGAAGCGTTTCCACACTTTGACTTCCTTTCACAAACAATATTTTGAATGAGATCTTTAAGACTGTTTATCTAACATCTTAAGATAAGGTTAATGTATTTTGTTATAGTTAATATCATTCTATAATTTTTCTTCTTTTTTTGTCTAAATTATTTGAGTGTTTAAAATTATTTACATTATACTTCTCCAAGGAGTAGTAATTGTGACTATTCTTGTAAGGCCAAACAATAGTAAATTTGGAGGGACTATAGTCTAAATGTAATATGATTATTTTGTAGTTTCAGAAATGAATTTTTGTAATTATTTTCTACATTGGAATCTCTAGTTTTAATTTTTCAATTGTAATAAAATTCTTATTATTATTTTTGGGGCTTTTTTAACAATTTATTGTGATATTTTATGTGTTTTTATTATTTTTGAACCCTTAGATTGGTTATTAATTTCTTAGGTGCCAAATTGAACCCATATCTTTGACTCTAGCTGTTACTCCTCTTAATTTCTCATTCAAGAGGTGTGACAAGGTTTAAGTGTTCTAGGTTTGAAGGATTCATTTATTCCATCTCTATCCCTTTCCTCTCCAAAGTTCATTTACGACTAAATTTGTTTTGTTAGGATTTTAGAGTAAAGAGTCCAAGTGCACTCTCCCTCCTTAATATGTCATACACTTTGGAATCTTTCAAGGGTGGAGGGAGGGACACCTCTCTTTACATTACCTCCACATGTCAAAGACTTCTAGGAGGAGGTGTATTGGAGGATGAATGGGAAGGTGACATGTTTAATCTCCACATTGGAGATTATTATTATTTGAAATCCTATATAGTATTTTTTTTTAGAGGGGATAGTGGCTTCTCTTAGTTTCATTTTTTGTTTACTTGATTGCAATGGAGTGAATTTTTTTTGAAGGAGCTTGGAGGCTTGGAGATCTTTAAAAATATACTCCCTTTGAAAAATTTCACAATCTAGGATTCAAACTATTTTTGTTTTCCTATTATTATTATATTATGGATGATTATAAACATGACTATTATATTTTTATTTGTGATATTATTTGTTTTTATGTTGTGTTTATGCTAGGAAGGTTGTAATGGGGTATACTCTTCCATTTTATGAGAGAACCTTAAGTATATGGTTCAAAGAGTGTTGGACGTCCAATAAGGAAATCTCCTTTCATTAATGAGTGCATTGGTATGGGTACCAATTTTATACATTTCAATATGGAAGTTTGATTAAGGAGATGGGATTCTTGAGAAGTGAAATATTTGATGAGAAAAAATATTTTGAGGTGATGCTCTTTTTCACTAAAATACTCTCCATTGGATGAGATGTAAGCTCATCTCCTCATTAAGAATCTTGTGAACATTCATGTGTACGAGTCTATTCTTGGGTCATGGGCCTTTTGATATGTATTTTTTTTAAACAATTGATTCAATGTTATTGTGGCATGCACAAATTTACTTTATTTTCTATGGAGACCTACCATATGGTGGATCACATTTTTACAAGATAATGATTGGGAGGTAAGAACTACCTTGGCCAATGGACTAATTTTGTATTTCATTAGATAGATTTGAGAAGTGATGTTTTCCTAAAGTGTGGTTATCATTGCACTAAAACATCAACATGTCAATGACCGATACAACCACAAGACTTATAAAATCTAGAGGTTGTTAGTCCCTTAATACAAGTTTTGATGGGAGTATTGACCATTTTTCTAATAATTTTCCATTGATAATTACATAAGGGGGTTCAAACATGTAGCATGACTTTGATACCACTTGTTACAACTGATTCTCCTAAGAGTAAAATTTTTTGTCATTATTTATTTGGAGGTCATTATGTTTGTGAAATTCATTCGGTAAGGAAGAGAAGGAAATCAGTAAAAGGAATCAGTTAAGAAGGAATTTCAGTAAAGAGAAGTTGGTATAGATACTGAGTGAGGAAGAATCAAACATCGAGAATCATGTTCTATCAATCACCTAACCAATAAGAGAACTTAGTTACCAAGATAGAGAAAATGTATTACTGAGTAGAGCAAGTTGACATCAAATGAGATGTAAGTGAATTGAGTGTGGACACCAATTAGAAAAAAAGTTTACAAATCTTGAGGATATCAAATAAAATAACACTGGAGAATGAAATATGATGATTGGAAATGATTATAAGATGATTTTAGCCAATAATAATTAAGGATGAAATATGCAATTGAATAGTGCCCAATGCTAGCATCGCTTGAAGATGAAGATTCTAGAAGTTCTAGCACCGATTCTAGAGATGTTTAAATAGACTAGAGAAGTATAGATCATGATGGTGGAGAATGTGGCCATGGTGATATGAATACGTGAGAATATTCCATGTATAAATAAGAATAGAGAAGAAGTTGAATAAGAACAAATAGCCACCAAGTATCAGAGTATTGCAAAACATATTTACTGAGTACTAAATTATTTATGTGAAGGTTACACAGTATAAGGTAATGAGATATTGAGCACATAGAGTCTCATAAGTATTTTTTGATACAAATTTCACATACATTTTATATTTCTGACTAAAAGTTAATCATAATTGTATAAGTCTCTTAACGGGTCAAATCTTAACATATCTTAGGTATAAATCCTTTAACCAAGTACAATTCTTAGATTAGAGTTGTCAAATCTCTTAATAGAGTAGACTTAGTAGTCTTAGAAATCTTAACTGGTTTAATACCTTCAATAGAGTAAGCTATCAAAAATAGCTAAGCATTGTAGCTCTAATCATGCAACTTTATTCCTGCAGGAGTGAAGAATTTTGGGTGTTATCCCCACCTCAATTTTTATCCTCTAACAAGGATTTTTGCGATACCAAAATAAATGTGTTATGTGATGTTTATCTTATGTTTAGTTACTTACATGTGATGCATGCAAAGGTTAAGTAATCATTAAATGAATGTGATGAAATTTTTGAAAGGTTTGAAGTACTGATTCACCCCTCCCCTCTTATTACTTATCTTTCCACACTTGAATCCAATGATTGGTATCAAAGCTCAATCTCTTATTAAGGAGTTTAATCACTTGAGAAGAAAGATCTTGAAGGATGGAAAGCTACAAGTACAAAAGAATAATTGACAGTATGGAATCAGAACTAAAGATGGCTAATGAGAAAATTGAAGAATTGAGTAGGAAATTGAAAAAATCAATCAACAAAAGGAAAGATCTTGCACTATAGTTGAAAGACACTCAAGATCATGTAGAGGAGATGGAAGAACAATCTGAGGGAAGCATGTCTAATGAATCTGATGCTATCATATCTAAAACGTCTGAAAATAAAAAATTTCTTGTAGATCTAGTGAAAATACTGAAAAGAGAATAAGAAGCACAATTAGTAAGGATTCGTGAGATCATGGAAAAAAAGGGAAAATATGACGATGAAAGAAGAACTATATAAGAAGAGAGAAGAAAAATGAATTTAGTAATTCATGAGAAAGATAAGGAAATCATGAGATTCACACAAGCAAACTAAAACTTGATAGATCAACTTGTTATGGAAAATTAGGATATTGATAGGAAAGTTGATGAGATTGCAGAATTAATATCTAAGAATGAAAACTTGAAGAATAATCAGAAATCTAAGAAAGATGCTAACGAAATATTGAAAAGAAATGAAGAAGCATGGAATATTCTAGATGAACAATTTAAAAATCAAAGGAAACCTATTAAAACCTTTGGACTCGGTTTCAATGTGAATAGTACAACCGAGAAGGGTGAGTCCTTCAAAAAGGAAAACAACTAAGACAGAGAAGATGCCCCATTGAAGCCTAAGAAGCCTACATGTTATCATTATGGGAAATTAGGACACACGTCTAACATTTGTAGAAGAAAGATAGGTAATCCACCAAATTCTCCTAAATTTAAAGGTCAATATTAAAATTACAATAAGTATGGACATAAGGCATTTGAGTGTAGATCAAGAGTTGTGAACACTCTATGGAAACCAATGTTTGATGGTTATTGTAACAACTGTAAGAAATATGGTCACAAATATAAAGAATGCAAGTCATAAAGAAGAAATGAGAAATGGGTCCCTAACCGACAAAATGTTGATAACAACCGAAAAGGTCCTACAATACCATGGGATTATAATACAAGGATGGATGGTACTATATGTGGAAGATTTAGTCACATTCTTGTAAATTTCTTTAGGATGCATGAAATGAATAACATAAAGTCTTGGAGAAACTCTGCAATGAGTTATTTTCATTGCCACATAGTCAGTCACCTAGCTATATAATGCACATACCAAAACAAGAATTCAACAAAGGAGAAATCAAGAGAAAAGAATCTAGAAAACGTTGAAGAAATTCATGAACAAATGAATAATACTTGGAGAAGAAATTCACAAGATGATGGAATAAAAATGGGAACATTTGATGGCACCACATCCTCTAGATCAGGTGCACCTATCTTCACTTAATTGGTTAATGTATAAATAAGAGCTGATAACCAAAAGATTATCCTAAATCAGTTGCTAGATTTAGTACATAAATCCATATCAGCATATCAAGATGCATTTGGATAAGTATTGTGAATTGGTGATTTCATATGTTGATCGGTGAAGAGTTAGATTTATTTTATTCCATTCGGTAAAGTAAAGAATAGTTTAGTTAAATTGTCACATAAAACTAGGTAAGGAAGCATTTAAGAATTCTCCCAATAGAAAAAATTACTAGCATTCACCTTTGAGAAATGGGAGATTATACTGACTAATGACCAAGCGGTAAAAGCACAATAAGTTGTCACCCTTTTACAAAGGAAAAGGCTAACAAAATCAAAGTTGTTCAACTTCAATAGTATAAAAATGATATTTATGTTTGGAATTTGAAGATGATGCAAACTAATTAAATGTGATAAAATGGAATGAAGTTTATGCTTAATATTTTTAATAGTTTTTTTGAATAAATTTTTATATATTTTTTTAATTTTTAAAAACAATTTTTTAGTTGCTGAAAAATTAGGGGTCTAGTTCCCACCAAAAAATTATATCTAAATAAGCATTTTTTCCCCTATTTCAAAATATGTCATAAATGACATATGTAGCTAGTGCATGAAGAAGCAGAAATTGGTTTGTGACCATATTTTCTATTTTATACAATTCAAATTCTAACTCACTGAAATTGACATTTTGCATCTCGCATCATATTTTTCATAACAAATTTATGCCAATCAAAAAAAGAAATATATATTCTTGAAGAGGACTCTCTCCTCTAGTGCACCATATATTTTTTAAATTTATTTAATATGATTTACTATTTTTTTTCTTTCTCCAAAGCAACATTTCCTTGATTGTTAAAATATCTACTTGCAATATTTTTTAATTACACTAAACTATGTCTAATTTAAACACTATAAAATCTATATGAGGACATTCTTGACTCTAATCTCTACAAAAGGGTATTTTTAATTTTTTTTAAATATCAATAAAAAGAATAGGAGTTATTGAAACACCACTTTTTTGAAATAATTTTATTTCTATGGTAATTGGACCCAAAGTGGTATAAAACATGTATTGAATAGAGATTTCCAATTGGAAAAGTAAAATCACTTATCTAACTTAGCTAGAATAAATCTCACTAGACCATATGTTTGACCAAAATTAATTTTTAGTTAGAAATACTAAAATTTAACTGTGCTAATAAGATAGCCTAAAAGGTAACACCTGATTGTGCTTTTACCCCAAGTAGAAGAGAAGGAACGATTTTGAAAAAGAGATGCCAATTTGAAACTAGAAGAAAATTTAACACTTACATGAGATTCGATCAAATAAGAAGTTCCCAGTATTCCATGATAGAAAGTAGGGAAAATATTACTCTCAAACCCCAAGATGGGAGGATTATAAGAAACTAGTTGTAAACAAGATGGAGATGGGGGGGAAAGGGAACATAAAAAATAACATTTGTGAAAATAAACTATGGAAATATTTGAGCAAATATTGGTTGAACCCACAAGAGAACCATGGTACAAATAGGACAAATGGCATAGAGAGCTGGCAACCATGTCTATGGTAGGTGGATCCTAAAAATCAATAGGATGGACCTAAGTCCCATACTTAGAAAAAATTAAGATTTCTAACAGAATGGATTTAGATTGGTTAATGAGGAGAAAAAACTTGAAAGGAAGGTGAGGGTGATCGAATGGAGAGAGATCATGTTTAATAAAAATTCCCATCTTATTAGCTAAAATTTCCACCTTAGAGCCATCTCTGTATTCAAGGGATAATTTAGAAAAAGATATCCAATAAGGCATGAATAATGGGGAAGCTAAACTAACATCAAAATCTGGAACCCAAGCCATAGTTAAAATATCAATACCTTTAGAAAACCAACCTTTGAAATTATGCACATTAGATTTAAATTGTTGAAAATCAAAAAATGCCACAACATCTAATCACCCTTTGTCATAAAGAAATAACTCTTTAAGCACTACTACATTTGACCTCATTTTTCAACCAAAATGTTCGACCATCAATTAAAAAGGTTTAGGTTGGTCGGACTATAGAAGGAAAACTTCCTTTTTTTAAAAATTCATGCTCATGTTAGTCAAAATTTTGACCAATACCATGTAGGTAAGAATTTTGACCAACACGAGCATAACTTTAAAAAGAAAAAAGATTTTGTATCTCATTTAATTGTTTGGTTTTAACTTGGAGCGGGTGAAGGAGCTAGAGCCTATGATTGTTTGAACTATTATTTGGTGAGAGTAAAAGGAGGACCACCTTCTTGTGAGGGTTGCCACTATGATTTGGTGTAAAAGGAGGACTACCTGTAGGGATTTCCTTACTCTACATTTGTCTGGCATTATTTTATTGGTTACCTACTTAGGGCCCGTGATCAATGTGCTAGGGAATCATGTATTTGGTATTTGTTGGCACATTTTTTATCATTATTTATATACATTTGATTCAGAGATGAACTTGCAGATATGAACTTGCAAAACCCTAAATTTTTGAATCATCGCATCATGTTACACTGTAAATGTACTAGTGTTAGGTTTATGATTGTAAGGTTGGAAGAGGAAATATTGAAAACAAGATTGAGAAAACTGTGTTTTTAACATTTTTTTTACTGTTATTTGTTTTCTGCTGACTTCGTGTGGATTGGAATGTCAAATCTAACTCCATAGGAAGTCTACCTAGAGTCATAGTTTTCAATTGTGACCAGTCTAAGACCATTTGGTGGAGAAATCTAAAATAAATCATGTGACAATCATCTATAGACCATTTTTGACATAAAACTAGGGCAGTCGACTTTCTACAATTGGCTTTCTATGGACTCTTTTAGACCAGGTGTGACTGTCGACACACTATGGCTTTAGAAGTGCTTAAAAAGACCCCAAATAACAAAGAAACCATATAATCCTTGCACTCCTAAGACTCAAAACCTTAATCAGTCTTTAATAATGTCTAAAAATGAACAAACCTCAAAGGAATAGGGCTCAGTCCACCAAAAACCCCAAAATCACCAAATTTAGCACTTCTAAACCCTTAATCCAAGGATTTTTTAAATCTCCTATCTCTGATCACTTCTAGGTCCAATAGGTAGTTGTTTCACCATTAGATGATTATTATAAGATTATCCAAATCATAATCTATGCTCTTCCTTCAGACCAAATGGCTACTGTTGTAGCATAACAAGCAAATTCATTAAGTTTCCTCTATAAATTATGGTGATCACCCAAACATTCTTCCTTCTCATTACATTAATGGATTAGGAAACTATAGTACATGTTAATACTTAGTCATTCCATGTGTTACAATGGTCAGAGGTCATGGAATGACCATATTCAATTGGAAACTCACAAAACTGTTAAAGGAATAGTTGAAACTACTCTGCCAGTCAAAATTAATTGAGTAAAAATACAAATACAGACCTCACAAATGCATAGATTTGGTCTAGGATCAATATCTAACTATTCAAAATGCATTAAAATGTAAGACAATGACAAAATGAATCCAAAATCACTCTAAGAACTCAAGGAAATTGCATTTGAAAGAAGTTTATTTATAAAAACCTCAGTATAGTCTGTACACCATGCCTCTTCTATCGTACAATGAAACTTTGGCATATTTGATGGACTCCTAGAAACTACCCCAACCAATCCTAATCAGTTGGATGGATTAGTTTGCACTAAAACATAACAAAATTCAATTCCCTCCATTTTCTAATAACTATTGCATTTCAAATTTTTTAATTTGCAACATTACAAATTTGGAGTTTTTGAAACTTTTAAAGATAATGAAGCCTTAAGACTTTGAAATGTGTCCCAAATGAACTTATTAAGCATTATTAAAATCAAATCTAAACTATTATAAACTTGTAACATCAAATACCATCCTAGGCTCTTATTTGGGTCCTAAGGCCTATTAGGCCTTTTAAGACTTATTACATATTTTCCATTTGCATTGCATGGAATGACCTTATAGGCCATTATAGGTGCCAATACATTCCAATTTATGTCTTTAGATGTCATCAAGTGCATGGTTATCATTATGGACTCCTGGTAGTCTTTAGATGTTCTAGGTTCCCCTGCACCATGTTCACCACCTTTTAAAGGATTCTTGTCCCAAGAATCAGTCCTAGCATTGGATGTCTGAGTCTAAAGCTGTACTTTAGGAATATGGTTCCTTGACAATTGGTTCTTTCTTCCCACTATACATCCACATCTAAACATGGTTGTTTACTAGCTGCCCTTTAATAAGACACTTGACTGTACCTATTTGAACATAGTTCAAATCCCAAAAGTTTTCATTTTTAGGACTGTGCAGCATTTTCCTATTCAATCCTTTGTCCTTTTCTTCCCAAACCTAATTTGTCCTTCCTCCTCTTCCACTCATTTAAGAACCTCCTCTATTTCTACTATTATGTCCAAAATCTCTTCTTCTTTCAGACTTCCATCATACATAGGGATATCTCCCCTCACCTTATGCTACTCATTCTTCATAGCCTTGAATATCCTAATTTTTCTCTACTCTTTAGGATCTATTTGTTCCTCTTCTTCCTCTCCTTCCCCTTCCTTATGGGTTTCTTCCTCTTCTTCACTATCAACACCTTCATCTGTTACTCTTCTTTGATTGGATTCCAGTGCTTCAAGCTTGGCCAAAAGTGTGTTGTAAGATTCTTACAACCTCGTGTTCTTCTCCGTCAACTCCTAGATCTCCCTAGCAGTACCTGCATTCCTTGGAGGTATTTTCACAAACAATAGTCAAATTATTTAGCAAATTGTTCCTCTATCCCTCTAAGGCACCATTTATTTTAGATAATTTAATTTTAACTTTGGTTGTGTTAACAGAACTATGTTGACTTTATTTTGTAGTTGTGTAACATGAGATTTTGTAGATTAATAGGAGTTGATAGATACTAGTGTGCCATAGTTGCCCATCTATAACTAGTGAGATGCACATAACTCATGTACCTCATGTTAGTGTGCTTGGATACCTTGTATACACTATTTTTCATTAGACTAGACATTATCTAAATAGTGAGTATTTATATATAGTGTTATAACACACAGGTGGTCCTCCTTTTACACCAATTAATAATAGTGACAACCCTCACAAGTGGTTGGATAATGTCTAGTCTAATCCAAGCACACTAGCATGAGGTACATGAGTTATGTTCATCTCACTAGATATAGATGGGCATTAATGCTCAATTGAATGATATGTTCCCATAAAAATGTGAACTCCTATTAATCTACAAACTCTCAGGTTAAACAACTATAAAATAAAGTCAATATAGTTCCATTGTAACACTTAGTACATATAATTGAAGGCTATCATTTGGGCCCTAAAATATTCCCTTAAAGGAACAACTATAAGTGAGGGGTAAGAGGTGAATTTCTTAGTTTTAGCATAGGTGAAATATGGATCCATATTTTGTCATGTCAAATGAAACACTCATGTGGTCAAACAACCCAAAACTTTGATTCAAGTGCAGCTAGGTGCTTGAGAGTTGAGACAATAGTCTATTTTGCCCATAATAGTCACTCAAGAGTCTTTTTCCTTTGTCCTTGTCTAATGATTCTTCAATCTTCAAGCTTTCACAAGGTCACTAGTTTTATGGAATTTGAAAAGGTTTCCTACGTTACCACGAAGCAAAGATCACATTCTAAACTTTCAAATCAATATGATGGTGTTTCAACTATACCTATGGGACAATGTACTCCAAAATTGCAGAGAAATTAAGTGTACTCCAAATAGACTGCCCTCTACAAAGAACCAACTAGAGTCTATTAACCAACCTTCTAACTGTCAAATCATTATGCTTTCAAATCAATTACCTATCGGTGTATCCCTTGCGAGGGAGAGAAGCCAAACACATAAAGAACATGCACATAAACATGACAGCTGAAAAACTTAAATGGAATACACCAAGAAGTACCAAATGATGAATGCTCAATTGTTGTAATGGCAAAGCAATATTAGAACCGTCCATTTCTAGAACTTGATTTTTCTATAGTCCTAACAATTTTTCTTATTTCTTGAACATTGTTGACATACTTAAATGGAATACACAATACCAAATGATGAATGCTCAATTGTTGTAATGGAAAAGCATCAGAACCATCCATTTCTAAAATTTGATTTTGTATAGTCTTAATTATTTTTCTATAGTCCTCATGATTTTGAAAATTGTTGACAAAGAGTGTTTCTTTTTTTATTATAGTATAAATGATTTTTCTATAGTCGTAATGATTTTTCTTATTTCTTGTCTTTTGTCCCTTTTTCATTTCCTATGTTTGTGCTTCGTGACAGGATTTTGTCATCTTCTTTTGATGGTATATTTCATTCACTCTATGTGGAATACTATTTTGTTCACTATTTTATTTCAGCTTGATATTTCTTTCATTTTTCATATATACAGAGACTACACATGTTGATAAAAAAATGAGCTATTTGATTTAGGTTTACTTTTCATTATTTTAAATGGTTAATATTTCTAATGGTACTCCTTGGTGTATTCCATATAAAAATAATCATATAAAAATAATAAATGTAGTAATGATGGTGCGGTGCATTATTGATATAGGCTCGATGACTCTTCTCAATGTGCCAAAATGTCAATGTGGTGGTGGGAAGTGTGTGTTGAAGACTTCATGGACACAGAATAACCCTAGACGATAATTTTGGTGCTACCCAAATAGAAAAAAAGGTTTCTAATGTGTATATATTTAATATTTCTAATGTAAATACTATTCATTATATTATAAGAACTAATGTAGACTGGGCATCACAGGGAAATGATGGCTTTGGATACTTTATTTGGGTTGATGACAACTCATTTGCATCTATTCACTGATATCCACTTATCCGCGATGAAGGATTTGAGTGAAAAACTTGTCAGGCTAGGGAAAATGCCAAAATTGTATTTTTATGATGCCTTCTTTGTATTGTAATCACATATCTTTGTTGCGACCATATGCAGAGATGAGCTCCAAAATTAGTCAGTTTAGTATTTTCATATTGTAACTAATATTTTAATATGGATATGGTGTAACTTCTCTTTGGCTCAAGTGCATATATATATGGTTTACATCTTTTTTTATAATAATTCTTCATGTTTATGGCTTAGATGAGCCCCAATCTGCTATCAATCACATGATTTAACGTCAATGTTTTCTTGGTTATTCCATTTGTTCCTTGATACATCAATTTGACCACACCCACTCCACTTCACGTGTATGTCTTTGAAATAAACTCCTAACTCTAATAAACCAATTGTAACTACTAACTAACCTTATAAAACAATAGTAGCTAAGAATGATTGCTTGCCAATATCTATTGAATACAAGATCCTTGAGAGATCAACCAATTGGGATGAGTGGACCAGGATGATGAGACGAGGAAAGTGAAGTTGAATCCTTATGAAAAGGAAGCTCGATCTAGCTTTAATTAGGAAGAAGAAGAAGATGCTTATCATCGAACTCAGATTGAAGAAGAGTATTGTAGAGAGTAGGCATACCGTACCAAGGAAGTTTGACAAGAACATGGAATATGGCTTAAACAGAATGGGAAGACATCTTTCTAGCCTAGGCTTGGATCCTTCAAAAATTAGTTCAATAATAAATGAAGTATATGAGAGATGAGTAATTAGCTTCCCAAGAAAAATCTCATAAATGAATTGTGTGTACCCTAATTCCCATGTCTTCTGCATGTACCTAAATGACATATTTCAAACAACAAGGGTAAATTTAGCCTTACCCTTGTTGTTTCAAATATATCATTTGAGTACGCACAAAGGGCACATGAATTGGGTACACATAGTTCATTTATGGGATTTTTCTTGGGAAGCTAATTGCTCATCTATCATCTACATTATTATGAAGCTAATTGCCGAAGGATCTAGGCCCTAGCTAGAAAGCTGTCTTCCCAAACACATAAAAAACATGCACATAAACATGACAACTGAGAAACATAAATGTAGATTTCACAATAGCTAAAAAACATAATTTTAGGCATCATGGTCATAATTTTTTGGAGACAACGTAATTGATTTGTATACCTAGATGATGGAGAGAAACTTTTGCTCCTTTGATTCCAAGTTGACACTGGGGGATCCAAAGACCATAGATAAGGAATAAATTTAGAGAGTAGAGGAGGGCCGTAATGACTAAAATAATACAGGAAAAACCTCAAGTTAAAAGAGGGAACTACAAACATATTAACAAATTTTTATTATTAAATAATGAAATTTGCATATACTAGTGTTCTAAGCCCCCTCTATGCAAATTTCATTATTTAATAATAAAATTCTATTAAAATGTTTGCAATTTCCTCATTTAACTTGAGGTTTGTCCTATATTATTTTTTTCATTATGGCCCTCCTCCACTCTCTAAATTTATTCCTTATCTATGGTCTTTGGATCCCACAGTGTCAACTTGGAATTGGAGGAGCAGAAGTTGCTCTTCATCATCTAGGTATACCACTCAATTACGTTGTCTACAAAAAAATGTGACCGTAATGCCTACAATTATGTTTCTTAGCTATTTTGTCCCAAGACCCCTTATGACCCTTTACGACCATTTACAACCTCTAAGAATACATCTTAGAGGTCTTAAAATGTCGTAAAGGGTCATGTAAGAGGCTCCTAGGAGGGGCCAGATGAGCTTCCACTTTCAAGTGGTTGGCCCTGTTAAGTAGATAATGTTAATTAAAGTATTCTCAAAATAAAGAGAAGCTCAATAATTTAAGGTCTTAGTCCACAAACAAATTAAATTATACTTACTAAGCATCTTATTGTTATTTGTAATAAGATTGATTTGCAACCACTAGAGACTACTCTACAAGCTTGAAGAAGTGGTATATTTTGGCAAATGAAGAGTGGAAAGAAGATGATATTCCTAAGATCATGGATGGACATGGACATAATGTTGTAGACTTTATTGATCCAAATATCTTGCAGAGGCTTGAAGAAATGGAGAGGGAAGAAGGGATTAGGATGGAAGCTAAGGGTGACGAGGATGATGAGATGGGGGAAGTGGAGTTGAATCATGATGAAAAGGAATCTCTGGCTGCAATTAGTAAGAAGAAGAAGATGCTTATCATTGAACATAGATTGAAGAAGAGTACTGCAGAGAGATGAGAAACATAAATGTACATTTCACAATAGCTGACAAACATAATTGTAGGCATCATGGTAACATTTTTTTGGAGACAACATAATTGATTTGTATACCTAGAAGGGGTGCAACTTTTGCACCTCCAATTCCAAGTTGACATTGCAGGATGGAGAACAACTTGGAACCAGAGGTGTAGAAGTTGCTCTCCATGATCTAGGTATACCACTCAATTATGTTTTCTCCCCAAAAATGTGACCATGATGCCTACAATTATGTTTCTTGACTATTGTGTCTGAGGACCCCTTATGACCCTTTATGACTATTTACGATCCCTAACAATAAATCTTAGAGGTCTTCAAATGTTGTAAAGGGTCATAAGAGGCTCCTAGGAGGGGCCAGATGAGCTTCCACCTTGACGTGGTTGGCCCTATTAAGTAGAGAATGTTAAACTATTCTTGAAACAAAGAGAAGCTTAATAATTTAAGGTCTCAGTATAAGCACTAGAATTGAGTTTTTTGGCACAGGTTAGGAAATTTTTGTATATCAACATGCGATAGAGTTTGTGAAAAAAACTCTATTGCATGTTGATATACAAAAATTTCCCGTTTGTGCCAAAAAAACTCAATTCTAGTGCTTGTACTACATGACTGGTGCCAAAATAGGGCTCTCCCAATCACTAACTGTGACCTGTTGGCAACAAGCAATAGAATGAGTGTGGACACCTGAAGATAAATATCAGATAAGGAAAAGCACCTGGAACAACAAAGACAATAGTTGTAGATATAGATGAGGATATCCCAAATCCCTAATATAATAAATATGGTGAAGAGAAAGTAATGCAAAAATTATTACTATTTTGGAAGATGCAAATCCAATTGAGGAGATGCTGAAGAGGAAAGATGAATTGATGGCATGAGCACATCATTTTGATGTAAGTAGTAATGAATCTTTAGCTATAAAAAAAGTTCAATAAAGGTTTATATTTTATACTCTTTTATGTTGTGAACTAAAATATGTATTTGTTCTTGTTACAGGATTTTTGCTTGTTCAATTACCTGATCATGGACATCATGGTGAGGCCGGTAGTAGCATCATGCAAAATAGTAATAATTTTTGCATTGAATCTTTTTAGTTTTTTCTTCACCGTATTTATTATATTAGGGATTTCTAGGATATCATTATCTGTATCTAGAACTATTGCCTATGTTGTTGCAGGTTCTTTTCCCCTATCCTGAACATTAAATTGTGACAAAAATATCAGTAAAACTATCATAATAACTCCATGAACATTGTTTTAAGTAATTATTTATGAATGTTGTTTATTAATATTGAATTATATGTCATGTTAATGAATATTGTTATGTGTTAATGGGAAATTTAGATTGATGTTA
The DNA here is from genome assembly GCA_027943335.1 of Chamaecyparis obtusa. NCBI lineage: Eukaryota > Viridiplantae > Streptophyta > Pinopsida > Cupressales > Cupressaceae > Chamaecyparis > Chamaecyparis obtusa. Next base: position 17,890 of record BSBK01006826.1, on the reverse strand, counting down.
GGGGGAGGGGGGGTGAGGCTAGATGAGCTTCCACCTTCACATGGTTGGCCTTGTTAAGTAGATAATATTAAAGTATTCTTGAAACCAAGTGAAGCTCAAACTAACATACCTTCATTATTTGATAAATTTCATTAATTCTAGGTCTTTTCTCATAAGTGCATTTTGAATGTGTCATTTTCATGAAACTATCAAATTAAAAACTAGAAGGGCCAATAGTCAACTTCTCATTGTCATTGTTTGGCATGATTCGACTTCATTTCATGTAAGTATTCTCCTATTGAATGCATCAACCTCTCTTGGCCTAATGTGGATTATTTCATTGGTTTGTGTTTCTGAGTAGGTGAAGTGTTAAATCAGTTCCTATCTTATATTCTTAATTCGTTCAAACTACAAGAGGGCCTGACAGATATACTCAACATAGAATTGACTGCTAGTCTGGGCAATTGAACACACTAAGTCTTTGGCTTGAGAGAAAGAGTTGGGTAATGTTGTTTTTGGAGACCTATGTAATTATCCTCAATGGCCTCTTTTTCTTTTAACAGGTTATTTTTATATATATGTAGTGTCCATGTTTTTTTTAATATAGATTCTTTTTGTGTATATGCTAGTGCTATGGAACCTAAATAAACAATTATAAATGTAATAGATAATGCCTTCGATGAAGGAATTGATGTAGCACATGTAAACCAAAATCCATGCTTAATGCCATTTTTTGCAAAATGAGTTTGTCTATTAGCATATCAGATTTTGTTACACCCTTCATGACTGTAATGTTTAAGTTAACTTGTAATTTTCTAAAGTAGCAAGTTCTGTTGTCATTTTTTTTTTCTAGTGGTTCTGAGGAGATCAAGAATTATCAAGGAAAGATATTGAAGTGGAAAGGAAAATTTTCTGATAGGTTACAAATATTGAGTCATCAATCAGGTATACTTTTTTTTAAGTAATCATTACATAAATGGTTAAGTTTTCTTGAATTTTTAAAATAAGTCATAATTATTCAGTATCATATTCTTAGCTGCAAGTTGTAGGTTTTCATACAATAAATCATAGAGTTCAACTCTTACATGGACAAAGTTGTAGGTTATATTGAACCATCTATTATCTTTTTTGACTCTTTAGTTGTTAGAAAGATTAAATTCACATCCTAGTTGTCATTGTGTTTGGGACATAAAGCTTTATTTAACTAAATTAATTCTTTTAATATTGAGATTAAAAATCTACAAATAAATCCTAGACTAGGGACTGCATTGAAAACTATCATATGAAGAACTACTAAAATGACAATATCAAAGTTCCTTACAAGCAATCCACGTATCAAAATCTAGTTGTAGGATTGAAAAAAAAGACAAGATAAAAAATTTCATAGGCCCATACAAGACACCCACCAAAATATAGACCATCAATTTATAGAACCCTTGCAAGATATCCCAAGGAACGACAGGTAGTGAAAACCAGATAGATAGAAAAAAGAACATAACCATATGCTCCCTCACCTACTTGAGGTAAGCCAAACTCGGTCCAATTCTCTTAACAATGGTACATATCCATCCAAGTGCAACAACCTTGAAAGATTTGTAGCAGTAAAGAGAATCCCCATATTTTATAAGCCTAACATAGTCTTTGGCCACTTTGGCAATGAGATTGTGAGCAATATTGATTTGACCAAGGGCCAACTTGTAGTGATCTTTATCATATAAAACATTAAGTAGATCTCCATGAAATGGATGCACATCATCTTGGCGGGGGAAATCATCTTGGCAGATCTCCATAAAATGGATGCACACCATACCTATCAATTGAACTAGACTTTCTTTGTTGTAGAATTGATTTAGTATAGAATATTTTCCAACAAGATTTTTTTTTAAAAAAGAAAAGTTTTCATAGCATTATCTACCACTTGAGAAAAAGTTTCCATGGATAAGTTTCCATAGCCAGAGCCAAATTGAATAGCATTGGCTATTTGTCAGCAGAAGGTCCCTGCTAGAACAGACACATTTGTCACTTCATTAAGATGACAATTGTGTACTAAGTTTCCTAACTGTATAAGTCATCATCATCTTTATTATCTGTTGTAGCAACTACATCCGAAGCAATAGCAACAGTAGAAGTAGCAACAATAACAAATACATCATTGACACTTTTCGAGCATATTCCATTGACTCCTCAAAATGAGCAACCTTTATTTCAGCTACCTCATCACTATCATCCTCATCCATTGCCTCGGGGTTCTCACTTCTTTTTCTTTCACGTTCAATATGCTGTAAAAGTGCAGAGGAAAGAGAACATGACAAATTGAAATAATAAGATACAAGTTGAGGAAAATTGAATCAAAAAATGTAAAATTCTAACAAACCTGTTAAAAAAAATCATTAAGAAATTCATAACCAAATCTAGTTTGCAAAATTCACCACAATTGAAACTCACCTTCTCAATATTTTCTCTAATAGCATACTTGCAAGCCCGCTGAAAAATCTTTTTAATATCGGCTCCATTGAATTCTTGGGTATAATAGGCCAATGCCATTAGGTATAATGAAAAAAAATTTCTTGGTTGTCATACCATCCATCTTCGTCAACAATTGGTTAAGGACTCTGTCCATAGCACCACCAGCATCCCCAACACTGCTTCCACACTGCAAACATGCAAACCAATTATGCATCACCAATCAAAGCCTATCTCTCAAATAGTTCAAACAAAATGAAAAAATCCACAGTTTCACACAGAGCAAAGCAGTTGGATTACTAGAGCCCATTGACAAATCTTTGTAATATTTGATTAATAAATATTATGGATGGGGAATTCTTCTCAGCCTCCTCAAGAGCCTTCCAGAGATTGCTTTCACTTTCTCTAGCCAACTTTGACATGATCTCGGGTCCATTGATAAAGAAAAAGAAGGCACCAGTTTTATTTGCCACTACCCTAGCAATTAAAGTGTTACCAGAACCAAGAGGCCCATAGAGAAAAATACCCTTTGGGGGCTTCACACCAATAGATTTGAAGAGTGTGGGCATCTAAGAGGAAGCTCTACCAATTCATAGATCACCATTCAGAATTAGTTGAACTACACTTTCTTTGTTGTAGAATTGATTTAGTATAAATATTTTCCAGTAGGATTTTTTAAAAAAAAGAAAGGTTTTCGTAGCATTATCTACCACTTGAGAAAAAATTTCCATCGCTAAATTTCCTTGCCACAGTTAATATTGCTCTAAAGAGTTACAAGTTAGTAAGTCCTTAGCTAAAGGGCTAATAATCTAAATAAAGTTTCAAACATATGAATAGTAAAACTCATACAAGAAAAAGCCAGATCCAAATTGAATAGCATTGGCTATTGGTCAGAAAAAGGTCCCTGCTAGAATAGACACATTTGTCACTTCATTAAAATGACAATTGTGTACTAAGTTTCCTAACTATATAAGTCATCATGATCTTTATTATCTGCTATAGCAAATACATCTGAAGCACCAGCAGAAGCACTAGGAAATCAAAATTCAGAACCAAAGCTTCAAGATTGTTGTAGTGTTTGTGCAAAGGCTTGATACTTCCAAATATTAGCATCACTAACACTTCTTCGGGCATATTTCATTGACTCCTCAAAATGAGCAACCTTTATTTCAGCTACATCATCACTATCATCCTCATCCATTGCCTCGGGGTTCTCACTTCTTTTTCATTCACGTTCAATATCTTATAAAAGTGCAGAGGAAAGAGAATATGTCAAATTGAAATAATAAGATGCAAGTTGAGGAAAATTGAATAAAAAAATGTAAAATTATAACAAACCAGTTAAAAAAAAACCATTAATAAATTCATCACCAAATCTACTTTGCAAAAGCCACCACAATTGAAACTCACCTTCTCAATAGTTTCTTTAATAGCATACTTGCAAGCTCGTTGACAAATCTTTGTAATATTTCATCAATAAATATAATGGACGGGGCATTCTTCTTAGCCTCCTTAAAAGCCTTTTGGAGATTGCTTTCACTTTCTCCGGCCAACTTTGACATGATCTCAAGTCCATTGATACAGAAAAAGAAGGCACTGGTTTCATTTGCCACTGCCCTAGCAATTAAGGTTTTCCCAGAACCAGGAGGTTCATAGAGAAAAATACCCTTTAGGGGCTTCACACCAATAGATTTGAAGAGTTGTGTGCATCTAAGAGGAAGCTCTACCAATTCATGAATCACCAATTAGAGCATATCTCTCAAATAGTTCAAACAAAATGAAAAAACCCACAGTTTCACACAGAGCAGAGCAGATGGATTGCTAGAGCCCAAAGCAGTTTGGAAAGAAAAATGAGTAGGGACCTACTGGAAACAAGCAATAGAATGAGTGTAGACACCTGAAGATAAATATCTAGACTAATCACAGATTAGGATGCCATTGGTGATTAGTCTGGATATTTATCTTCAAAAAAATTTTTAAACTGTCCAAATTTCATTGAACTTTCGACTAACTATGGTCGAAATGCGATGTCGCAGGTTTGGAATCCTAGTCAGAGCCACCAAATATTTTGACCAATATTGGTCAAAATATGACCATCATGAGTTTGGCATCTTGGTTGGAGCTGCCAAATATTTTGACCAATATTGGTCTAACGCGTGATGAACTTTGGTCAAAATATGATCGTCGATAGTTTGGCATCTTGGTCGAAGTAGCTAAATATTTCAACCCACATTGGTCGAATGTTTGACCAATATACCAACACTTTCTAATGTTTTTTTTGGTGAAGATTAGCCTCATTTTCGATCAAGATTGACGTCAAATATTCTACGATTAAAGAGACATGACAATATTTTGACAGCAAAAATATTGACCAAACGGTTGGTTGAGTATTTGACCCATTTGGGTAGAACGTTTGACCAATACTTTGTCAAAAAATGGTGCAAAATGTACTAGTGAAGACCCGCTCAAGATAGAAGAGTTTCAAACACAAAAAATGGTTGCAACTTACAAATAAGGGCCGAAGTTCTCAAATAATCCAGTATAGATTGAATCATCTGCAATAGGAAAATTACCCTAGGTTATGCCTAAGGACGCGAGTGATCTTCCTCTCATGAGTGAATCCACCCATGACCATGTTGTGAGGGAGGAAAATGTCTAGGATTTTGAAATTGTGAATTTGGTTTGAAGGAAGCTCAAGGGGATTGAGAAATGGAAATATTATTAGGAAAAGACAAGGAAGAGGGTTTAATGATTCATGTACATTTAGGTGAGGAAACATAAGACAGAGGATGATGATAGTAAAAGTTAAAATTAGGCTTAGTTCTTCTCCTATGGTAGATGGAGATTTAGGGTTTACGATTAGATAAGGGCTAGGATGACTTAGGGGGGGAATTGGCAGAGAATCTTCACATATATTGAAAGGTGGTTGAGGGACGATAAATCTACGCTGCCAGGGATGATCTTGATGAAAGGATTTCCTAAAGAACTATCGCTTGGGAAGAGGAGGGCCAAGAATACCTTAAAAAATTGAAGCCTTGCTAATCCTTGCATGCTTAACCAGAGGGCCAAGAATACCTTCATAAATCAAAGCCCTACTTAACCTTACAAATTGGTGTGGATGAGAAACAACCAGATCATGATAAGTCTGAGAAAACATAGATGTGGGTTTCTTAATATTCACATAGTCCCTCCATTTACCTTTCATAAGAACCCACTGAGGAATGTGAGTTATTATTATTGTTATTGTTATTTATTAATTTCATAAATAAATATTAATTAATTTTTTTACATGTGGATCTTAATATTAATATTCTTATTTATATTTATATTTATATTTGTAAAATTAATAACATTATTTTTTTATTAAATACATGGTGTTTTTATATGCATGGAGATTTTATTTTAAAAAGTAAATATATGCATGAAATTTTAAATGGACATTTTCTTAATAAGTCAAACTAGACTTTGGTAAACAAAATTGAATGCTCTTAAACAACTAAGACTTGTGTTATGGTTTGACTACTTGGCATATTCTATTGTCTGTTTGATGTTGTTTTTTTGGGAAAATTACGTTGACTTTTAGAAATTGTATACCAGAGCCTTTGAAGTTTTTTTTTTTGTTGATCTATAATTTTATGTGGAGATTTTGTATAACCATTTTTAAGTCTTGATTGGATCATGTATGAATATGTGATATCTGTGAGTGATCTCATATGTTGGATTGTGTCTTGATATTTATTTCATTTGACCAAAAAGGTGATGACCATTATTATGATTAAATCTAATATACTTGGTCACCTTATGTTCTTTACTATGAGTGTTCTACATTTTGGATGAATATTTTTATGAGTTATGTTACTTCATGTTTGGTGATGGATGTCATTGATGTTGTGATTATCATTAGTCTTGTGATATAAGACTATGAGGATTGTTATTATTTTAGTGAGATATCCATTATGGGATGGATGATCTTTGGTAAGGTCTATATTGAGATGGACTATGTGATCCTTGTATAGGATTTGTTGATCTTTACTATATTCCATTATTTTACTTTGGTGATTATAATAGTTTATGATTTATGAGAAGCTTTTGTGGTATTGGTTCATTTTTCTATTTTTTATTTTGGTTGGAGCATTAGAGTAGGTTATCTGAGTGTAGAGATGGGAAGTGGCTTGTTTTGGAGGTGCCAAATCCTAGAAGTGGCTATGTGGTTATCCCTTACAAGATACTTAATAAAATGATAACTTAAATACATTGAGAGTTGTAAATGAATTAATAAGATAATGTGTGTCTCATCCATGCATGAGTACCTGATTGCAGTCTTGACTAGGATGGGAGTGGGAAGATCTTTGTTGCCTACGTGGATTGGATATAGCATAGTTGGTACCTTGTCTATATGAGAAAATTACTAATACTACATAGAGTTACTTGGGTGATGTGGTCTAGAGAGACTACCAGGATAACCTTAGAGTTGCCTCATGTGATGAAACTTTCCTTTATACATATTAGGTTTCCTACATGTGTTGGTTGCCTCTAGTTGAGTATGTTTTATCTTTGCAGTTGGCATTGTAAATTTTTAGATAGAGATCTTTCAGCATCCCTTTTCTAGGTGTTGTATTGTGTTGAGTTTTTATGTTTTTTATTTGAGTGTGATTTGTTGCAATTTCCTCAGCACATTGGGAGTGGACCTTTGATTCCACATGGTCAGGTGGTAGTGATTCTTTTACTTTTTAATATTTTGACATCCTCGTACCAGTATTGAATGGTCCTTGTAGCAATTGTATCTTCTTGTTTGTCATGGGATACTTACTCTTACCTTTCATTTATTATATTGTAACTTATACTTAGATTATATTTACATACCCTACGACTTTTGTAGTAGATGTGGGTTATCATGTATATGTTATGGTTCAGTTGTAGTTGGGTATTCTTTTATGAGATGATATACTTTATTTCAATGGTTATTTTATGTAATAGATTAATTTATATTTACATAATTCTACATCAAGAAACCCTTGAGACATGAAATATGTTAATGAGTTACACTTATGAGTGTGTATTTACTTTATTTTATATTAATTTCACTTTGTTATTAATTATTGTTAGTAAAATATTAAGAAAAATAAATTATTCTTTAAACTTTGTAGCATGTTTCAGGTTGATTTCTCCTAGGTTTCCTCATGGGGTATTACACTCAGTATCAGAGCTATGTTTCTACACTAGGAACTTTGGGAATTTGTATGCCCATTAGGTTTCATGTAGTTAAAACTTGAAATGAAACATAGACACATAAATTTTTTGTATTTGAGAACCATTGTAATTTATAACCTACTTGTAACTTTTTAGAAATTTTTTAAGTTACAATTACATTTGATGCATCTTACCTTAACGATTGTTTATAGTGTCTATGTATATTATCTAAAGCATCTAGGATTTTTTATTCTTTGATGTCATGAAGTGGTTACTCCCTTGAGTGTGACTGACACCAGTCACTTTGTTATGGGAAATGTTTTATGATTGATAATTTATTTTGGTTATTGATGATTCGTTTGTGTTGTATTTGGGATAGAATTTAATTTTTGAACTTTCTTATGCATAGACTTGTCACCTAAACCTATTTTTTCTACCTATAGTGTAACACTGGTCACACTTGAATTACTATTTGAAATCATCATGACGTTTTATGATTTAATCGTATGAAATTGTCATGAAATTTTATGATTTAATGATATGATTTATGAAGAGATTGTTGAATGATATGATAGAACTTAAGAGGTAGTTTCCAAAGTCTAAATCCTCACTTCACTAGCCTTAAGAGGATTTTCAAGAAGAAAAAATGAGGGGAGACAATTGCAACTTCCACCTACCCAACAACGACTAGCCTTTGAATCCCCTCTAAATTCTAAAAGGGGAAACATGTGTGTCTTCCATCTAACAACCGATCATGGTGGAGAGACTTTCTGTGATATGGATAGATGCATACAAATCCTCACCAATAATTAAATTCTAGAAGATACCTATGGATTAATAAAATCCCATTTAAAAGAGAATCTAAAAATTATTGCCTTGAGTATGAATCAGATTCTAAGAAAAGAGGTGATCATTTTTCAACCATTAGTAAGTGTGAAATGGCTATCTTGACATGGAATCATAAGGGAAAGAAGCAAGGAGTATCAATACTACAAAGAAATAACATAGATGTGATATCATCCTTAGGAACATTCGGTTATTTGATTTCTCCTAGGTATGATATGTCTGCCCCTGGTAAATATTATAACCTTTTTATATTGTGCAATTCTATAAGGAATCTCATATTCAAATTTCACCCTTGTAGTACTTAAAGTCAAATCCCTCCAAGTTTTAATGTCTGGTGGAACAGTCTAAACCTAAAAATGCCAAGGTTAATGTATTCTCAAGTCTAGCCTAAATAAATGAACCCTACATTTTAGAAGTAACCCAACATGATGCTAGTGTGGTAGATACTACCCTAGGTTAGAAGCAAGATCCTTTGTATGTTTGTCTCTTCATTAATGGACATAATATAAAGCTTGCATTATAGACTAAAGAGTCTCCAATAATGTAATGCCAGCACGTGTAGCGAGGCTCTTAGTTTATCTATGAAAAAAACCTTTAGGAGATTTTATTCAATGGATGCAAAATAGGTTCCCCTAGTTAGCCCGAATAAAGACATGTAAGTTGTAGTTTAGCACACCTGGCCAAAAGATTGAAACTCGCCATTCTAGTGGTGGATATACCAACTAGTTATGGTATTATATTGAGTAGGATATTATGCAAAGATATAGGCAAAGAAATCAAATAAGACTGGTCTCATGTGATCATACTTGTTAGAAATAAGAAAATTAAGTTAGAACCCAAAGAAAAATCCAAATTCACTGTGTTAAAATCTGATGATCCAAAAGTGCAAATTTTGTATAAAGAACCAAAATTTTGAAATTACATTTTGTTTACTAAATCTGACTCTTTGAAGCGTAAGAATGTAGAAAAAAGAAGAAGCCATGGACCCTAGAATTCAATGGAAATTGTGCATCTTCCAATTCTAGCATAGGAGTAGTGCTAATCATGCCTCAAGGCAGTGTCATTCATCAAGGCTACAAGATGGAATTTTGGAATGTGAATGTATACTAGAGAATATGAAGATTTTCTACTACGAGTTCCTACAAATAAAGATGAGGAGTCACAATTTTAAAGGAAAGAGGAGACACAAAATTGATAGTGAAATGGGCTACAGGGTTCTCAACTGTAAAAAACCATGGGTATGTGCGAGATCATGGTATGCCAAACTAGGCCCTTTAGGGGCAATGGAAATTTTGAAAATCAGGTTAAGGCAAGTTGACATAAAAATTTGAGTAACTTAAAAGCACAATCAGGTGTCACCTTTTAGGCTAACCTATCAGCACAACTAAATTTTAGTATTTCTAACTAAAAATCAATTTTGGTCAAACATATGGTCTAGCTAGATTCATTCTAGCTAAGTTAGATAAGTGCTTTAACTTTTCCAATAAAAAATTTCTATTAAATGCATGTTTTATACTAGTGGGTCCAATTACCATAAAGATAAAATTATTTTAGAAAAGTGGCATTTCAATAACTCCTAATCTTTTTAATGATATTTTTTTTTAAATAAAAAAAAAACCCTTTTGTAGAGATCATAGTCAAGAATATCCTCATATAGATTTTATATTGTTTTAATTAGACATAGTTTATTGTAATTAAAAAATATTGCAAGTAGGTATTTTAACAATCAAGGAGATGTTGATTTAGAGAAAGAAAAAAATAGTAAATCATATTAAATAAATTTGAAAAACGTATGGTGCACTAGAGGAGAGCGTCCTCTTCAATAATATATATATATATATATATATATATATATATATATATATATATATATATATATATATATATATATATATATATATATATATATATATATATATATATATATATATATATATATATATATATATATATATATATATATATATATATATATATATATATATATATATATATATATATATATATATATATATATATATATATATTACTGGGATAAATTTGTTATGAAAAATATGTTGCGAGATGAAAACTGTCGATTCCAGTGAGTTGGAATTTGGATTGTTATAAAAGAGAAAACATAGGTCTCAAACCAATTTTTATTTCTTCATGCACTAGCTATATATGTCATCTATGACATATTTTAGAATTAGGGGGAAAAACATTTATTGACATATACTTTTTTGGTGGGAACTAGACCCCTAATTTTCAACATTTTTCAGCAATCGAAAATTTGTCTTTAAAAATTAAAAAAATATCAATTATTATTCAAAAAAATTATTAAAAATATGAATCGTAAACTTCATCCATTTTATCACATTTAATTAGTTTACATCATCTTCAAATTCCAAACATAATTGTCATTTATATACTATTGAAGTTGAACAACTTTGATTTTGTTAGCCTTTTCCTTTGTAAAAGGGTGACAACTTATTGTGCTTCATATAGATTCATCTTCACAAGTTATCAATATTATATCAAAAATATGTTAGAAGAGAATATTTAGAAAATTGAATCTAGTTTCTAAGATACTAGGCCTTTTTTGAAAAATAATTATTCTATATATTGAAAATTTCAAATTTCAATGTAGTAGTACAAAAATTTTAGGAAGAAAATAAGAAGTAGGTGTATGTCTGACCACCTTAAACACAATCAAATGATAAAATTTTTTTACAAGATTCTAGATATAAGTAGTAGACTCATGTCTAGATGTGACACATATTTTTTTATAATTTTTTCCAAGGAAATAATTATTTATAATTTTCTTCTACAATTTTTCCAAATACAAAAAATCTCGTGTCTGACCACATTAACTTAGTCTAAACTTTATTAATTTGATTTTTTATTTATTTTCCTTGTAGTAGGAAAATCATAGAATGCGACACATGTTTTGGATTTCAAGAATGTTATACAGTTTGAAAGTTACTGCTATTTTTCAAAAAGTCTATCAATTAGGACTAGAAAGATAACAAGTAGGTGTATGTCTGACCACATTAAACACAATCAAATGATAATATTTTTTTATAAGATCCTAGATAAAAGTATTAGAATCATGTCAAGATGTGATGTATATTTTTTTGTATTTTTTTTCTAAGTAAATAATTAATTATGATTTTTCTTCTACAATTTTTCTTGAATATAAAAACTCTCGTGTCTAACCACCTTAACTTAGTCTAAATTTCATCAAATTGAAATAATTGTTTATTTTTATTATATTAGGTCAAGCATAGAATGTGATATATATTTTAGATATCAAAATATTATATTGTTTGAAAATTATAGTTTCTTTTCAAAGAGACTACCAATCATGACTTCTTTTTCACATCGACACTTTTTGGCATATTACACGAATAGGGTATGGGTTGAGATAGAGAGCCTTGAAGCATTTTAAATAGAAGTGCTGTCTAATTAATAAAACTCTTGATTTGATTCCTTAGCAATGTCAGCATCTCTCTTGTTAGGAATGGGAACACTAAGAAGGGGGGTGAATCAATGTTCACTATATTTAATCTTTTTACTTTACTCTTGAAACTTAATCTGAATGCTTAAGTACCGAAATAAACATTAACATAAGAAAGATACATAAACACAACACATAACACCATTATTATTACAGGAAACCTAAATAGGTAAAAACCCTAGTGGAAATTGACAACCACTAATATTTTGTACTAGTGTCTTATGATCCTTGTTAGAAGATCCTTAACCCTGTTAGAAGTTATCTTTATAATGCTTTTAGTACAGTGACCTTGTCAAGGGTCAGACCTTGTTAGAATTCTTTTACAATAACCCTCTTAGGGGTGGGGACACATTGTCCTAGAGCTCACTGCTCAAGTGGGTGCAGGCTACAACCTTCAGATGTCAAATAGACACTATATCTGTTGGATGAACTGATGTTGTGACACTGCTTGTCAAATCAATTCCTTTGATGCATTTCTACTTTTACCTCTTGCTAAGCTCTAATATATCTTATCTACTCTTTTCATACTTCTTCTCTACTTCTCAACTCTGTATCAACTTCCATGCTTAATTACAAAAGCGCATCTAATATTTATATGCGCTTACAAAATAATTAACTAGGTCGCCCCTTTAACTGATTACATACAATGCTTCCAAGTGAATTGGCTGAAGGATGTTTAAAAATAGAGTTAATTACATGTCTACAACCTAATTAAAATAGGTGCATATCCTTTACAAAAAAATAACATCATCACAAATCAAATTACCAATAGTTGGCTGCATACTATGTTTTGTTTTGGCATTCATTGGTTGTACCTCTTCAACTGTCTGTAACTTTTTCATACTTGCATATCTGATCATTCACTCATAGACTAAGCATGAATACACTCTTACCAACTTATATTCTAGGGCATCTAGGGTACATACCATAGCTCAGTCATATGCATGTGCGCTGATGCTCTAGACTACTAGTGCTCTGCTAACTGTCCAGTCTTCTGTACTTAGCCAAATTTTGATCTTCTGATGAAGTGCACTAACTCCAAACAACTATATGACTTTGTTGCGATAATGAAAACACTATTTTTTAGTCATATACACTAGTATAGTCAACTTGCCAACATCTCCTACTACCTGATTTAGACTTTGGAGACCAGAAGTACATAGTTGACCTAGTGGACAGAGGTGAACATCCCCAATAGTGTGGAGTCTTGGAAAGTCTTTAGGTATGAGATGTTTGTTGAATATTATTTTCAAGGAGGATAAAATTCTTGCACCGATTTCTCCCTAGACAGTAAAAAATATCTCGAACAAGGAGTCATGCAATTAAGAGGTAATAAGATCCCCTTAGGAATGATCTCTCTAGAAAATTTATTTAATAGGCAAGATGTGTATTTGAAGATAAAAAAGGAAGAGAGGAGAAAAAACCTCTAGGGAATATGAGAGCTTGAATATTAGATATGACTAGAACCCAAAGATAATTAATGTTGGGAAATGTTGTATAGGAGAGGAGAAATAAAAAATTGAACTACTTTATTATCTCTTATCATGAAGTATTCACATGGAGCTAAGATGATTTAAAGACTACATGGAGGGAAAAGTAAAGCTCCACATTCTCCTAAGACACGAAGCTTCTCCTTTCCACCCAAAGTAGAGGATCTATAATCCCAAGATAGTTGACAGTATCTTTCAAGAGATTGATAAGATATTGAAAGCCTGAAACATCCACCCTAACCATCATTCTACTTGGGTAGAAAATATACTCCTAGTCTAAAAGAAGAACGGGGAGATAAGGATCTATGTAGACTTCATAGATTTAAATCAAGCATCCCTAAAAGATAACTATGCACTAAAAAAAATGGATCATTTGTTGCAGATGGTGGTAGGTTCTAAGATGATGTGCATGTTAGATGGGTTTTTTGGGTTACAACTAGATAGAGGTTGATGAAGGTGATCAACACAAAATAGCATTCACTATACCGTGGAGTACTTTTTTCCTACAATAGAATTCCCTTTGGGTTAATTGACATAGGTGAAACATTTCAGCAGGGGATGGACTTATCTTTCAGAGATCTGAAGAATAAGATAATAGAGGTGTACTTGGATGACCTCACAATGTTCTAAAATAAATGGAGAGATCAATTGAAAAACCTAGAGGTAATCCTAGGAAGGTTCTGGGAACACAAGATCTCCTTAAATCTGAAGTAGTTAGTTTTTTGTGTGACAAAAGGAAAACTATTGGCTCATATTGTGTCTTATGAGGGAATCCACATAGATCATGAAAGAGTAAAAAAAGTTCAAAAAATTATCCTTCCTTCAGGAAAGATTGGGGTGAAATTATTTTTTGGCCAAATAAATTTCCTGAGAAGGTTTGTACCTTTTTTTTTTATATTACTAAACATATAGCTAATATGATGAAAGGGAGTCAAGGATTCAGATGGAATGATATGTGAAAATAATCTTTTGGGGATATCAAGGATGCCATAGTTAAGACTCCTGCACTAGTACATAGTAACTTTAATAAGGAATTTATCATTTACTATTATTCTTGAGAACATTCCATATATTTTATTTTGTTACAATAAAATGAGTAAGGATTCCAAGCACCAATTTCACTCATGATCATTCCTTTTAAAAATCATGAATTAAAAATATTCAAGATTAAAATTGACTACTATGAGGATACCCCAAAGGTTTTAATGGTGAACTTGCAAGATCCTTTGTTCTTAGATATTGCTTATGTCCTAACATATGGTCAATGCCCAAATGCTCTTTCTCTGAAAAGAGGATATATTTGAGAATAAAAGCTAACAAATATGTTATTTAGGATGATAACATATTCAAGCGTTCTATCAAAGGAACCTTATTATAGGGTATATGCACAAAGATGGGGAACCAAAAAGATGCCACTTTTCTTTTTGGTCCCAAATCATGCATAGTGCCTACGCACTGAAGGGCGTGCACCCTATAGCATGCACACCCTATGGCTTGGGTTGCACAAGCCTTAGGCCTTGGAAATCCAAAACAAAGCAAGTGCACCAAATAGGGCACTTTGTAAAACCCCAAAATTTCCACCCCCGTGCACCCTATGAAAAGCCACAAAAGTGTAATCCATATTCTTACATAGTGTGTGCGTACTATGAAAAACTAGAAAGAGAGAGAGATAAGGGATAGAGAGGGGGTGATAAGGGGAGAGAGAGAGAGAGAGAGAGAGAGAGAGAGAGTAATTTATACAAATATAACATTCAAGTATAAGTTTGATTTATTTAATTTCTTATACTTTAAGTTATATTTGTATAAATTATAAAATATAATGCTTCCAGGATGTTTTGGATAGGTTCCAGCTTCATAGAAGTTAAGCTATAGCTTCATAGGCTCTCTCTCTCTCTTTCCCCCCTTATCACCCCCTCTCTATCCCTTATCTCTCTCTCTTTCTCCTTTTTCATAGTATGCACGCGCTATGTAAGAATATGGATTAGGGTATGTGCAAGATCATGAGGGGCCAAAAAGTGGCGATGTGAAAACTATTCACTTTTCACTCGTCCAAAACCACATGAAAATGCTTGTTGACTTTTGAGTAGGCCTGGGTGTCAGTACACCTGGGCAAACTTGACACCAAAGCACAGGCCTAATCAGGTACCCAATAACTGTGGCATAAATCTAAAACCTACGAGCCCTTTTCTTCATTTCTTTCCTTGTTTTTCCTTGCTAAAATGGCTTGATATATCATATACCCGATATATTTTTGGGTATCTAATTTGGGCAACAACAAATTTGACTCCCAGCATATTTGATAAGTAGATTTTTTGTTAATTTTGATTAATTTATTTAATTTCATGCCAAATGTCATTTTTTTTGTTGAAATAGGGTTTTCTATTTATATTTTTAATACTATATGAAATTAGATTGAAATTTAGATTTTTTTTAAATTTAATCAGGCATGGCTAACAACAATGAAGAAAATAACCCTCCTGCACCAAATAACAATCTCGAAAACAATCCCCCATGTCAAAAACCTCGATCTTTAGAAGATTTGATACAAGATAATTTGAACACAATACAAGGTTTCCAAAACACATATCAAAATATACCTACATTAGGTCCCATGCTTTCCACACTTAATACAATTGCTGAAAATATTGACACACTCACGCAGCAACATAATGCTACTCTTCATTGGCATGATGATATGCACACCCAATTTGATGACGGGCTTGACCATGATGAGATTGCAGCCCTTAATATAACCAAGGAAGATATAGCCGCCCTTTTTGTCAATCCTAAAATTGAAATACCAATTGACCCCAAAAAGCCCAAATTATCAATAAAATGGTGCACAAATGAAGCAATGTGCACAAACTTTTAGGATCGCTGGTGGATGGTTTTTGATAAACCACCCCATAGAAATTTGGAGGTCCCATTTTATTTCATAAAAAATTGTGTGTTGAGTTTGTGCTTGGTCACCATGTTGATTATTGGAGTATGAGGCCCAACATGGGCATAGGTGAAGGAGCTCCTCAGACTAGGCCGTCTGCCCAACGCAAAAAGGCCACTACCTTTGTCCCCCCCACTGATGTCACACCCCCTCCTCGAGTGTAGCATCCCAATATCATTGTAGAGGCTGCCTCACAGACTATTAGGGCAATTCATTTACTAAGTGATCAGTTGATCATGCAGACTAGGTCAGTGTTGCCTCTTGGTGTGGATGATGCTAGCGCATTGACATCTCATCGGAGTTCACATGTATGCGAGCCCCATATTTGCATTATATGCAAGAATATGTGCCTCAGACCACTTACTGATGCTTATATATATCAGTTACATGTTATTGATGAGGAGGATACATGAGACACAACTGCAGAGGCTGCAACGCCTCATGGAGCATCTAAATCTCATGAGAGTTCTCAGGAGGTGTATGCAAAGCCATTTACTCTTGTTGATACGGTAAGAGTAAACATTATAAATAAATTTGTCACATGAATTATTTAATGTAAAAATAATTTATTTATTTAGATTAGTTTTAATGATTTCATGCACTTATGTATATATATTTTTTCCATTTATGTTCAGTCGATGACACAGGAGGAGGTGAGATAGGTGGATGAGTCCACACTTTCGGCCATTTCATTTGGCCTTGATGACTATATGGTACATTATAAATTATGTACCCATTAATTATTTTTTATATCATTTGGTGTACATGCTTAAATATCTATCAAATAGAGCAATAAAATTCATAGATTTGCTTATATATTGTCATTTGATTGTGTTCTTGCAGGGTACAATCGATGTCAATGGGAGGCATGAGGGGGTTCCTTCATCAAGTGTTGACAAAGGAAAGGTAGTTAATTATTTAAGATTAATTATGAATGCACATGTATGCCACTTATGTGTAGTAATCAATATTTTACTTTCACTTTATTGTATAGGGTGTGGCTATTGATGATGTCTCGACAGCTGTTCGGCAACGTAGGGTTACAAAAATCTCAATTCGGAGTGATAGCCCGATTGTACGTAGACTTTTACATATTGTTATTTGTATTTTGTAACCCAAGTTTCTATGATGAAGTACATTTTTATATAATTGATAATCTTTTTACACTCATAGGTTACTCCGAGTGTGAGGGAGGACCCACGAGAATCTTTCATATCTTTCTTGACCCAGCCCACCATTCCAGAGGAGGGATCATCAGATGTAAGTTTTAATTTTAGTTCAATCAATTTGTAATTTTATTATGCTATCATCCTATTTTGTAGATTTATTACTCTATGTTGCACCACTCTACTAATCTCATTATTGCAAATATATATTTATAGGTCACAGTTGGTATTGTTGGCATGGTCCCTTCGCTACCCAGGGCTTATGCTAGGACGCCTGATCGTGGTAGGCGACCAAGTGACCAGGTACAAATATTTG
>BSBK01006825.1:1890000-1891916 GCA_027943335.1 Chamaecyparis obtusa | reverse complement strand
CTATTAGGACCAATTAGGACCCAATTAGACCCATTAGGACCTATTTTGACTTAATATGAATCTAGTTAGACCAATCAAACATAATATAAACCTATTGCGACCTAATATGACTTGTTAGGACCCAATTAGACCCATTAGGACTTCTTTATACCTATTAGGTCCTATTTATACCTATTTGGACCTAATTAAACTTAATTATTTAGACTTAATGAGATCAATTAGGACCTAATTAGACTTAATTAGACCAATTAGGACCTAATTAGACTTAATTAGACCAATTAAGACCTAATTAGACTTAATTAGACCTATTAGGACCCAATTAGACCCATTAGGACCTCTTTATACCTATTACATCCTATTTATACCTATTAGGATCTAATTAGACTTAATTAGACTTAATTAGATTAATTAGGACATAATTAGACTTAATTAGACCAATTAGGACCTAATTAGACTTAATTAGACCAATTACAACCTAATTAGACTTAATTAGACCAATTAGGACCAATTAGACCCACTAGGACCTAATTACAGCCAATTAGACCTATTAGGACTAAAATATGAACTTATTAGGACCTATTTTGATTTAATATGAACCTAGTTAGACTAATTAGACATAATATGAACCTATTAGGACCTAATATCACCTATTAGGACCCTATTATACTTAATTAGACCAATTAGGACCTAATTAGACTTAATTCTAGACCAATTAGGACCATGAGAGAACATTAAATGTTATTCAAGAGAGATGAACCACTTGATGTGGACTAAATCACGCATGAAATATGATTTGTGCTAAATTTGTCACAGGCGAGACTAGAGGTTTTCTTAGCTCCATTCTTTCCTATTGGTACCCATAGTGAATGAAGCAATTTTGAAAAATTTATAATATATCTAAAAAATGTCTTACTTGGATATGATTTATTAATTATCTACCTGAATATTAATGTGTATTAAATGCATGTTGTAATTTACTTTATTAAATCAAATCTCTAAGTTTATTAATTCTAGGTCATTTGGAAGTACTCTAACTTTGGAATATGAATGTGTGTACATTGAATTTGCATGTTACATTAGGATACATGTTTTAAATATAAAATCTACTTGAATTAAAACAACATTAAATTAAAAGTACGTGCACAACTATTATCGAATGTATATTTAAATATAAGTAAGATTCAATCAAACATAGGTCTCAATTATATAGCTCACATGTGTCAAATTTACATCATTCATAACTTTCATAATCGTGTAATCAAACATCGTTCATTTGTTGAATCAAACACTTGTACATATAAATTTAGAACATAAAATTCATATATAATCCAACATGTACACACGTATTTAAATTACATTTATAAATTTAAAAATAAATACATTTAATTTACTTATATCAAAATCACATGAACTCATGAAGAATCAAACATGTGTACATGTATAAATTGAAAACACATATATTGAAAGTATGTACAAGTTCATCACACATGCACATGTATAGAGTGAAAGTATATATATAACATGCAGGAAACATCAATCATGTAGATCAAGTACTATAAATATGAAACATGTGGATCAATCATGTGTCAAACATTCTATCAAAAGGGTCTAGAAATGAAATATAACATGAAACACATCAATCGACTGTAGAGTCTAGAAATGAAATATAGTTCATCAAACACATGTGAATATATATGTAATATGTCTAGATCAAATATGAAAGTGCCTAGGACTCATCATGATGACTCCTCACTAAGCAGTCAGACCCAGAGTGACTATCATGTTGTGAAGGATGTGCAGATCCCTACAAAGAAAGAGCTATATAAATTAATATATAAACATTAACACATCTTAAGTTTGATAAAATATTGTACAAGAAAACATGTTATAAAGTGTGTAAACACATATAGTACATG
>BSBK01006825.1:1870000-1885000 GCA_027943335.1 Chamaecyparis obtusa | reverse complement strand
TCTCTTGGTATACACTACACTGGCTCAGTGCATACTAAAGTGCTTCATTTACCGACCACATTCTGTTGTACAATTTTGCTTCCTCCTTCATAATAGATTAATGCAACATAATCAAGTCAACAATATGAAGTCATAAACTCATCAATAAGTTACCCAAAGTATTCCTTATCCTCATCTGTCATATCTATCTTTTTCCATGTAGATATCTTAGTTCTTCATCTTTTCTCTCCTTTACAGATGTTTAGATGTTTGTAACTAACATGATAAGCACTGTCAAAACTAGTTGACATTAATGACAACATAATGACTGATTTAATTATCTTACATATCATTTCAATAACTCTGTGATCTCTAATCATTGATCTTCAAGTCATTTAGGTATTCAATCAGTTGTAGTTCATCAATCTATCCCTTTGGGATTGATGGCAACACAAGCAATATGAAATATGTCATGCACATACCAAACATGTATTCTACAACTATGTAAGTAAATGCTATAGTTTGGTAAGCTCTCGCTAGCTTGATATAGATATGTTTAATCACTACATTACATAACAACATTACAAGAATAGACTTTCCTCTGCCATTTTGATCTTTTCAGCTCTCAGATTCCTTAT
The DNA here is from genome assembly GCA_027943335.1 of Chamaecyparis obtusa. Lineage (NCBI taxonomy): Eukaryota > Viridiplantae > Streptophyta > Pinopsida > Cupressales > Cupressaceae > Chamaecyparis > Chamaecyparis obtusa. The sequence continues at coordinate 1,884,383 of BSBK01006825.1, read as the reverse complement.
GTTCTTAGCCAACAAATCTTCAAAACTCTCCCTTACTTTCTCAGATTATTTCTCCCTTGGATAGATTATCACTATTTTGTCTCTCATATTTTTTTATCTCTCCCTTTGACAACAATTCCAAAGAAAAACATAAAACATACAGCTCTGCAATAGTCAAGTAACTCTCTGTTGTTTAGTGTAGACAATGTATCTCTGTATACTAATATGCAAATCTTTGTTCTAGCTCCTCAAATATTTCACAACCTTAGATATTATCCAAAGTGTGAGTTATGCTGCATCAACATGAATGATCTTCTGATAAGAATAGGCTGATGCAACCTTCAAATAACATTAGTGACCGATAGACAGGAGATGAACCCCAAGTCTAGTCCTCAAGTATTCAAAATTTCCCTTCTGTAGAGGCTTGGTAAAAATATGAGGAAGTTGCTCCTTTGATGTAACATACTCTAGTTTGACTTTCTTCTCTTGTACTTGTTCTCTTAAGTAGTGATACTTAATATAATAATGCTTTATCTTTGAATGCATTACAATATTCTTAGAAATATTTATTGCACTAGTGTTGTCACAATATATAATCACCGGCTCAGTGATTACCTTATTCATCCCTTCCAATACTTGTTTGATATAAGAAATGTTTGAATAGTTTGTAGCAACAACACCATACTCTGCGTCGGCAGTAGACTGAGAAATACAAGGTTGTTTCTTACTTGTCCAAGTTACAAGTCTTTCACCAAAGAAAAATGCTCCTCCGATTGTGCTCTTTCTATCATCTATATTCCCAGCCCAATCTGCGTTGGTGTAGACTCTTAGTTCAAATTTTCCTTCCTTAGGATACCATAAGATATATTCCTCTAGTTTCTTCAGGTATCTCAAGATTCTTTTTACTGCAACCATATGTGAATCTTTTAGATTGGTAGAAAATCTAGCAACAATCCCCACTGCATGTGCAATATCAAGCCTACTATGTACTACCTACATCATTTTACTGAACAAAGATTAGTACAATGTCTAGTTTACCTCTATGGATTCATCATATTTTGTTAATTTACAGCCTATGACCATCAGTGTTCCAACTAGTTTAGCACCTTCCATGCCAAATGTTCTCAATACTTCCTTTATGTACTTTGATTGTGTGATAAAAATTCCATCATTCTACTAAATAACCTGCAAGCCTAGAAAGAATTTAATCTCTCCAAACATAGACATTTCAAATTCATTTATCATCTCATTAGTAAATGATTTACATATATGATCTTGTTGTCCAAAGATTATATCATCCACAAATATTTCAGCAATCAAAATAGTATCATTAGATCTTCCTTTCTGATGAAGGGTGCTTCCCTTAATACCACAAGCACATAACAGAAATAGAGAAACAACAACAATAATATGCAAAAATAGAAAATTGGCTTCTTATTATCTCCACAAATGTGGAATTACAAACTTTCAGAATTACAATATGCAAAGCCACATGGGCATTCCCTTACAATATTCTGTAGGATAAAGCCTCGAATCAATACCTAGATCTACTACCTAGAACTGCCCTAGACAACACTACGGGCATTCTTTATATAGACAATTTCCACTACCCGAGAAGGTTCTAGAAATTTAGCCCTTAGAGCCGACCAAACTTAGAATTATTTTATTTTACAACTTATTACATCAAAGTCGGCTCAAAATGAGTTTTGAAACCCAAACAGAAATTTTGAAGAAAAATTATTTTCTGCCATTTCAGTTGACCCAACTTCCGAAGACCATAAGTCATCGCCCATTGACCCCATTGGCTATTATAACCCCATTCTAGAAATGTCACGAAGCGCTCTACAAGTTTGACCGGCACAAAGCACCCATCACCCAATTTTTTGACCTCATCCGGGGCCTCTAAAGCCTTCAAAACTGAGTTTGAAGTTTCTGTACCCTGCTGCCAATACCGAAAATCTTTAATATCTTCAAAACTATACCTGATCTAGCCATGAAACTTTGCTGGCAAGCTGATATGACTGAGATGAACCTCCATATGTAAAATCAGACATTCCGAGATCGTAAGACCAACTTACTAAAAATAGCAAGTTTCCACAAATAGCAACTCTGCACAAGATAGCCCTTATTGAATACAAAAACAAAAATATTTTTGGGTGATGCAAGATTGCTATTACACCCAGGATGCTCCTACATCAGACACTCGGGGTAATTTGAGAAGTGACCCTGTCACGACTCAGGTGTGCAGAGGAAAACCAAGACGGTTAACCTCCTCCTTTGTTAGACATGATGAATCTTCAACAGGTCATCATTTCCATTTGACCAAATACTCTTCATATGTCTTGTTCCTTGTGCTTCTGCCAACATGACTATCCAGTATGTCTTCAATCTCCTTGATATCTGAACTGGTCATTGGAATACTCCACTGTGCTGCTACAACCTCATCTTCAACACCTCCTTCATGATACTCTATCAAATCTAAAATGTTAAACACTGGTGAAATATTTAGTTCATTAGGCAATCCTACCTCATATGTATTTCCTGAATCATGCTTCTTCAGTATCTTACATGGTCTAAAATTCTTCATTTTCAACTTGTTATATGTACCAACCGAAAATCGCTCCTTCCGCAAATGAACCATGACTTCATCCCCAACCTGAAATTCCTTATGCCTCCTTTTCTCATCTGCCTTAGTCTTCTACTATGCATTTATCTTGGTAATATGCTTCCTCACCTCCTCATGGATGTTCTTCAAATGTTCTGCAAAATCCTTAGCTTCAGCACTGCTTATTTCTCCTTTATCTATCTTTCTCAATTCAGATGCATTTCTTGGACTACTTCCATATAAAATCTGGAATGGTGATTTACCAGTGCTCCTGTTGACAGAATTATTGTATGCAAATTCTGTCTGTGGTAAAATCAAATCCCATCCTGTTGGCTTATCTCCAACTAAACATCTCAGCAGATTTTCCAAACTTCTATTCACCACCTCTATCTGTCCATCAGTATGTGGATGATGTGATGAACTGAACTTCAAATCTGTCTTCAACTTCTTCCACAATGTCTGCCAGAAATATCCAACAAACTTAGTATCTCGATCTGAAACTATGGTCTTTGGAAAACCATGTAGTCTCACCACTTCTCTGAAAAATAATTCTGCTACATGAATAGCATCATTAGTCTTCTTGCAAGGAATGAAATGTGCCATCTTAAAAAATCTGTCAACTACTACAAAAATTGAATCATGTCCCCACTGTGTCTTTGGTAAACCAAGAACAAAGTCCATACTGATATCCTCCCAAGGCTTCTCTGGTATAGGTAATAGATGATATAACCCTGTATTTTGCTTCACTCCCTTTGCCATCTGACATACTCTGCAACTCTGTACAAACTTTTTCACATCTTGCTGCAATTGTGGCCAATAATAATTCTCACCAACCAAAGCAAGGGTTTTATCATGACCAAAATGTCCAGCCAATCCTCCACTATGCTTCTCCTTGATGAGATTTTTCCTCATATAACTTTGTGGAATACACAACTGACTCCCTCTGAATAGCATATCATCTTGGATGATAAAATCTAGCCATTTCATCCTGTCTAGAGTAACAGGTTCTGTACAAGCTTTCCAAGCTTCACCAAAATCAGGATCCTCTGGATAAAAATTTTTGAGTTCCTTGAACCCAACCACTTCAATCTACATCTCTTTCAGCAATAGTTTCCTTCTACTAAGAGTATCCACAACCCTATTAGACTTTACACTCCTGTGTTTCAAAATAAATGTATAACTCTGTAAAAACTCAACCCATTTCAAATGCCTCTGATTCAACTTTCCTTGACTATTCAAATATTGCAAAGCTTGATGATCAGTATACAAAACAAACTCCTTAGGAAGTAGATAATGTCTCCACTTCTTTAATGCCTGAACTATAGCATAAAATTCTTGACCATAGACAGAATATTTTCTCTTGGCATCATTTAACTTCTCACTGAAATAAGCAACAGGTTTACCTTCTTGGCTCATAACAGCTCCTATTGCAGTACCACTAGCATCACAATCTACTTGAAACACCTTATTAAAATCTGGAAGTGCTAAAACAAGTTGTTCTGTAACTTTTTATTTCAACAATTGAAAACTCTTTTCTGCCCCATTAGTCCACTTAAACTTTTTTCTATCCTCTCTCATTGTTTCAGTCAAGGGTCCACAAATACTGCTAAATTTTTTGATAAACTTTCTGTAAAAGCTAGCCAAACCATGAAAATATCTTACCTCAGTAGCACTCCTTGGAGTAGGCCATTCAAGGATAGCCTGTACCTTCTCTGGGTCCATTTTTAGACCTTCTGCTGAAACTATAAATCCCAAATACACTAACTGTTTCTTCACAAAACTGCACTTCTTCAAATTAATCAACAATTTCTCATCTCTCAACTTTTCAAACACCATACGAATATGCATCATATGTTCCTCCAATGTCTTGCTAAAAATTAGAATATCATCTAGGTAAACAATGACAAACTTACCTAGAAATTATTTCATAACCTCGTTCATGAGCCGCATGAAAGTGCTCGGTACATTGGTTAGCCCAAAAGGCATGACTAACCACTCATACACTCCTTCTTTTGTCTTGAAGGAAGTCTTCCATTCATCTCCTTCTCTGATCGAAATTTGGTGATATCCACTCTTCAGATCTATCTTTGAGAAATACACAGCCCCACTCAAACAATCCATAATATCATCCATTCATGGCAATGGAAACCTATACTTGATTGTGATCTTGTTTATTGCTGTAGAATCTGTACACATCCTCCACTCTGCATTCTTCTTTAGTGCTAATACTACTGGTAGAGCACAAGGACTCAGACTCTCTTGAATCAACCCCTTCTGTAATAACTCATGTACTTGTCTGTTCAACTCTTCACTTTCTACTGGTGTCATTCTGTGTGCTACCTTGTTTAGCAAACTGGCTCCTGGAATCAAATCCATCTGATGACTAATCTTCCTTACCTATGGTAATCCATCAGGTACATTATCAGATACAATATCCTCAAACTCATTCAAGAGATCTGCAACCTCTACAGGTACATCCTCTACTTCTTCTTTACCAACTTTTGGAATTAAAGCAAAACACACATGCTCATGCCTCATACCATCTAAAAATTTTCTTCCATCAACAAATATTATTCTTGCATTACCACATACCTTTTCTTCGGTCTCCTTCAATGGCTTTAGCTTATGTCGCACTCTATCCTTTGTCAGGGAATAGGTATTTGCACGACCATCATGTAAAACACATCTATCAAACTACCACGGTCTTCCCAACAACATATGACATGCATCTATAGAGATGATATCACATAGTACCTCATCTTGGTACCAGCCGATCTTGAACTTTACCGGGCACTGTTCACTAACCATGACCTTGTGGTCATCCTGAACCCAGGCAATTTGATATGGATGTGGGTGTTTCTATGTCTTGAGCTTCAACTTTGTCACCATCTCTTCTGACACCAAATTGTCAGTGCTTCCACTATTGATAATCACATCACAGCATTTACCCTCACACTTGCATCTAGTGCGAAACAGGATCCTCCTTTGTTCACGTTCATTCTCACCACTCAGCAAGACTCTTCTGTTAATTAGCGTTTCTCCTCTTTCAGCATCTTCAAAATTTGATGATCTAGCATCTTCATCTACATGTGCAACTCTACCCTGGCCTTCATTTCTCCTGTCTATTCTACCTTGGCACTGAGGACATTCAAATGCCCTATGACCTTCTTCTCCACAGTGAAAACATGTTCCACGGAAGCCTCCTCTTCCAGATCCTTGTCCTCTTCCTCTTCCTCTCTGATCTCTATTACTCTGATCCTGAAAATGATTAGAATTATTTCCTCTCTGATTCTGACTGCTACTGGCCTCATCCTTCTTTTTCGGATCTTCATTTCGGCCACCATATGACCATCCACCAGATCTTCCACCACAACCTCTTCCATTTTGTCTGCTCTCAAACTTCTTGTTCAGCTTTTCTTCTACTTTTAGGGCAAACTGGTATGCCTCCTCAATACTATTCATTCGAACCAGATTCAACTCCTCCTGAATGCTTGGCCTTAACCCATTAAGGTATCGAGCAACTTTCTCCCTATCAGCTTCTACATGGCCTGTTCTGATGAGGAGTCAATAGAACTCCTCTGTATACTCCTGAACAGCTCTTCCTGCTTGCTTCAAACTTTGCATTTTCTTTAGTAGCTCAAGTTCATAATCAACAGGAATGATCTGTCGCTTCAATTTATCCACCATCCGATCCCATCTTGTGATTTTATCTTTCCCTCTTCTTTTTCGCTCCAATTGAATTTTTTGCCACCAGATCTTCGCGTGACCTTTCAGTCTGGCCTTCGCAAATTTGACCCTATTAGGATCCTCAACATCTTCATACTCAAAATATTCCTCACATTTATTGATCCATTTGATCAATTCCTCTGGGTTAAGATTTCCAGAAAATGTAGGAACCTCAATCTTAGGTCTTTTCCCAATCTTGAAAATCACCCGAAAAAGTCTTTCTTCCTCCCGGTTCACAATTTTAGCTTCTCCTTCTTGATATTCTTCTTCGGCTTCATCCTCGCTTTTATCTCTGACATTAAGATTCATTCCTCTGTGAATATCTTCTTGCAATGCTCACACTTGTCTCTGCAGCTCTCTAACCTCAGGTGTCACAACACCAGCTCTTCCGCCACGTTCTCTTCGTGGAGGTATTTTCATGATGCATGACGAAACCCTAACCATGGTCTTGGTGCAAACTACCTCACAGTCGGTGATCTATTTACATAGTCAAAAACTCCTGCTCTGATACCACTTGATGAAGGGTGCTTCCCTTAATACCACAAGCACATAACAGAAATAGAGAAACAACAACAATAATATGCAAGAACAGAAAATTGGCTTCTTATTATCTCCACAAATGTAGAATTACAAATTTTCAGAATTACAATATGTAAAGCCACATGGGCATTCCCTTACAATATTCTGTAGGATAAAGCCTCGAATCGATACCCAGATCTACTACCCAGAACTGCCCTAGACAACACTACGGGCTTTCTTTATATAGGCAATTTCCACCGCCCGAGAAGGTTCTAAAAATTTAGCCCTTAGGGCCGACCAAACTTAGAATTATTTTATTTTACAACTTATTACATCAAATTCAGCTCAAAATGAGTTTTGAAACCCAAACAAAAATTTTGAAGAAAAATTATTTTCTGCCATTTCAGGTGACCCAACTTCCGAAGACCATAAGTCATCCCTCGTTGACCTGATTGGCTATTATAACCCCATTCTAGAAATGCCACGAAGTGCTCTACAGGTTTGATTGGTGCAAAGCGCCTGTCACCCAATTTTTTAACCTCATCCATGGCCTTTAAAGCCTTCAAAATTGAGTTCAAAGTTTTTGTACCCTGCTGCCAATACCAAAAATCTTCAATATCTTCAAAACTATACCTGATCTAGCAATGAAACTTTGCTGGTAAGCTGATATGACTGAGATGAACCTCCATATGTAAAATCAAACATTCCAAGATCATAAGACCAACTTACTAAAAATAGCAAGTTTCCACAAATAGCAACTCTGCACAAGATAGCCCTTATTGAATACAAAAACAAAAATATTTTTGGGTGATGCAAGATTGCTCTTACAATCAGGATGCTCCTACATCAGACACCTGGGGTAATTTGAGAAGTGACCCTGTGACGACTCAGGTGTGCAGAGGAAAACCAAGATGGTTAACCGCCTCCTTTGTTAGCCATGATGAATCTTCAACAGGTCATCCTTTCCATTTGACCAAATACTCTTCATATGTCCTGTTCCTTGTGCTTCTGCCAACACGACTGTCCAGTATGTCTTCAATCTCCTTGATATCTGAACTGGTCACTGGAATACTCCACTATGCTGCTGCAACCTCATCTTCAACACCTCCTTCATGATACTTTGTCAAATCCAAAATGTTAAACACTGGTGAAATATTCAGCTCATTAGGCAATCCTACCTCATATGCATTTCTTAAATCATGCTTCTTCAGTATCTTACATGGTCAAAACTTCTTCATTTTCAACTTGTTATATGTACCAACCGAAAATCACTCCTTCCGCAAATGAACCATGACTTCATCCCCAACCTAAAATTTCTTATGCCTCCTTTTCTCATTTGCCTTAGTCTTCTACTATGTATTCATCTTGGTAATATGCTTCCTCACCTCCTCATGGATGTTCTTCAAATGTTCTACAAAATCCTCAGCTTCAGCACTGCTTATTTCTCCTTTATCTATCTTTCTCAATTCAGATGCATTTCTTGGACTACTTCCATATAAAATCTGGAATGGTGATTTACCAGTGCTCCTGTTGATAGAATTATTGTATGCAAATTATGTCTATGGTAAAATCAAATCCCATCCTGTTGGCTTATCTCCAACCAAATATCTTAGTAGATTTTCCAAACTTCTATTCACCACCTCTATCTGTCCATCAGTCTGTGGATGATGTGATGAACTGAACTTCAAATCTATCTTCAACTTCTTCCACAATGTCTGCCAAAAATAGCCAACAAACTTAGTATCTCGATCTGAAACTATGGTCTTTGGCAAACCATGTAGTCTCACCATTTCTCTGAAAAATAATTCTGCTACATGAATAGCATCATTAGTCTTCTTGCAGGGAATGAAATGTGTCATCTTCGAAAATCTGTCAACTACTACAAAAATTGAATCATGTCCCCGCTGTGTCCTCACTAAACTAAAAACAAAGTCCATACTCATATCCTTCCAAGGCTTCTCTGGTATAGGTAATGGCTGATATAACCCTGTATTCTGCTTCACTCCCTTTGCCATCTGACATACTTTGCAACTCTATACAAACTTCTTCACATCTTGCTGCAATTGTGGCCAATAATAATTCTCACCAACCAAAGCAAGGGTTTTATCACAACCAAAATGTCCAGCCAATCCTCCACTATGCTTCTCCTTGATGAGATTTTCTCTCATAAAACTTCATGGAATGCACAACTGACTCCCTTTGAATAGCAATCATCTTGGATGATAAAATCCAGCCATTTCATCCTGTCTAGAGTAACAGGTTCTGTACAAGCTTTCCAAGCTTCACCAAAATCAGGATCCTCTGGATACAAATTCTTGAGTTCCTTGAACCCAACCACTTCAATCTGCATCTCTGTCAGCAATAGTTGCCTTCTGCTAAGAGCATCTATTGCCCTATTAGACTTTCCACTCATGTGTTTCAAAACAAATGTATAACTCTGCAAAACCTCAACCCATTTCAAATGCCTCTGATTCAACTTTCCTTGACTATTCAAATATTGCAAAGCTTGATGATCAGTATATAAAACAAACTCTTTAGGAAGCAGATAATCTCTCCACTTCTTTAATGCCTAAACTATAGCATAAAATTCTTGATCATAGATAGAATATTTTCTCTTGGCATCATTTAACTTCTCACTAAAATAAGCAACAGGTTTACCTTCTTGGCTCATAACAGCTCCTATTGCAGTACCACTAGCATCACAATCTACTTGAAACACCTTATTAAAATCTGGAAGTGCTAAAACAAGTTGTTATGTAACTTTTTATTTCAACAATTGAAAAATCTTTTCTGCCCCATTAGTCCACTTAAACTCTTTTCTATCCCCTCTCATTGTTTCAGTCAAGGGTCCACAAATACTGCTAAAATTTTTGATAAAATTTCTGTAAAAACTAGCCAAACCATGAAAAGATCTTACCTCAGTAGCACTCCTTGGAGTAGGCCATTCAAGGATAGTTTGTACATTCTCTGAGTCTATTTTTAGACCTTCTATTGAAACTACAAATCCCAAATACACTAACTCTTTCTTCACAAAACTGCACTTCTTCAAATTAATCAACAATTTCTCATCTCTCAACTTCTCAAACACCATACGAATATGCATCATATGTTCCTCCAATGTCTTGCTAAAAATCAAAATATCATCTAGGTAAACAATGACAAACTTACCTAAAAATTATTTTAGAACCTCGTTCATGAGCCGCATGAAAGTGCTCGGTGCATTGGTTAGCCCAAAAGGCATGACTAACCACTCATACAGTCCTTCCTTTATCTTGAAGGCAGTCTTCCATTCATCTCCTTCTCTGATCCGAATCTGGTGATATCCACTCTTCAGATCTATCTTTGAGAAATACACAGCCCCACTCAAACAATCCATAATATCATCCATTCATGGCAATGGAAACCTATACTTGATTGTGATCTTGTTTATTGCTCTAGAATCTATACACATCCTCCACTCTCCATTCTTCTTTGGTGCTAATACCGCTGGTACAGCACAGGGACTCAGACTCTCTCAAATCAACCCCTTCTGTAATAACTCATGTACTTGTTTGTTCAACTCTTCACTTTCTACTGGTGTCATTCTGTGTGCTGCCTTGTTTGGCAAACTGGCTCCTGGAATCAAATCCATCTAATGACTGATCTTCCTTACTGGTGGTAATCCATCAGGTACATTATCAGATACAATATCCTGAAACTCATTCAATAGATCTACAACCTCTACAGGTACATCCTCTACTTCTTTTTTACCAACTTTTGGAATTAAAGCAAAACACACATGCTCATGCCTCATACCATCTAAAAATTTTCTTCCATCAACAAATGTTATTCTTTCATTACCACATAGCTTTTCTTCAGTCTCCTTCAATGGCTTTAGCTTATGTTGCACTTCATCCTTTGTCAGGGAATAGGTATTTGCACGACCATCATGTACAGCACATCTATCAAACTACCACGGTCTTCCCAACAACATATGACATGCATCTATAGAGATGATATCACACAGTAACTCATCTTGGTACCCGCCGATCTTGAACTTTACCGGGCACTGTTCACTGACCATGACCTTGTGGTCATCCTGCACCCAAGCAATCCGATATGGATGTGGGTGTTTCTGTCTCTTGAGCTTCAACTTTGTCACCATCTCTTCTGACACCAAATTATTAGTGCTTCCACTATCGATAATCACATCACAGCATTTACCCTCACACTTGCATCTAGTGCAAAACAGGCTCCTCCTTTGTTTACGTTCATTCTCACCACTCAGCAAGACTCTTTTGTTAATTAGCGTTTCTCCTCTTTCAGCATATTTAGAATTTGATGATCTAGCATCTTCATCTACATGTGCAACTCTGGCCTGGCCTTCATTTCTCCTGTCTATTCTTCCTTTGCACTGAGGACATTCAAATGCCCTATGACCTTCTTCTCCACAGTGAAAACATGTTCCACGAAAGCCTCCTCTTCCAGATCCTTGTCCTCTTCCTCTTCCTCTCTGATCTCTATTACTCTGATCTTGAAAATGATTGGAATTATTTCCTCTCTAATTCTAAGTACTACAGGCCTCATCCTTCTTTTTCAAATCTTCATTTCGGCCACCATATGACCGTCCGCCAGAGCTTCCACCACGACCTCTTCCATTTTGTCTACTCTCAAACTTCTTGTTCAACTTTTCTTCTACTTTTAGGGCAAACTGGTATGCCTCCTCAATACTGTTCATTCAAACCAGATTCAACTCCTCCTAAATGCTTGGCCTTAACCCATTAAGGTATCGGGCAACTTTCTCCTTATCAACTTCTGCATGGCCTGTTCTGATGAGGAGTCGATAGAACTCCTCTATATACTCCTGAACAGATCTTCCTGCTTGCTTCAAACTTTGCATTTTCTTTAGTAGGTCAAGTTCATAATCAACAGGTATGAACTGTCGCTTCAATTTATCCACCATCCGATCCCATCTTGTGATTTTATCTTTCCCTCTTCTATTTCACTCCAATTGAATTTCTTCCCACCAGATCTTCGCATGACCTTTCAGTCTGGCCTTCGCAAATTTGACCCTATCAGGATCCTCAACATCTTCATACTCAAAATATTCCTCACATTCATTGATCCAGTCGATCAATTCCTCTGGGTTAAGATTTCTAGAAAATGTAAGAACCTCAATCTTAGATCTTTTCCCAATCTTGGAAATCACCCGAAAAAGTCTTTCTTCCTCCTGGTTCACAATTTCAGCTTCTCCTTCTTGATATTCTTCTTCGGCTTCATCCTCGCTTTTGTCTCTGACATTAAGATTCATTCCTCTGTGAATCTCTTCTTGTAATGCTCGCACTTGTCTCTGCAGCTCTCTAACCTCAGGTGTCACAACACCAGCTCTTCCGCCAGGTTCTCTTCGTGGAAGTATTTTTGCGATGCGTGCTGAAACCCTAACCACGGTCCTGGTGCAAACTACCTCACAGTCGGTGATCTGTTTACACAGTCAAGAACTCCTACTCTGATGCCACTTGATGAAGGGTGCTTCCCTTAATACCACAAGCACATAACAGAAATAGAGAAACAATAACAATAATATGCAAGAATAAAAAATTGGCTTCTTATTATCTCCACAAATGTGGAATTACAAACTTTCAGAATTACAATATGCAAAGCCACATGGGCATTCTCTTACAATATTTTATAGGATAAAACCTCGAATCAATACTCAGATCTACTACCCAGAACTGCCCTAGACAACACTATGGGCCTTCTTTATATAGGCAATTTCCACCGCTCGAGAAGGTTCTAGAAATTTAGCCCTTAGGGCCGACCAAACTTAGAATTATTTTATTTTACAACTTATTACATCAAAGTCGACTCAAAATAAGTTTTGAAACCCAAACAAAAATTTTGAAGAAAAATTATTTTCTGCCATTTCAGGTGACCCAACTTCCGAAGACCATAAGTCATCACCCATTGACCCAATTGGCTATTATAACCCCATTCTGGAAATGCCACGAAGCACTCTACAGGCTTGACTAGTGCAAAACATCTGTCACCCAATTTTTTGACCTCATCCGGGGCCTCTAAAGCCTTCAAAACTGAGTTCAAAGTTTCTGTACCTTGCTGCCAATACCGAAAATCTTCAATATCTTCAAAACTATACCTGATCTAGCCATGAAACTTTGCTGGCAAGCTGATATGACTGAGATGAACCTCCATATGTAAAATTAGACATTTCAAGATCGTAAGACCAACTTACTAAAAATAGCAAGTTTCCACAAATAGCAACTCTGCATAAGATAGCCCTTATTGAATATAAAAATAAAAATATTTTTGGGTGATGGAAGATTGCTCTTACACCCAAGATGCTCCTGCATCACTTTCCTGTATAAATTGTTGTTTTCACTAGTTCTTAAAAAACCAATACTTAAAAGATAAGTATGTAACCTTTCATACCAAACTCTTGGTGCTTTCTTTAAACCATATAAAGCTTTGTGTAGTCTACATACCATGTCTTTCTAATTAGGATCAACAAACTCTTCTAGTTGTTCTGTGTAGACCTCCTCTTCTAGTATTCCATTCAGAAAAGCTGACTTAACATCCATTTGATAAACTTTAAATTTCTTATGTGCACCATATGCAAGTAACATGCTGACTCCTTCTAGTCTAGCAACAGGTGCAAAAGTTTCAGCATAATCAATACCTTCTTCTTGTGCATATCCCTTGCAAACAAGTCTAGCTTTGTTTCTTGTAACCTCTTCATTTTCATTTAGCTTATTTTTGAAAATCCATTTAGTATCGATAACATTTTTAACTTTCGGTCTAGGTACTAGAGTCCATGTCTTTTTTTTCTCAATTTTTTTCTATCTCTTCATTCATAGCATTTATCCATTCATCATTCTCAAGTGCAACCTTAAAATTCTTCAATTCAAACTCACAAACTAAGCATACATTTTTTCTTAAGTTACTTCTTGTTAGTATCCTAGCTTGCCTATCTCTAATGATTTGGTTCTCAATATGATGCCTTCTAACAAATCTCGCTAGCACTTGATCTCTTCATTTTGTTCAAGGTCATTTCCTTTCTTGGTAGCTTCTACATGTTCCTCGATTTCTCTTTGTTGTTCCTTGGTGTTATTTTCCTGATGCTCAGTCAACTCATCCTTTGGCTTCAGTAGGTACTCTGTATGTTGAACATAAACAAATCTACCATAGTCTTCTGGCTCCTTATTGCTTTCTTCATCATTTTTATTAGAAAATTCATCAACTCTGACATTAGCACTTTCAATCATCTTATTATAAACCTTATTCAGACACTTTTAAGCTTTAATTTTAGTATAATATCCAATAAATATTCCCTCATCCCCTTTAGAGTCAAATTTCCCATTCCTATCATCTTTCAGAATAAAACATTTACTACCAAAAATTTCTGCAATCCCATTCTGCTCTGGCATTCTAGGTGTAGAAACTTGTCTTTTTATGCCATGCTCATTACAATAGTTAGTGAATTCATCAGAAATAAACTCACCACCTCTATTAGACCTCAATAATTTTAGTTCTTTCCTGGTTTCTTTTTCTACTTTTTCT
>BSBK01006824.1:2500-198461 GCA_027943335.1 Chamaecyparis obtusa | reverse complement strand
CATCATTATAAAAAAAATGTTAAGATACTTTATTGAATAATCATCTTTCAAATCAACATATTTCTATTACTTTATTATATTACTATGGTCATTATGAGACATACACATATCAACTGTTGTACCAAATTTTTAAATACAAACTTAGTACTTCGAAACTCATTACTTTAATTATGTCTAAGCACATGGTCTACATCATCGATGACATCGTTTAACCTTAGGAAATTGGAAAGTGATTGCTGAATGGGGAAATGATTTGTCAATTTGGGTTATGTCCTAGATAAACTTGTTCAAGTTGAGGAAGGAAGACCCACCTAGGCTAATTGCTTTAACAGTTATCTCCTTCAATTTCAATGCATGTTCCCTCAACTCCTCACATTCCATTATCCTCCTCACCCCTTTCTCCACCTCTTCTCTCATCACCAACTTGTTTTCGATGAGAATTTTTTTAATTTGTATTGATATTATTAAGCATTGCCATTTGATCAGGACTGAGAAAAAAACTATTAATTAATTTTCATAAAGATGTCTAAAACTATATGTGTTCTAGATGTTGGTTCAAATGCAAGTTATTGAATTTTTTTGTATTTTTGGAGTTTTTTGTATTGTTTTAATGGTTTTTAAAATTCTTGTTATGGAAAAAATAAGGAAAAGCAAGGATTTGTGATTGTTTTTATTTTGTTTAATTTTCTAGGTTTTTTTTTAGATGACTTGGTATACAAATTTTTTATTTTGATTACTTTTGTTGGATTACGGAGAGGAGGGGATGAATCAGTAATCCCTGATTCTTTGTACCTTAAAAATATTTCACTGATTAACTCAGTTAAACACAATTCACTATTTACTGACAACGGTAAATAAAATTTACCAATAAATAAATCAATCACATAAACCATTCATCACATGTAACACCGAGTATTTAACGTGGAAACCCAGCTTTGGGAAAAACCTCTATGAGAATTGTCACCCACTAAGAAAATACTCTTCTAAAGTACGCTTGGTTAAAATCCAATCTGGTTAAATATTACAAAGCACACTATTAGGTGTGACCTGGTCAAGGGATTTACCTCAAATCTTTTAGGATCTTCACCCTATTAGGAGTGACCTAGTTAAAGGGCTTCAAACACTCTTTAGAATGTTACCTTTTGCAAGGATTTTACAATAAGACTGTTAAGTCCACTCGGTTAATAGATTTCTCTGTTACAAATGCTAATAAGCAATAGTAAATATATTGACCTGTAAATTCGTAACTATCTTTTCACAACTAGATCCTTTGTGTGCTCTTCTATCTTCAGTTCAATTCTTCACTTTCCACTAGATTTAACACTTCATCAAATTTTGCTTTCTGACTCAGAATCTATCTCTTTGTTATTCACTGCTTTAGTTGTTGACTCTTCAACCTTTCACTTTGCCAGCCTTTTTTCCATACAAAATCATCCTTTATATAGACATTATTTTTCCACTTAATCTCCTCTATTACTTTTTCCTTTGGTCAATCTCAGTCGTTCAATTCATTTCACAAACTTATTCAATGTATCTAGATCTGAGTAACACATTTTAACTACACCTCAGAACTTGAAATTTCTTGATTCAACTTGTTCCTTCTATTTTAACCATTTTAGATCTAAATCGTAGATCATCATCATGAATTTTCCTGATTGCAGATCACTCTAACTAACTCTTCCTCGACATCATAAACTTTCAACTCATCATAGCTAATCATTAAATGTCGTTCAGATTATTGTATTTAATTTTTGTTCCTTGCTCGGTAGATTATTGTATTTAATTTTTGTTTACCGAATCACCTTTCCTCTTTACCGAATGAATTTTTATGCTCGGTAGCCAAAACTATGTTGCTTACCGACTTGTCTAATCTTCATTACCATACTTTACTGACTTGCTATTAACATGTGTTAGATAGAAAACAATTATATCAACATAATCTTAGCCTTTTCTAATCTATATCGGTTGCTCATTTAAGTTCTTCAACTTCACAACTTCTCATTAACTCAATCAACTTATATCATACTCTAAATGATATGACAAAAAAAATATAAACCAAAAATCAATTGTTGGACACCAACGAAAAGATAATAACTAATATAACCTTTCTACTAACTTGTATTTCTCTGATCTTGGTCGGTCTTAATCATCATCACCATCAGTTATAGTAACATACTTTATGCTTATAATTATTTAGACTTTGTTGTTGTTATTTTTTATTTGTTGGTTTAGTTTTGATTACGTAAAAATAGGTTTTGAAAGGACCCGAAACCTTTTACATAGAGATAAAAGATAAAACATTTAAGCTCCAACAGTTCAAGTGCATTAGCACCAAAAAAAGCAACACAAACAAGTCCTTAAACACAAAGACCAGCCACAAGACAAAGGACAACAAAAAAGGAAAGCAAGACAACAAGCTACAGTCTAAACACATTTCATTAGTTCTATAGCCTGATTCGCAAGAATCTACATGTTTGTAGCAGACAACTTCAGTTCTTCCATGTTGTTCTTGTTGCCATCTTCCACCATCCTAGACCTGGATCTCGTACGCTTGCTAGGTCCCTGTTCCTCTTTAGTCTCTATGATCTCTTGGTTCCCTTTCCCGTTATCAAACTTGTCAACCAGGATCTTCATGTGCTCATTTGAAGCCTTGAGGACAGCAAAGCTATGTTCTGCGATATTCCCCATGGTCTTCTCCAGCTTGTCAATTCTCTTTTCCATAGTCTCAACTTTCCTGGTTAAAACATTACTGCATTGGATTTTCTCCTCCATGGCATTAAGTTTGTCATTGAAGGTAGCAACACCCTCAGCTTTGGAAATAATGTTAGTGAGCTCATCAATAGTTTGGCCCAAGGTTTTCTCCCCAAGTTCATTCTTTTAAGAATCCCCGTATCTTTTTGCAGCTGGTGGATGTTGGACTTCATCACAGTGATGTTGTTCTTCATTATGCTAAGGGTAGACAAGAAGGCCAGGCACCCCAAATTCTCAAAATCCTTGTTCCTCTCCTCATTGATCTCAGGACCCCTGTTCTCTTCCTCCATGTTCTCCTTAGGATTCTCCACCTTCTCCTTCTCCAAGTTGGCCTTTTCCTTCTCAAAATGATAACCCAAATTTGTTGATTTAGTTTTTTAAAAAATTTCTATTGGAAAGAAAACTATGAATTAGTCTTTCTAAAAATAGCTAAAGCCAAATTTATCATACTTGAAGATTAACATTTTTCATTGTTGTACTATTTAAAGAAGTTACAATGTGTTTAAAATATGAAATTATGCAATTTTGTAGATATTAATTTCCTTCTCCAAAGAATAATAATTATATTAGTAGTTCAAATTCAAAATAGAAGACTTGAATAGTATGTTATATAATATAAAACTAATAGAATTTTTTTTTAAAAAAAGCTATAACAATTCAGATTGGACACAACACAAGCCATTTTAACAATGAATGAACAATAGTAAACATTTTGAAAAACAAAATCAATGGCATATGTAAATAAATAAATTAGACAAAATGAAAAAGGTAGTTATTATATTTCAAGATTCTTCTTTTGCTCTTGCTCAACTCTTGCTATGCCCATTCAAAGTCAGATATTCTTCATAAATAGTGCAGAAAATAGAAGTTAAAACATTCAAATTGAAATAATAAGACATTTCAATAGGAATAAAAAAACCTTTTAGTTCACATTCTCACCATAACTATCTTTGGCATGCACATTACCTAGAATATCAAATTCAATACGTTAGAAATAGAGCCAAAGAAAAAAAAGAAACCAAGAAATTAGTCACCGTACCTACATATATGATTCAAAATGTGTTATCGAAGACAAGGAAAATGAAGTATTTGTTGATTGCTATCAAATTTTCCTATTGATTCTTAATAATAATAAAAAAGAACATCTAGAATTTACTATTGAGTTATTATTTTTTGCTAGCACTTTAAAAAATTTATTGTTAAAAATTAAATGATAAATCACGTAAAAGTATTAACAAGATTTCTATTTTTTTAATTTATTTCATAGGATTTGGGAAATAGATTATGTAGCCCTTGTCTCTGTTAACACATTTTGTATAATGTGTGTAGATATAGAGCAGGTGCATTGCAATATACAATCTTGTTGAACGAACAAATTTTATATCTATGAATAGCTTTGATGTGTACAGGTACTGTGTCTAGTTTTTTTGTTCTAATTTATGTTTATTTTGTCAAGTTAGAATTTTATTTCAAAATAATTATACGTTTAGTTGTGTTAATATCTATATTGCATTGTAGAAAATTATATTGATAAATTCAAGCTAAAAAAAAAAGATTTGTCTCCTCTGTGTTGATATATTATGTTATATTTTTATCATATTGACATGTGTAGGCACTAGCTGAGTAGAAGAATATATTGTTACATTACCAAAGTACTAGTCGCAATTGTATTTTCTTGGATCTTTGTCGAATCTTATGTATTGTTCATTAGAGCTTTCTATAGCCTAATTTTGGTAGTTGTAATCACTAAAATCAAAATTCCACTTTGCCTTGTTTGAAAAGTGTATTGTGGAAGGTAATCAATTGTTGATCTCATTTTATGATGTGAGAAGTGTATCATTGATGTAATCATTGGTTATGAAACACATCCTTCTATAATAAGTTTGACTAGAAATAATTATGACTCATGGGCAAAAAGAATCATCACAAATTGTAGATGGCTTAATCTCTTACCTCATCTTTATGGAATAATTCCCAAGCCAAAGTCATAGCGGAAGTAATATGTTTGGGGTGAAATGAATAGTCATATCATAGATTTGATTGGTAGCAACATCAATTCATTTCTCTTCCGTGACATCCACCCCAAGTTTAGAGGTATATATTCAATGCCCATGCACAGTTTGGATCATTATTTTGGACATCCACATGTTTCTCCTCTCCCAGATGATCTTGTTTCAAATTGTCTTCTTCCACTTGATGATCTATGGATAATATTCTCTTTAATGATGATACCTTAGAGGAGATTGAAGAATTTGCAACACTTGAGAGTTATAGTGATCCAAAAACTCCACCAATAGCTCCTACTTCTCTAGTTGAGATCACACATTCATCTCTTGTTGGTGATTCTAGTGATTCGTTGTAAGATATATCTATTTATCTTCTTGATTGATTTTCCTAGTTTCTAGACATTGGTTCATTGTTTGTGGAGTCTCACATTTCATATTTGGGAGATACATTTTCAAGGGGATTTATATTCTCTTTGATGATAGCTTCATCACAGTTCGAGATACTTCTTCACCATCTTTGGAGATTGACATTCACGAGTCTCTTCCTTCACTCAATATGTCACATTTCTTAGTTCAGGTTGATTATGCTTATGTGATGACTTCTTCAAGCTTGGAGACTCTTCTTCAATTTTCAGAGGCATCTATTTTTAATGATAGTTGTTATCACATTTTCACTTTATGTGTTGCTCCACCTTTAGTGCACTTATAACTTATTATCTTCCACATTGTTGCACATATTTGCACATGCTTCATTACACAATGGAGGATGATCCACCTTTGTTGGACATGCGATTCCATTTTGTGTGGGTGATAAGTTATCTCCTCCTTAATGTGGTCTCTTATTGCCTTGCCTATATAAGTAGACACATCTATATTTCATATCATTGGAATTTCAGTTGAATGAAGCCATCAATTATGGTATTGTAATCCAATTGATCATGTTCATCAGCAATAATATCATTTTTGCATCTTGTTGCAATTGTCTTTCCCTTCCCTTATGGAGGTTATCTTGGTCTTTCATTTGACTTTGGGGGTGTTATAGAATCAGCTAAAACTCAAACAATGTGTATGCGTGTTTGTATGTATGATGATGTGTCTGTATGTTTGTGTATTTTTTGAATGTGTTTACACATATGTTTGTGTAGGCATGTCTGATTTTGGATTTTATGTTTATTGGTATGTAGGTGTTAAGTTGTTATGTTTGAGTACATCATTTGTATTCTTGTAGGTTTGTATGTTGGTGTCTTTGTGTGTTTATAGGTATAGATGTATGTTTTTATACATATATAGTATGTTATATAGTATATATATTTATATTGCTATTTGTTTATTTTTATGTTGGCTTATATGTGTGTATATATACCTATATAATCAATTACATATAGAAATTTGGTTTTCTTTTAAATTTTATCTATTCTTTTTTTTTTTTCTTTTTTTTTCATAGTTTTGTTTTTTGGTTCAAAACTATTTTCATGTATTTAGGATATTTTTGTAAATCTGTAAGCATATATTAAAACAAGTTCTTATACATTTCTATCTTTCTATTTACTTTATGTTTGTTTTTTCTTTAAATCTTTTTTCATTGTCTTAATCTTTATTTTTGTTCTTACATTGGAAAGAGTTATATTAATTTTAAATTTGGTTCTTGGTCCTTCCTTCTTTTCCTACCTATCATCCTCTAGCCTATAACCCCTTATATTTAGCATTTTTGCTCTATTACTATCTTGTCATTTCTCTCTTCGCTGACTGCCTTATCCTGAGGATGGATCAAGAAGTTTGATCTAAAATGTTGATGATAACAATCACATACAGCTGAAGCCATAAATCTTTTTATATATTTAATATAGTTTGTGGAAACTACATGATGTTAATGTTCAATATATGTTCTCGTTTTGTATATAGTAGAACCATGATTATTTCTAATGTGCTTATGTAGTTCTAATGCTCTTAAAATTGTATAGGAAGTTGCACATCTATAAGAGCTTCTTGACCACTGGGCTAATGCTCCTTGCATGTCTCTAACCTTGCTTCCCACCCCATCTTCTGGGCACAATTGTGGTCAATCTACTCTATGAGATCACAGCCCTCTGGTCACAGCCCTCTCACCCACCTTCTATCTCTTTTCATAGATGCAATGCTCCTAACTAATCATCTTATAGCAATTTTGAAAATTATTTTGAACATCTCCCATAATCTTTTATTGTTATCACAATCTCATTTACCATTGATCATCATTTTTTTTTAATTTTTTTTTTTAAGAAATAGTATTTAAATATAAAACTAACTATATTTATTAGTTTATAAACCAATTTTATTATAGTCGCATTCAGCTTTATAACTATAGGATTTCACCTTACCCTTATCCTTTCCATAAATTAAGAAACAAGGTGTATTACATTTTGAAAGATTGAGGCTTTTTCCCAGGACTTCTGATTTGAGATGCTATCCGACGTCTGCACCATTTAAGCTTGGCGATAGATAATTACTGTTAACATATTGGAATGGCACTTAAAATATCAATAATAGAGGAGTTTCTAGGCAGAACTGTTCTCAGATTTTAGTCCACGTGGAAGATAATCTGAGCCCCGTATTGAGGTCGTAGAGTGAGTAAAATCATAGGCGCATGAGTATAAGAAGGTGAAGTCACAAAAGAAAACTTTTGCAGAATCATAGCCAACACTAGTTTTGCTTCCAACAAGGCAAAATTCTGACCCACACATATAGTTGGACCTGCACCAAAGGGCATGAATGCCATTGGATGCTTTGCAGCCTTTGCAATTCCTTCACTAAATCGCCCTGGGTTGAAATCATTTGCATCATTTCCCCACAAAGAAGGATCATGATGGATTGCAAGGATCGGAAGTAGAAACTGAGTGCCTGCAGGAATTTTGAGCCTTCCAAGTTTCGTTGGCTGTGATGCATGTCGTGTTAGAAATACTGCAGGTGGATAAAGCCTCAAAGCCTCATTTATAATCATTCCCACCTACAAAACAATCATACCAAGATTTCATGAGACATCCAAAATACTGTCTTTGAAATAAAATCCCAGTGCTTGTTTACTATAAAATGTGGAAGTGTGAGAAATTACTAAATGTTCCAACAAAATGGTCCTTACAATTTTGAGGCGACTTAAGCTTTCTGCATCTGGATAATTATTTTTTCCACATACTTCCAACACCTCTCTGCGACCTCTCTCTTGCCAATCTTGATGTATGCCCAACAATATTACACACCATGTCAAGAGTACTGAAGTTGTTTCATGACCAGCAAAGTAGAAAGTCTTGCATTCATCAATGATTTCCTCTGTACTCAGGCTTACATTAGTTTTTTCATTGACGCCCACCTGCTCGTTGTTATGAGACAACATAAAACCAAGCAGATCCGCACCATAGCTACCTGTTTTTCCCATTCCAGTAGTCTTTTCCCTGGCATCTATAACTTGTCTCAAGGATCTTCTTATTCCTTTCTCCAAATTCCAACGTTGCCTATTCTTTGTAGTGGGCAGAAACCTGATTAGAGAAATCACTCTCAGACATTACATACCAATATAAGAAACCAAAAGAAGTTATAGTTCTGCATACTTCAAAGTTCAAAATGTGAATAAACCCTCCTAAAGTACGAAGGTTTTCATCCTATTGAAAGCATTTCCAGCGACTGTTGGAAGAAAAACATAAGAGGGGCAGAGACATGAACACACTGAGATTAAAATGTTGATAGCATTCTTTGGCAATTTAAGATGGACAAATTGTGCTGTAACAAAACACAAGTTTGTCACCTGAAACCTGGAATATAAACAGTGCGTAATGATTCAAAAGCAAGAATCATCTGTTTGGCCTGCATATCAAAGATATGCTTTCCCTCTGTAAAACTGCTACCAAATGCTGTGCGGGCAATAACATCTGCTGTGAGATCACGAAACCCCTTCAGCACTTCAAGTTCGGATGCACCTGACAATACCAATTTACTCCATTTATCCAACATATTGGCACTGCTTTTCACAATTGTTGGAATCATACCCTGTAATTACAAAACTAGTTAATCGAAATATGACAGAACATGCCTTCCTATGAAACTCTGAATAAAATATCAAAAAAACGAATTATTTATAAAATAATCTACATGGTTTCTAACAGGTTAGGTTCCTTTTTAGCAGAGTCATGTATCAGGAAGATATTTAGGATAAAAGTAACTTCTACAGGTTCAAAAAGCAGCCAACACATATCAGTATTTTCTCAAATCAAGTGAAACAGTTCTACACATTACCGGCCAACAAATTAAACAAAATTAATTCATAATATTGTTTTACTCCAAGTAATTACAATATCTGGAGTAAAACCAATTGGCACTGCTTCAGCACTTCAAGGTCTGATGCACCTGACAATATCAATTTGTTCCATTCATTCAACTAACTGGCACTGCTTAATCACACACTGTAATTACAATATATAAGTTTCTAGTATGACTGTATGACATAACATATTTTCATGTGAAATCCTGAATATAAATATCAAAATAGAGAAGCACTTACACGACTATAATCTGCATTGTTTCTAACAGATAAAGGGTTTTGGAAAATATTTAAGATAAAAAAAATTCAAAATATTTTCTACTTGCAAAGAATTCTCAAGGTCAGCGGTGATAAAAATAAATTAAGCACGCTGAAACCTGGGCTTAGCACCACACAGAATCTTACCTCTGTTACTCTGTCAGATTGACCAGGCGTAACCCATCATTAAAGGTATGGCAACCCAGGGTAACAGGGGCATGGGTTTTTCATGGGAAAAATCACTGGCTTAATTCTTTCATCACAGGTAAATTTGATATGAGATTCTTATATAGATTATTGCTGTTACATTAAATTTTGTCAAAGATTTTTGAAATCAACATTTTGAGTCACAATTTATAATCTATCATCATCATTTACTCGGGAAGAAAACAAATTGATCTTAAATAATATGACCCTGCAGTAGACATCCTCCAGAGAGGCTTAAGGTTTGACACTAGAATCTACTTGAAAATGATTTTTAACTTGCAGGATCAGGGCTCAGACTGTCACCACTGCTTCTTATGATGCCCAACTGCAACATTTAGGCCATGGAGATATATCAGAGGAATCATCCTAGCTCTGTATAAATAGAAAAGCTTCAATAATTCGCTTACAGATGCTTGTAAAGAGGGTTTTGTTCTTCTTGATCTATGTTTTTTATTAAGGTAATCAGGGATTGGAAGCACCCTGAACCAATTACATTAAAAGAGAAATAACATCAAGCACAGAAGGACAGCAGAGAACAACCCAAAACACAGCACCAGAAACAAAACAGCCAAAAAAACATAGCAGCAACTAAAAACTACATACAATCAGCCAACCCAACTCAGGATGGTTTTAAAATGTGTTCCAAAGCAATTTGTTTCTCTGGAACGCTAGGATCCAATTCACCTAATTTGTTTCTTCAGAACCAATTTGATTTATGT
This sequence comes from Chamaecyparis obtusa, assembly GCA_027943335.1. NCBI lineage: Eukaryota > Viridiplantae > Streptophyta > Pinopsida > Cupressales > Cupressaceae > Chamaecyparis > Chamaecyparis obtusa. The sequence goes on along the minus strand of BSBK01006824.1, from coordinate 188,232 downwards.
TATTAGAAACGAGAAACAAATTTTTAAAAAACTATACAAAGAGGTGGTATATATTATATATAGAGATACATAGATTACATAATTTTTAATTACATAATTAGTTATATTAATTTTATTCATTATTAATATTATAAGGATTAAATTATTAAATTAATTAAATTAAAATTAATTGACTGAAAACAATTAAATTTGCAATCAAATATAGATTTACAGATTATATAATTTTGGTCCTAATTAAGGACATAAATATAGACTTACCTTCAAGAGGTCCATATGGAAAGCAGGATTGATGATTTTCCTGTGCTGAGCCCATTTCTCACCTTTCAACCCCACAAGTCCCTGTCCCAACAGTTGTCCTGCAAGGGGATCAGTCGGAGGCTTTGGATAGTTGCCAAATTTGGTGGACAATATCTCCTTAACAAGCTCAGGGTGGGGAACAACCAACCTGGCTTGAGACCCAAACCAGAAAATAAAATCCTGACCTACATATTATATGTAACAAGGTTATTAATCAATACAGTCTTCAGAATCCTTTATCTTCTTCTTAATCAGCCACTATTCTAAGTTCTAACAACACCCAACCAAAACAATTAATGGTGCTAAGCATGAATTCTAGTAATATGATTAATGAAATACCAGATGCTTAAACAAAATGCAGAATACAGCATACCATAGGTTTTGTTCCACTGATGTATATGGGGAAGAAGTCGAGGGAGTATGTGATGTGAGAGTGGCATGGGTTTGGAGTTCTGCTCATCGATCATTCTGGATACATCTGTGGTATTCCCATAGAATAGCCTGTATGGAGGGCCCCTGATTCCTTGGGCTTCAAAGTACTTTTTCACTTGCAGAGGCTTCCACCATATTGTTATTGCAATCTTGAGCACCAAAAACACTAAACCAGCACAAACAACCGCCAAACTCCAAAATACCCACTCCATATTCCAGGAATGGCCAACACCCAGAAATTATTCGGTTCAGAAAGTGTTAGATTTGGTGTAATTATGTTTATGCTGCCCAACTGTAGGTTTCCTTCTGTTCTTGTTTATCTGCATAAACAAAATGACATATTCAGTGAGTGGACGACAACAAATGATTTCGTCATAGTCAAGAGATGACTGCTCAGTTTCGTTTTTCAGTGGACAGAATTCTATATAGATCTTACCTTGAGAGTTTATAAAATTTTGAAGTTGTAATAATTTATTTACTCTGTTTTTTTTTTAGTTTTAATGGATGTCAAAATTAGAGTATTTTGATTATAAATAATGTATTTAATTAAATAAAAACTAATTGTTTGAAATAATGTTCAATCTTAAATTGCATATATTATTTCTAATTATTAATTGTCCAAAAATAAAAATTTGAGTTATGGTATATTATGTATTTATAGGTGCATATTAAAGTGTTGAATAAATATTATCAGAGTTGGTCCACTTCTACCAAAAAAATTTCATTTCATTGTTATCATGTTTCAAACGTACAACCTTGTTAAATATAATATGAACAATTATGATTGTCCATTAAAAGAAATAAAAGAATATATCAATCATAACCAAGTATTAAAAACACCTAGAAATAGATAATGTCTCAGAACAAAATGTCGAATTACATATTGTTTTAGAAACAAAATATATATTTTCCTTCCTCCACTTCTTACAATAGTTTGCAATTTTATAGAGATGTGAAATCCACTAACATCTTGTTCATAGGAATATGCAACTAAATGTGGTTTACTTTGCATTTCCAAAGGTGGTACCTAATCTAGATATTACCTTGTGGAGAGTTTTTAAAATTTTGAAGTTATCACAATCTATATAATTTGTGTTTTCCTAGTTAATGGATGTCAAGTTTAAATTAGTATTGGGGGAATTTTATTATGAATAATATGCATAATCAAGTCAAAATTAATGTTTGAAATAATGTGTAATCTTAGATTTCATATATGAATTTACTAATTGTTTTTTATTAATGGTAACAGTAGGTTTTGAAGGGGCCCCAAAACCCTTTAACATAAAAATCTTAAGAATTAACAATCTACTAATTGTTAATTGTCTTAAAATAATAAATTTGAGTTATGTTGTATTATATAGTTATAGATGCATCATGAAATATTGAATAAATACAATCAAATTCAGTCCACTCCTATCAAATTTGTATCATTTCATTGTTATCATGTTTCACATGCACAACCTTGTTAAATATGATATGAAGAATTACGGTTATCCATTAAAAGAAATAAAAGAATATCTCAACTATAACCAAGTATTGAAAACACCTAGAAATAGAAAATGCTTGGAGCAAAAGGCACAATTAAATATTACTTTAGAAACTACATATATGTCTTTCCCAACATTCACTTCTTGGCATAGCTTGCAATTGTCATAGTGATATGAAATCTACTAACATCTTGTTCATTTGAATATGCAACTAAGTGTGGTTTATTTTGAAATGACCATAGTGGCGCCTCTAGAGTTTACATATTTTTATAGTTTGTCAAGTCATGCCCCATTACGTAGACCTGGCCTATCATCAAATGTATTAGCTCATAAAAAAATTGAATAAGCACTAATATGGTAGAAAATCAAGACGGTTTGAATGAAAAGGATCACATGTATACTCTAAATAACATAGAGAAAATCCTCACTCAAATTTCACATTCTACACATCTCCTATATAGTACACCACATTTTTCTAGCATGAATTTTTTTCCAAAATAGAAATGTTGGAATAAAGGAATTTTTATATAAGTTTGAATATCCAAGTGATAAGAAATGAGAAAAATATATATTAAATCAAGATGTCAACCGGTAAATTCAAGGCATGAAAATGGTAAACATGTGACAAAGTCCATAGAAGATAAATCAAAAGGTGAACAATTAGATCACTTTCTTATATGAACCCTTATGTGTCTAGTTGAATGCTTAGTTGTATGCCTAGGAATTTTCCATTTGTACTAAATGTAGATAGGAAGGGCAAAACCCTTGTGTGTTATTATTCTTGTTAGATTATAACAACTTAAGTTAGGATGGTCACTAAAGAATGTTACTTGGTAAAGTTTAGGTGAATAGAAATATAAGCTTATGATAAGGTGAATGTGTAAAAATATGTACAAATGAGAAAGTTATAAGGTCTAAGTAAGAATAAATGAAGATGGATAAAATATTTGGAAAGGAGCATGGACTTGACAAAGAAAAACCCACATATCACTATGTAATCATATTTGAAAGAAAGCTAGAATACTTGAGTGGACTTGCAAGATATAATTTTAAATTACAAGGGTATAAATTTTTTGAATGGATTTTTAATATATGCATCTATTAATGTAGCCTAGATTTTGTGTGTGTGTGTGTGTGTGTGTGTTTATAGATATACATATACATATATTGGAGCACACTAAATTGTAAGCACTTTGCTAAGGTGTACAATTTATACTTATTTAGCACCGATTTTAGTGTGCCCTCATTCTTTTGTGAATAATTAAACTTTATTATGCATTTAATTAATAAATACTTAAATATTTACCTCTTTATTAATTCAAAATCATCAATCTTTATCGAGGCCCCTTAATTATTGGCGTGCCCTTTTAATTATTTCATCCATTCAATAATCATTTGTATACATGTGCCCTATTATTATGTTGGACCTATTTTATATATTTTTATTTATCACACCTCGATTCTTGCACATATTTTGAGTGCCCCATGTTAATATTGACCCTCAATTCAAATTTGAGCCTTGATTGGCTCGTATATGGCAGCATGGGATGTATGGGGTGACTCTACATTGGGAGGTGCCCCTTACATTGCAAATATGACCCAAACTTAAATCAAAGATAGATCTTTTCATTTTAGGTAGAATTGTAACTCTGTGTCAGCCTCCTTTGAGCTTTGTGCCCTGAAATGACTACATGAGGTATAAATAGAAGGCTACCTCTCTCATTTCGAGATCCATCGATCAAGAAATCTTATCAATTGAAGTATCCATAATCTAAATCATTCAAGGATAATTCAAGCATTTCATCAATGTGTCAAGCCTAGAAATCATTATGCAAGAATGTCCTTTGTGATGTACTTTTAGGTCTTTAAGGAGTCGTGATATTGAAACAACACTTGTGATCTCATTTCAAGAAGCACTTGTGTAGTCAAGGTATAAGACACTTATCAAGCCTTTGCTACTATTAGCATGCTTCCTTTCCTTTCATGCATTGTTTATTTGATTTCAAGGTTAATTCCTAAACAAGAGTTTGACTGAGGTGAACCCCTTTCTCACAAAGTTCTTTTCTTTTTCTATGTGCTAGTAACATATGATGGAGTTTTGGATTTAGCTACACAAAGATCTAACGGTTTCCTATAGATCCCTTGCTTCTTCATCATATTTTATCAAATCATGAGTGACTCCCATAATGAAGGGTGAGTCTAGTCACCCCCTACATTCTAGGTCGCCCCCACACATGGTGCTTACCACACTCAAGGGTGAGCACAATCACCCTCTACACTCTAGGTTTCCTCATACTGACAATTTTAGCTAGAACTCGGTGTATAGGATAGTCTCTGCATTTTATTTCTAGATTTGGTCTTTAAATTGAGTTTTGTTTGTTAATTATATTTGTTTTATAAAAGGTTCCTTTCTCTCTCTTCCTAGCCCTAGATATCACATTCTTCATTCACATTTACACAATCATCTTCCAAAATATTGATCTAGACAATTGCATTCACTTAGTGCTTGAGCCTCTCAAAGCCTAGTGAATCATCTTCCTTCTAATGTCATGTATAGGAAATTTTGGCTATAATTTGGTGTGCAATTCAGTCAAGCTACATTTTCTTTCTGAAACTAGTCTCAAAATTGAGTTCTCAATCTATTAATTGTCCTTATTTTATAGAAGGTTCCCTTTTCTCTATTCATGTCCCTAGATCTCACACTCTTCATCCACATTTAAACAATCATCTTCCATAATAGCGAAGGATAATTGCATTCATGTAGTGCTGGAGCTTCCTCAAGCCTTGTATATCATCTGCCTTCCAATGTAAGAGGAGATGCAAACTAGTGAATGTACTATTTCATTCATTACATTTTTGTGAGCCCAACATCCTTACATTATCAATTCTAATTTGGTGTCTAGATATGATTTGTATGCAGTGTATTGTTACATTTTATGCATTTAGTTGTGATTTTTTATGACATTATCAATTTTATATGCATTCACTGGTAAATTTAAATACATAAAAAGTGCATATTGTTTAGAAATCTAGATTCACTATGTTTTCTAATTTACATGTTCCAAGGTAATAAAAATAAAAAATAATTTATTTTCATGTATTTTAATGTGTTTAGATTAGTCTCTTTATGCTTTATTTCCTTCCATTAGCTTCTTTCATTGTCAAATGTTGAATTTCGTTTTGCAAGAATTTATTGCTTTTGATGAGTCATTTTGTAGTGATGGCTTTAATATATTGGATGAAGCCCTCAACATGATGACTTTGAACATCCCTTTTAAGTCTTCTTCTACACCTACTAGACCATCCTTTTGCAAAAATTTAATTCATATGATCCAAGGATTTAAGATATATGGAAATCCCCAAGTTAAGAACCTCTCAATGGTTCCTCTCCCAGAGTTGCTCTCCCTCATGTGGACATATTAGTAGAAGAAGATATTTTTAACACTTCTCCAACGATCTCTCTTTTAGATGAAATATTAAGTAATGATGTTGATTCTTCTCTTAATATGTACCTCCCCCATGAAACTACCTATGGGTGTGTGCACGATCATGGTATGCCAAACTAGGCCATTAAGTGGCAACAAAATTTTAGAAAACAAGGTTAGGAAACTTGAAGAAAAAATTTAAACAAGTTATCAAACTTATATTAAAAAAATACAAGAACATAATTTGTAGGAAATTGAAATTAGTTTCTAAGCTACTAGTTGTTTTATAAAACAAAAAAAAATCTATTTGCTGAAAAATTGAAATTTCAATGTAGTAACTTATGTAAATTTAGGGAAAAAGAAAAGAAGTAGGTGTATATCTGACCACACTAACCAAAATCAAATTATAATATTATTTTATAAGATTCTAGATGGAAGTAGAAGACTCGTGTTTGGATGTGTTGTATATTTTAATGTAATTTTTTCCAAATAAATAATTAATTATGATTTTTTACTGCAACTTTTTCCAGAATATAAAAAAGATCATGTCTGGCCACCTTAACTTGGTCAAAACTTAAGAAAAAAAAATCTTATAGTATGTGACGCATAGAATGTGATGCATGTTTCAGATTAAAAAAATGTTATGCCATTTGAAAGTTATAAACATTTTTCAATCAACCTATAAATCAAGACTTTAGACATAATCCAATTAGAAAATAAATAATAATCATTTAGTAAACTAAAAAATGGATAGAATTTATATTGGTGGAAACATGAGAATTTGCTTAAGAAACCATTTTTATTTCATCAATTTCAGATAAAAGAGGCGTCAACTATAAGGTCAAAGTCTGGAAATGTAGGGAGATTTCAAAAATACATTTTTTGGGTTAACTTTCCAAGTTTGGCATGCCCAAGGAAAAACCCATAGCAATCCAGAGGCAAATCTTTGGGTTGATGATTTGTGTCAGAGATATCCAATATCAAATATTAATTAATAATTTTTTTATATAATATATATTATAATATTATAATATTATATTATATTACATATGCATAATAATATAATATTATATATGCATAATATATATATACTAATATATATTATTTAATAATCTCTCTCTCTCTCTCCACCTCATGGGGTCTTCACTGAAGGGGCAATACAATACCATGTGCATTCATATTGGGGAGTTTAAAATGGGTGAAAAAAGGGAGAAATATATTGCCTAAATAGGGGAGGGGATTTTTTCAAGGAGGGGGGTGAGGGTTTATATAGGAAATTGGGTGTGGGAGATATTGGGTGGCTATTGGAGGGGGTGACAAAAAATGAGTTTGGGATAATATTTTTTAGAAAAGGGGGATTATTTACTATTCCATGAATGAATGTGCTATGATTCAGGTTCACTAAGTAAAGTCCATGTTCTCTCTCTCTGAAATGTCCCCTTTCTGATTTTTATATCATATTTAAGTCCTCTAATCAGATTATTAAATCAAACAATTAACACTTTGAAAGATTATGCAATTTCTCAATAAAACTCAAATCGGGTATGCCCGAAATAGTGCCAAAAACTTCACAACTTCACATATTATTGATAAATATGAAAGTAGACATTTTTACAAAAATTTCACTAGCATAATGGCCTACAAAATGACATTTCTAGATCTGTATAGAGTTTACACAATAACTCCCAAATGGAGGACAAAAACAATGCTCATCGGGCTCCTGAAAATAACACAAAATAGCTCAAAAACACCATAAAACACTAATAATCTATCACAGAAGTATAACCATGACCCAAGACATATATTTAGCTCTATTTTAACATCAAAATGTCTGCAATACAGCAGCAAACCAAACTGATATGAAATACTAAACCGGAAACACCAAACTTTTACAAGAAACACACCCGAAAACTCACAAATTTGCACCGTTCAGCACAAGGGAAAACTTTGCATGAGCTTGCACATGGAATGGCCTCAGGCTCCCATCCTTAGCCTTCCTAGAAACCTACAAACTCCCATCTTTGGGTCTCCTTCTCCATAGGTTTGGCAGCCTCTGAAGAACAACAAAGCAATGAGCAAAAATCAAGTTCTAGAATGAGCCCGAAATGCCTTCAAACCCCTTTAAAATAGGGCATAAACCTAACTCACGACCAAGAGGGGTCAATAATACATATTTTAATAATAATCATCATTTATTAATCCATTGGTTTCCAAAGATTAGCCCCTTTTCCCGAAACTTCACTTTTTGAGCCTTCCAGCCTTAGCAAAAGTTATTATTTTAATTATTTGAAAAGGGGACATGACAAGTCCTCCCTCCCAAATATTGTTTTTCCTCAAGAAATGAAGGTTGGGGTGCTCAAGAATATGTTCTCCTTCCCAAGTTGCATCCTCCAATGGTAATCATTTCCATTTGACCAAATACTCTATGATGCTCCTATTTCTCAATCTTTTCTCTCTTGTATCCAAAACCTCTTTTGGTATTAAGACTAATTTCCCTTCATCACCAAGAGGTGGTAATTTTTTAGATACTATGGTTTTCTGGCCTAGAACCTTCTTCAGGAAAGAGACATGGAAAATATTATGTATTTTTCTGTTTAGTGGGAGCTCCAATTCATAAGCTACCTCTCCTACCTTCCTGATGATCTTATAAGGCCCATAGAACCTTGGCTTGAGCTTCTCTGCCCCACTCCTCTTCAAGGTGCTTTTCTTATATGGATGCAACCTGACAAATACCAAATCTCCCACCTCAAAAGATCTTTCAGTCCTTTTCCTATCAGCGTACAACTTCTGTTGGTTATGTGCATGTTGTAGATTATCCTTGAGGGACCTTATTATGTCTTGGCTTTGCTTAACGAGATCACTTGTTGCAGGTACTCTACTATCTAAAAGTACTAGATCAAAAAAGGAAAGGGCATCATAACCATAAAGAGCATGAAAAGGAGGCATACCAATAGACATGTGATGAGATGTATTGTAACAATACTCCCCTAGGTGCAACCATTTCACCCAAGCATGTTGTTGATTTGAAACATAGTTCCTCAAATATCCCTCTATCCATTTATTAACTATCTCTGTTTGTCCATCTATTTGAGGGTGATAGATAGTACTAGGAGTGAGTTCAGTTCCTGCCAAATGAAAGAGATCCTTCCAAAAAGAGCTGAGGAATCTACTGTCCCAGTCACTGACAATGTTTCTAGGCAAGCCATGTAACCTGAAAATTTCCTTGAAGAACAATTATGCCACTTGTGATGCCTTGAAATCATATGTGATGGGAAAGAAATGTGCATACTTAGTTAGTCTATCTACCACCACATATATGCAATCCTTACCTTGAACCTTGGGCAACCCAGTGATGAAGTCCATGGAAATACTTTCCCATTTTTGTTCAGGAATTAGAAGTGGTTGCAACAACCTTGTAGGAAAATTTGCTCACTCTTGTTTTGTTGGCATACCATACATTCCTTAATGTGTTTAAGGACATCCTCCTTCATACCCTTCCATGCAAACCACTCTCAAAGTTTCCTGTATGTCTTGAAGTATCCTTGATGACCAGCCAAAGGTGTGTCATGAAAGGCCCTCAATATCCTCTCCTTAGTTTTTTATCCTGGTACTAAGAAGATCCTATTCTTGTAATAAATCAATTCATCAACAACCTTGTACCTGTTATTATCCACTAACTTATCCAAAATCTTGGTGGCAAAGGAATCTTTAGCATACTCTGAAATTATGGAGACTTTCCAATCAGCAGAGATAGATGTTAAGGAACACAAAGTGGGCCTTCTTGAGAGAGCATCAACAACCACATTATTCTTTCCTTTCACGCATTCAATATCAAAATCATAATCTTGCAATTTTCTTACCCATTTTTTTTGACGATCATTCAAATCCCTTTGGTTCAAGAAGAACTTGAGTCTATTATGGTCTGTCTTTACAATGAATCTCCCACATACCAAATATTGTCTAAACTTATGAAGCCCATGCATGATTGCCAACATTTCCTTATCATAGATGGAGTAACCTTTCTCTGATTGATTTAATTTTATACTCTCAAATGCTATTGGATGTCCCCTTTGAGTTGGGACAGCCCCTATACCTTCTCCAAAAGCATCACATTCAACAACAAAAGGTAAAGAGAAATCTGGAATTGCAAGCATAGGGCATGAACTCATTACCTCCTTAAGTTTATCAAATATTTTTTGTGCCTCTTTTGTCCAAATAAAAGCTCCTTTCTTTGTCAAATCAGTCAAGGGGGTAGCAAGTTGAGAAAATACCTTGACAAATCTCCTATAGTAGCTACACAACCCAAAGAAACCTCTCAACTGTGTAAGATTAGTGGGTGAAGGCCAATCCAAAATTGCCTGAATTTTTTGTTGATCAACATGTACTCCTTTAGAACTTATAATATGTCCCAAATATAGGATCTCTGTCAAACCAAAATCACATTTAGATAGCTTAGCATAGAAGGATTGCTACTCCAAGATTCCCAAAATAGTGTCTATGTGGTTTAGATGCTCTTTCCATGTTTTACTATAAATCAAGATATCATCAAAAAATACCAAAACAAATTTTCGAAGATGCTTGTTGAATACCTTATTCATACAAGATTGGAACATTGTTGGTGCATTAGTGAGGCCAAATGGCATAACAAGAAATTCAAAGTTCCCATAGTGACATCTGAAAGCAGTCTTTTCCACATCTTCCCTCCTCATGCGGATTTGATGGTACCCTGATCTTAAGTCAATTTTTGAGAAGTATACAGCACCATGCAACTCATCAATGAGTTCATCTATGCGTGGTATGGGATACCTATTTTTTATGGTCTTCTTGTTTAGAGCCCTGTAGTCTATAGACATTCTCATTTTACCATCCTTTTTCTTGACAAGTACCACAGATGATGCAAATGGACTAGAGCTAGGCCTTATGAATCCCATGTCCAGGAGTTCCTTAATAGTTTTTTCTATTTCTTCCTTATAACCTCTTGGATGGCGGTATGAAGTTGTTATAACTGGTTTAGCACCTTGTTCTAACTCTATAACATGCTCAAAACCTCTATCTAGTGGTAATCGGGCAGAGGCAAATCATTGAAAACTATACTATGCTTATCAAGAATATTTTGAATTTCAAAATGAAAATTACCTCGATTCTTTGGAGAGCTTGTTGGATGGATTATGACTCCTATTTCCCATGCTACTTGTCCTTTTTGAAAAGTCCTCTCCATCCTCTTTGTAGTGACCACCTTAGGTGCTCCATTCAATAAGCCTCTCAATAAGACTTCTTTCCCATTGGAATGAAATTTAAACTCCATAGTTTGATGGTTCATGTAATAGCCTCCAATAGAGTGCAACCATTGAACACCCAATACAAGATCTGTCTCCCCAATGCCAACAACATAGAAGTCATCACATAACTCATAATCTCCTAAGGTCATCCTGAGTTGTTTCACCACCCGTGTGCAAGGCATAGTGAATCCATCAACTACAGTAACATTGAATTCCTCAAAATCTTCTGCTTTAAGCCCTCTTTTCATGACAAATCTCTCATCAATAAAATTTTGAGTTGCCCCACTATCAAGAAGAACTGTCAACCTTTTCCCTACTAGTACCCCTCGAATTCAAAAGGGATGGTATCTTGGGACTCCTGATAATGCTACTAAAGTGCCATCCTTGCTGATTTCTTTTTCTTTCTCTTCTTCTTCCTCCTCCTTAGTGTCATGAAATTCCTCATGCTCATATGAATCAGATTCTGAAGCAACTTCAATATAGTGCACTTGACCTTTCCCCAAACATATATGTCCTAGAACCCATGGTTCTCTACAAGTGAAACAAAGCTTTTTTCTTCGTAATTCACTCCTGGTCTCTTCATCTACCTTCTTTTTTGCTACATTTATCACATTCTTTGGTGGTGGTGTTGGAAAAGTCTTTTTTTGAAAATTCCCCTTATGTTGCCAAAGATTTGGGGGTTTTTGATTAGTGACTAGTTTCATAGGCACACAAGTTTCAAGTTGCAAGCTTCTTTTGATAGCTTCCTATAAGGTTGAGGGTGAGAAAGCCTTAACCAAACCCTTAACAGAATCTTCCAAACCATCAAGAAAAAGATAAACAATCCTCTTTTCACTCATATCAGGTACCATAACAGCCACTTTTTGAAACTCTTCTACATACTCATTAACTAATTTGGTTTGCCTCAACTTTGACAATTCTTTAAAATACTCTTCATCATCCTTGAGATCAAATCTATCTATCACTCTTTGACTAAAATCATCAAATGTAGTTACCTGATCATGACCTTGAGTAGTCATTCCATGATACCACCAATCATAGGCTGCATCTTCCAAGTGTAGACTTGTGAATTGAATGGTATCACTCTCCTTCATGGGGTTAAGTGTGAAGAAGGTCTGTAATTTTTGTAGCCATGCTCTAGCTGAAATTTTATTTGTTCCATCAAAAATAGGTGATGTAAACTTGATTATTTTATTTTTGAGCTCTCTTCCACTTATGTCCTGCTCCCTCCTGTACTCTTTCTTGGGCATCAAAGTGTTCATCATATCCACATATTCTCTAAAAGGAACCAAACTATGAAGGTCATCATCTAAGCCATTGTAAGTAGCTCTTAATGCAATTAAGTTACCTGTAACCTCTTCCATAGGACTAAGGGCTGGATTTGGTACTAGTGGCTCATTTGTAGGCAAGAAAATAATTTTTGTTGATTTAGAGGGTGTGGGTTTCAGATTTCTTGGCTCCTCTGAAGTGCTCCCTCTCTCATTAGTAGATACAACTCCTTGGAGTTTTTCTGTCAATAATCGCGAAGCCTCTTTAGTTTCTACCAAACTATCCACTGTTTGCTTTTGAGTGTTCTGGATGTCTTGGAAGAATTTTTTTGCCATCTCATCTGGGTCAGCCATACTTGTCCCTTCCTTGGATTTTGTACTTTTATTTTCAACTGGAGGTTTGATCAAAATTTCTTTATTCTTTTCTCGCTACAAATATCTCTTTTTTCTTTCACTTAGTTGCATACAAACTTCTACAAACCCTCAGGCTGGCAAGATAATAGCTCTGATACCACTGAAATGTCCCCTTTCTGATTTTTATATCATATTTAAGTCCTCTAATCAGATTATTAAATCAAACAATCAACACTTTGAAAGATTATGTAATTTCTCAATAAAACCCAAATCGGGTATGCCCGAAATAGTGCCAAAAACTTCACAGCTTCACATATTATTGATAAATCTGAAAGTAGACATTTTTACAAAAAGTTCACCAGCATAATGGCCTACAAAATGACATTTCCAGATCTGTATAGATTTTACACAACAGCTCCCAAACGGAGGACAAAAACAATGCTCATCGGGCTCTCGAAAATAACACAAAATAGCTCGGAAACACCATAAAACACTAATAATCTATCATAGAAGTATAACCACGACCCAAGACATATATTTAGCTCTATTTTAACATCAAAATATCTACAATAAAGCAGCAAACCAAATTGATATGAAATACTAAATCGGAAACACCAAACTCTTACAAGAAACACACCCGAAAACTCACAAATTTGCACTGTTCACCACAAGGGAAAACTCTACATGAGCTTGCACATGGAATGGCCTCAAACTCCCATCCTTAGCCTTCCTAGAAACCTACAAACTCCCATCTTTGGGTCTCCTTCTCCACAGGTTTGGCAGCCTCTGAAGAACAACAAAGCAATGAGCAAAAATCAAGTTTTAGAATGAGCCCGAAATGCCTCCAAACCCTTTTAAAAGAGGGCATAACCCTAACTCACGACCACGAGGGGTCAATACTACATATTTTAATAATAATTATCATTTATTAATCCATTGGTTTCCAAAGATTAGCCCCTTTTCCCGAAACTTCACTTTTTGAGCCTGCCAGCTAGCCTTAGCAAAAGTTATTATTTTTAATTATTTGAAAAGGGGACATGACTCTCTCTCTCTCTCTCTCTCTCTCTCTCTCTCTCTCTCTCTCTCTCTCTCTCTCTCTTCATTCTCACTATCTCCCTAGCATCTCTTATTGATAGCTTGGGAATTTGTACACATCCTCCATTCTCCATTTTTCTTTGGTGCTAGCATTTCTCATACAACACAAGGACTTAAACTCTCTCGAATCAACCCCTTTTATAATAATTCTTAAACTTGTCTATTCAACTCTTCACTCTTTGCTACTATCATTATATAAGATGCCTTATTCGAAAAACTGGCTACAACAATGAAGTCCATTTGATGACTAATCTTTCTCATTGGTGGTAATCCATCAAGTACATTATCAGATACAATACCTTGAAACTCATCCAACAAATCTACAACTTCCACCGGTACATCTTCTACTTCATCTTTATCAACTCTTGGAATTAAAGAAAAACATATATGTTCATGCTTCATGTCTTCTATAAACTTCCTTCCATCAACTAAATGTATCCTTTCATTACCACATACATTTTTCTTTGTTTCCTTCATTGGCTTCAGCTTGTGTTAGATTCCATTCTTTATCAAAGAATAAGTATTTGCATACCCATCATGTACTACACGATGATCAAATTGCCATGGTCTCCCTAACAAAATATGACAAGTTCATCCATAAGAATAATAGCACACAATCCCTCATCATGATAGTTTCTAATTTTGAACTTCACCAGACATCATTGTTCATTGACCAAAGCCTTGTGATCCTTCTACAACCATGAAATCTGATAAGGTTTCAGGTGCTTCCTTCTCTCTAACTTTAATTTATTAACCATTTCCTCTAAAGCAAGGTTATCAGTACTATCACCATCAATATAATAACATTCAATACTTTACCATTATACTTACATCTTGTGCAAAACAAATTCTTCCTTTTCTCTAGTTCATTTTCATCATTTAGCAAGGTTCTTCTGGTAAAAGAACCTCTCCTCTTTTAGTATTTTCTGAATGTGATGACTCATCATCTTCAACTACATGTGTAACTCATGCATTGTTGTCTCATCTTCTATTTTTCCTCCCTTGATGTTTGGGACACTCATAATCTCTATGTCCTTCTTTGCAATAGATGCATGTCCCATAAAAAACCTCCTCTTCCTAGTCCTTTCCTTCTTCCTCTTCCTCTTCCTCTTCAATCTTTGTTATTTTGATCGCGAGGATGATAGGAATTATTTCCCCTCTGATTTTGACTGCTACTAGAGTCATTATTATTATTCTGATCTTTATTTTGACCTCCATAAGATTGTCCACTAGGCTTTCCACCACAACCTCTTCCACTTTTCTTTCTCTCAAACTTCTTGTTCAATTTTCTTCTACCTTCAAAGAAAATTAATATGCATCTTCAATGGTATACATTCTTACCATTATCAACTCTTCTTGAATACTCAACCTTAACCCATTTGTGTAATAGAAAACCTTCTCCTTGTTAGCTTCAGAATGACCCGTTTCGATAAGGAATCGATAAATCTCTTCTGTATACTCTTGGATATATTTTCCTACTTGCTTTAACCCTTCCATTTTCAATCAATCTCATAGTCAAAAATAATGAATTATCTCTTTATTTTGTCCACCATCCAATCTCGCCTTATTATTTTCTCCTTCCATCTTCTATTTCTCTCCAACTAAACCTCTTGATGCCAAATTATAGCATGACATTTCAGCTTGGTATTTGCGAATATGACCCTCTTAGGATCTTCTATTTCCTCAAACTCAAATTCCTCCTCCATATTATTGATCCAATAAATCAACTCTTCTAGATTAATATTTCTAGAAAATGTAGAAACTTAAATCTTTGGTCTCTATCCAATCTTGGAAATGGTCCTCAAAAACCTAGCTTCATCAAAATCCCTAGTTGTTTCTTTCTCTTCTTCATATTCATCCTCTCTGCAACTCCTCTTGCAATGGTTGCACTTTTCTCTAGAGGGCTCTAAAACCCTCTTCTTTCACACCCAAAACTCTTCCACCTTTGTTCCTTCATGGTGGCATTTTCTATACTTATCTCTCAAACCGACAACCACAGTCCTGGTGAAAACTGCCTCACAATTGGTGATCTATCTACACACTCAAGAAATTCTGCTCTAATACCACTTGATGAAGGGTGCTCCCCTTATTCAACCAAACACAAACAATACAAAAGGAAATAAACAAAAAATTGCAAGGACAAAATAATAGAAAGAACATAAACACTTGCTTTCTATTATCTTCAATTAAATGACATTACAATATTGAAAAATATAAGATCCTACAACCACATGGGAATTTTCATTACAATAATCTACACACAGAGCCACAATTTGCGCGTCTAGAACCAAACCCTAAAAGCCCCCTCCATCCCTATATAAGTAGCATAATTAACCACCTTAGAATATTCTAGTAAGTGAAATTTTCCCATTTTGGCACTCAACAGTTCAATTTCCCACTTGAAGAAATTTTTCCTCTCTTCCTTTTGTATTGAAACTTGAGTCTTGATGGCACAACTTCTAAAATCCATAACATGTGAGCCATTGGGTTGATTGACTATTATAACCCTATTTTAGAAACCTCTCGAAGCACTCTCCAAATTTTGAAGTGGCAAGGCACTAGACGATCTAAGTTTGACCACCTTTTGGAGCCTCTAAGGCCTTCAAAATTGAGTTCAAAGTTTTTGTACCATCTTGCCAAAACAAAAAATTCAATATCTTCAAAACTAGACTCGATCTTGCCATGAAAATTTATCGACAAGCTTATGTATCCAAAATGAACTTCCAGGGAAGCAATTGGAATAATTTGTGCTCAAATGAACAACCTACTAAAAATAGTAAACTTTCCAAAAAAAGTAACCCTGCCTAAAGATAGCCCTTATTCAAAACTAGATAATATTTTTGGGTGATGCAAGATTGCTCTTACACTCTAGATGCTCCTGCATAATGAACCTTTGATGAATCAAGATTGTTTCTTAATAATTTATATTATGATGCACATTACTACAAAGAACTTATATTTATGGATTCATTTAGTGGTAATAGAAGTGTGAATTTACTATTCAGAAAGGTAGGTTGTATACATTGCATTATTAGTAAACTTTTTATTTAGTAGTGGTTCATCTGATGATTTACACATTGTACACTTGGATGGTAATTTTTTGGGACATGTGTAAGTTGTATGACGCATTTGACATGTACTTATTATGGGTAGCACATTAGATTAAAAAATATTTAATATTCAATGTCATGATTTTGTGAACACAAGATTTTGATCTCAGAGAGAATATAAATGGTATTTTGTCATTTTTGTGCAAGATTCACTTATAAAAGTAACCATATGGTAGTGGTGTGTATACATTGCAGCTAGACAAAGGGATCACATATGTGGTTATAGGAATCATGGAATGGGATATATGGATATGTATGATTCTATTTTTATCAACAAGAGGTTTGATTTTCTCGTTCTTACTAAAGTATTTCATGTAAAAGCTCTATTAACATATTGAGTTTCATGATGATTTGGACACTAATATTTTTTTGAATGAGGTTTTTCCAAGGTACAATTGATATCATCTTAAGTGTGGTTTCTTCTTGTTTTACACCATGTATTCTACGTACTATTTTTACATAATTTTTCTTATAAGCATTATGTGAGAATTAAATTTGTTTCTTAAAATTATGAAAATTTAGATGTGGAATACTTCTTATGTTCATATTTTCAATAGGACATATGATAATGATACATTGATGCTTGCAATTATTAATACCTTATTTGATTTAGTTGAATAATTATGAGCCATCCCACATCCAATAAGCATACTTCCATGTGTTTTCATGTACTTTCATCGGATGGCTTATCCCTGACCCTAGAACATGTTTTACATATGATGCTCACTCTTCCCCCTTTAATGGACCTTCTTAGTGGGCCCCATGCATTTTCCTAAGCATCACAATGATATATCACTTTTTGATGTTAATTGAACTTCAAATTCTTGCATACTTTCTTATGATATATTTTTGAGTCACTATGGAGTGTGTTCATGTACAAATCATTTTGAAAAAACACAAGCATACTTTCTCAAGATGTATTTCAATGAGTAATTATGGAGTTTTCCATTTTAAAAACCTATTGAGTAGACATGTGATTTAGAGACTCCTAAGATTAAAGAACAAAATACATATCTTTTATAATTTTTAGTAGGTATATGTAGGTTAATGCACCACCAATTAATAATACATATTTCCCTTACTCTTCCATTATTAAACATTATAGGAATGAAAAAGCTAATATATGACATGTTTAGAATGATATTTCACCTGATGTGAACTATCTCATTCACAAGATGAATCATCTAAAAATGTGCATCTATAATTATGAGAGATCATTTAAATAGGAAAAAAAAAATTATATATATACAATCCTGAGGTACATGATATTGTGATATGTCTTAGACCAAGTGTATTTTGTGGTAGGTTCTTATTTAAAGGATGGTCCATTATCATATTTACAATACTTCCAAACTACAAGTCAACCTTATTTTTATGAGGGTTTGTTACTTACTAGATAATTTCCAATAATCTTAGACCTAGTCACATATTGGGATGGTTTTGTTTATTACCACATGCTTCTATCACTTTTGTTTTGAATTTAGCAAGTTCTTTCATATAAATTATTTAATTATAAAGACAATGTTTCTTAACCTTATAATATGCAAGCAAGAAGAAAATGAATAATTATATTTTGCAAGCATTATTTCTAAATATGAGTTATACCTTAAATGATGACGAACTTCAAATTATATTTATGAATATTTGATTTATAATCTTTAAAAACCAAATCTATTACACGTCTCATCATTTATTTTTATAATTATATCATTATAAAAAAAATGTTAAGATACTTTATTGAACAATCATTTCAAATCAATATATTTCTATTACTTTATTATATTACTATGGTCATTAATGAGACATACACATGTCAACTATTGTACCAAATTTTGAAATACAAACTTAGTACTTTGAAACTCATTACTTTACTTATGTCTAAGCATATGGTCGATGTATCTAAACTTGTGCCAGATAAGTTGAAAGACTGGTCTACGTCATCGATGGCATCTCTTAACCTTGCTCAATGGGGAAATGATTTGGCAATTTGGGTTATGTCCTGGATAAACTTGTTCAAGTTGAGGAAGGAAGACCCAACTGGGCTAATTACTTTAACTGCTATCTCCTTCAATTTCAATGCCCGTTCCCTCGCCTCCTCACATTCCATTATCCTCCTCACCCCTTTCTCCACATCTTCTCTCGTCACCAGCTTGTTTTCATCAACATCCAGACCCTCAAAATCCAACCCAATCTTCCAAACATCCTTCACAAATCTGCAATTGAGAAACTGATCAACAAAATAAGGCCATCCCAGCATAGGAACTCCAAAGCTGAAGCTCTCCATGACAGAGTTCCATCCACCGTGCGTAAGAAACGCTCTA
Source organism: Chamaecyparis obtusa (assembly GCA_027943335.1). Taxonomy (NCBI): domain Eukaryota; kingdom Viridiplantae; phylum Streptophyta; class Pinopsida; order Cupressales; family Cupressaceae; genus Chamaecyparis; species Chamaecyparis obtusa. The sequence continues at coordinate 169,164 of BSBK01006824.1, read as the reverse complement.
ATGGAAGGATGGGACAGCACTTTCACCTGCGGCGCCCATCCCACAATCAACCCTCTATCTCTGAGCCGTTCTAGAAACCCATGGGGTAAAATACCAGGCTCCCCTTGTGCAATATCCTTTCTCAACACCCACAGAAAAGGCTTCTGGCTGTACTCCAAACCCAGAGCAATCTCTTCCAGCTGATGGTTCGATTTGAGAGAAGTGCTGCCAAAAGAAACATATATCACAGAACCCACCTGCTGCGCGTCCAGCCATTGAAGACAGCTATCGTCCTCTGCAAACATACTGGTAGACCGTACGACATCCATGTTCGCCAGATGACTGTGAAGAAAGAGAGGACCCACTGCCACAGCAGGACACCCATTTATTGACAGTGCTTCTACTGCTTCCTTTCCTTCCAACTCCTCCACCGTGTTCACCAGAACATAATCTCCTTTGTTTTGGAGTTTACTTAGATACACATGTTTCTTAACTAAAATGTCCGAGGCACTCTCAGCTCGGTAGAAGGACAAGAGATCGGTGGGCAATAGAGGTGGGATATTCCCCGGTAAACAAGTGATCACATTGTCCGGCCTCTTCGCTAGTTCTCCCACTGAAATCACATACAATAAGTTATTCGTGACAAGGTAAATCTATGCTGCAACATATAATTAGAAAGCTATAAAATCTATGCCCTGTTTTTAGATTCAATTGTGTGAGTGTATTTTATCAATATTTCGGATTACACTTCATGATTTGTCCTCACCGTTTTTGCTCTCTATCATTACTAGGATGGATAATAGAATGTGATCTGAAACATTAATGCAAAAAAACTAACAAAATCAAATCGAAATCCAGAAACAATATATGGATATCTATGTGTTGTTTCTAGATTTAATTGTCCCAGCATTTTTGCATCAACTTTTTATATCACACTTCATGATTCATCATCAGCATTTATTGGAAACCTAAATTGGGCTCAACTGATCACAGGTCCAATCCATTGCATTTATGACCAAACTTACATTAAATGGACAGAAGACTCTAGATCAAAATTAGGTGCAGCATTAATGGTGGTCAGTGATGAGCAACTTGCACGTGAAGCTTATGGGTGTCTAGAATCTTCACTTTGTCAGTGAAGACAATATACAGTTGGTTGTGATAATTAATTTATCTTCTAACAGCATTTGTGTTCTCTATCACTGAGGATGGATAGTAGAATGTGATCTGAAATGTTAATGTTAAAACGGTCACACAGTCAAATCTAGAAACACCATATAGATATCTTTGTTTTTTCTTTTTTTTTGGGTTAGATTGTGTAATATTTTTTTAGCATCAGCATTTCCGATCACACTACATGATACATTTTTTTGCATCGTGATGACAGATCATGTAATGTGATCCGAAACATTGATGCTAAGAAATTGTCACACAATCGAACTTAGAAAAAAGAAAAAACATTGATAGTAAAAATCTTAGATATCTTGTCACACAAACAAATCTAAAATCTAAAAACAAAAACGAGATGAATTGTAAAAATCTACTTGCTTTGAAGCTAGAAAAACCTACATTTCACAGGGATGTGTCCCCGCGAGAGAAGAAACTCTGCTTTAAACTGCGAAATGGACATGGCCGCGCACATTGTCCAGAACACAACTCTGGGCACTCTGAGATTGAGGGCGAGCTGGTGAGTGCAAGACATGAAACTTTCACTGATAATACACGTGATGGGAGGGACGTCTTCAGAGAGAGTGGCAAGAATATGCTGCTCCAAAACAGGGGCTAAATTTTCCAGTCCAGTCAAGTAATGAACATATTCGTGAAGACGGTCATGATCTGCCGGTAATCCGTCTGGGACGGTCACAAACTGAAACACCTCGGCTGCTTGCTCATCAGCGTGTCCGCCGTCATGTAGCATGCGTCTGTGGCTCCACTCTGTGTTAACGAAGGTGATGAAGAATCCCCTTGCGGAAAGCAGATGGGCAAGCTGGTTGAAAGGGTTGATGCTGCCCTGCACAGGGAATGGCACCATGACTGCGTGCAGAGACTTACCCATTGCTAAACTTTCGTGGTGAATGAAGGAAAAGAATGGGGATGAGAAGAAGAGTTCTGATCACAAATCATACACGCCAAACAGAGTCATGGTCGTACACGGCTGCTTGACTATGATCGATGGCAGATTATTGTATCAGAAACGTTACATCGTGTCGCAGATGCAATCTTATGGTGGATTTTCTGACCTCTTGAGAGTGCCACTGTAATCTCGTGAGAGATTTTGTGACGACTTTAAGATTAAGAATGCGTCTGTGGCTCCACTCTGTGTTAACGAAGGTGATGAAGAATCCCCTTGCGGAAAGCAGATGTGCAAGTTGGTTGAAAGGGTTGATGCTGCCCTGCACAGGGAATGGCACCATGACTGCGTGCAGAGACTTACCCATTGCTAAATTTTCGTGGTGAATGAAGGAAAAGAATGGGGATGAGAAGAAGAGTTCTGATCACAAATCATAGACGCCAAACAGAGTCATGGTCGTACACGGTTGCTTGACTATGATCGATGGCAGATTATTTTATCAGAAACGTTACATCGTGTCGCAGATGCAATCTTATGGTGGATTTTCTGACCTCTTGAGAGTGCCACTGTAATCTCGTGAGAGATTTTGTGATGACTTTAAGACTGCGACTGGCGTCCTACAATTATTTGGCAATACAAACAAAAGAAGAATAAGGTGTCATTTCATGGTGTAAAATTATTACAATGCACACTACTACCCACATATTGGTAATTGAGAAAGTGGGGCAACAAAGATTAAATGGTTATTTATTGCAAGTCATAAAGTTGAATCAGTTGTTCTAGATCATAGTCAAGTAAATTAGAATAATTCAACTAATGTATTTTTGCATCTACAATTAATGTTTTGAGTCTAGCATTAAAATTATACATGTGTCTTCTCTCAATTTATACATCTCTAACATAATGAAGATATTTAATTATAGTATAAAACACATAAAATTCTAGAATGAACATAAGATTTGAACGTAAGCAAATTTTTCTCCCGCACTAAATGGACAAAACATGACACTCAAATAGACAAGTTGGATCTACTTTAATAAACACTACTTGCTTAAGATTTTGTTTGATATTAGTGATTTCTAATCAATGCAAATCATGTATATCATCAAAAGATAGAATAATTCCTAATAGTTAGAAGGTCATCAATGGCTGAATAGGCATGCCAATGCTACAACAATCCACTAGTACATTACGTAGAACACAAAATATCTGAAGGACACGAGAACATCATGTCATGAAGCATATGCCACAAAGTAGAGTAGGTCTCAAAGTAAACCATACATTTGATCATTGGTACCATACATATCCAATAAGTAGTAGTAACTATCCTAAATCTAATTTTCACCCTATGAGTTTGATATCTTCTAGCATACTATTTGCAAATGCAACATGATCATACACATTCAACACATGATGAATAATAATAGTAGCTCTCAAATTTCAATCAAATATGATTTAAATTATACCATTTGAAAAAGAGGAAGCTTAAATAAATTGTACAATCTTCCAAATGTTGTTTTAGAAGAAATCATTTACTTTACGTTGTTTCTAGATTCGATTGTGTGTATGTATCGAATCTAGAAACAACGCAAAGCATTTTGATGGATTGTGGAAAACAAATATCTCTTAGAAATTCCTTTGTTGAATGACCAAACATAATTTAAATTTGGTTTATATGTAATTCATTTTTTCTTCCAATAATAAAGATTGTACAATATATAATTTATCTTGAGTCTACACTACTTTTTGTCGAAATCTATGATGTATGATAATGGTTATAAATATAAATATAAATATATTCTACAGGGTAAAAGCACAATCGAGTGTCACCTTTTGGGCTAACTCAAATCACTCGGCCCAGTTAGACTCGGCCGAGTTATACTCGGCCGAGTCCAACACGGCCGAGTACACGTAGGTGCCACACGGCGCTGAATGGCGTCTACGTGGCCCATTAGACTAGGCCGAGTGGTACTCGGCCAAGTCAAAATAATATTTTTAATATAAAAAAATATCACAAACCACTCATTTGCACAGTATTAGGCTATTTGAGTGGAGCCGACCCCCTAGGGGGACTCCGCCGAGTCAGACTTGGCCCAGTCAGACTCGGCCCAGTTGGACTCGGCCCAGTCTACTTAGGTGGCATGCCATGTTGGCAGCCAAACCACCAAAAATACAAAAAAACTAGAATTTTGCACTTCTATTGTTCCTTTCTTAGATCAAAATAGAAAATGTTAAAAAACTAAAAGTACCCTTTTCTAGATCTCGAAAGTACGATTTTGGACATATAAATTTTATATTGTTTCATCTACAAAATGTTAAACAAATTTGCTAAAAACTACATGTAGGTATATTAAACTTTGAAAAGACATTGATTCGGAAAATATAGAAAAATACTAAATCAATTCAAAAAAAATTTAAAATTATATAGGGCACTAGAGGAGAGAGTCCTCTTCAAGAATATATAATTTATTTGGTTTTTGGTATATTTTTTATAGGGTAAAAGTGACGGGAGACAAAAACTGTTGATTTCAGGTAAGGTCGACTTTCAATACTTATAACGGGTAAACTATAGATCAAAAAAACTTCTTTCTTTTTTTTTGCACTAGATATACATGTTATCTAAAACATATTATGAAATTGGAGGGAAAAAAATATTTTACTTATAATGATTTGACGGGAAGTGAACTCGCTTATTTGTAGTATTTTTAGGATATGAAAAATAGACCCAAAAAATTAAAAAATATATTAATTTTTGCGCAAATTAATTTTTAAAAATTATAGGCATAAAATTCATCCTATTTTACACATTTCATCAGTTTACATCATCTTCAAATTCTCAACAGAAATGTGACTTTTATGCCCTTGAAGTTTTTCAATTTTTGTGTTGTTAGCCTCTTCCTTTGTAAAAGGGTGACAACTTATTGTGCTTTTACCCTACATTTCAATGTACACCTCGTATGGAGAAATTGGTTTCCCCTACGTTAATTTTCTCATTCCATAATAGCTACAATCTTGATGAAATGAGTGGATTGGAGAGGAAGATGTTTAATAAAATGTTATTTTAATGCCATTTTCCTGTCTGTCTCACGGATCAGATGTTCTTAGCTCTCTTATGTGGATTGAATTCGACTTGTAACCTATTGGAGAGTGAAGTTTAATGAATTAGCTTCATTTTGGATATGGTTTTAAGTTTGTATGTTGTTTGTAGAGGAAGAGTCCTGCTGCAACTTGTCGGATGACATCAGTTGTGGCGTGTGATCTGGAGAAGACGTATTTGGGAGCTGACTTCAGAGATGTAGTGTGCATTTTGTTTGGAAAATGTGAATTAAGGATGTCGATCCTTAATTTTTGTAATGTAATCATTGTATACTTGTTTTAGATACTATGTGTATCTTAGCAAGGGTTTATGTAATTGTTTATGTAATTAGGAAAGCCTAATCGGTCGAGCTAATCATGTAGAATGTAATAGGGTATATATGTAAGATCTTTTCTTTGGAAAAGACATGGATGAGATGTATGTGATATAAAAGAGATTGTGAAAGCTACGAGCTTGTGTCTGCTGGATGTAGAGCAGAGGATTAATGGTGAACTTCATTGGAACTGATCAAGCAAAGATAGTTGATGTCGGGAAGTTCAAAAGATTATGTATTTCTTCATATACACTTGTGTTGTGAACAATGAGTTCTGAAGGTGGATTGAACCTTCTTTGGGCAGTGAGTCAATCCTTATTTCTTGACTCCTAACAGGGTATGTCCTCTAACAAGGACTGTGTACTGTAATGTTTCAATAAGCTCCTAATAGGGCTAGATCTTCTAACAAGGTTACTATACTCTCAGTACATCATTTGTGGGTGCTAATTCCCACTGGGGTTTTTACCTTTAACAGGGTTTCCCTGAGACCAAAATATTGTGTTGTTGTGTTGGCATTCATTGTGTTCATTGGATTTGATATTGATGCTATTCAAATTTTAAAGTTTAATAGTCTATCATACAACTGATTCACCCCCCCCCCCTCTCAGTTGTATTGTGGACTTTTATTCCTAAAAATTGGTATCAGAGCTACTGGTCCTTAGAGAGAAAGCTTAATAGCTTGAGGTGATCTTGGAGATGGGGATCTATAGGAAGGATAGTCTAAAGTTTGATCCTAAAAACTTTGACAGTTGGAAGAACAAGATGCGAACTCATTTGCTATGTTTGGGTATCGTCTACTGGTTGATTAAAAAGAATAAGGTAGCTATGAAGATTGAGAATGATTTGCCATCAACTACTGATGATGAAAAGAAGGTATCCTCATACAACATGGTTGCAAGGGAAACATTGATCAATGCACTCTCTAAAGGAGAATTTACTGAAGTTAAAGACTTGGATTCGACACACCAGATTTGGAAAAGATTAGAAGCACTATATCAAGGAGACAAGTATACCAAGCAAGCGAAGTTACAAAACTAGAAAACAAAGATGGAGAAGCTACAAATGAATGACGATGAAAGCATTAGGGCTTATGTTCAAAGGGTTACAAAAGTTGTGGTTGGAATCAAAAATTGTGGAGGTAATTATGATGAAGAAGAAGTCATTGCGAAGATCCTTAGATCATTGACACTTGCTTACAAGTTTAAGGCTATATCTATTCAAGAGACTGGGTGGTTGCAAGAAGTTGAGTCCCACTTTTGGGCAAAAAGTGGAATTGTTTTCTCTTTTTTTCAAATTTCTTGTCAATTGATGTCTAAATTTGAGGGACTTTGAGATCGAATCTCAAAAAACTTTAGTAATATAAAATATAGCTTTCTGAGTCTACTTTTCAAATATATAATTTATTTAAATACCCACATGGTATAAATTTATTTTTAGTAGGAATGTTTAAAACCCATGTTTTCAAAATGTATGTTTCAAGACCATACCATAGCTGTGAACAACCACCATATTTTGACCTAAATAAATGGATTTTTACAAATCCTTTTGGGAAAATATACCTAAGACACCAAATATTGATGAACAAATTTTTCCTTATTTTTTTATTGAATATATTTTTTTTAAATTAATTTTCAATTGACTATAAAATACATTTTTTAAACCTCTGGTGTACGACCACCTTAATTTGATGAAAATTTTATATTTAAAAAAAATAAAAAGTTCTTCAAGAGAATTGTATGTAGATTGATGTCATATAATTTATTTTCTAAAATACCTAAAAAATAAAGTTATTAAAGTTTTAGTGAACCTCACTATTTTACATTTAGGTACCACTTTTAACTAATAAATAATGCAAAAATAATAAAAATAATCATATCACTATAAAATTTACATTTTTCAAATCAGGACAGTGAGAACTCTAATGGGTTTTTATTTCGTAAAAAAATACGATCAGGAAGGCCATCAAAAAATTACGACAAGGCAGATATCTGGCATTCTAGTGCCTTAACCAAATTTTTGGAGGTCAAGGTATAGGCTTGGTTCCACCAAGCCTAAACCAAACCTATTTTGAAATGAAATCTGAGGCGGATTTGTGTTTCCCACTCATGTCTTAAGAAATGGGTGCCCATTATTTAAATTCAAAAAATGGGCACCCGTTTCTTAAAAAAAAAATTGAAGTGTTAAAATGCATTTTTAGTATTAAAAAAAATAAAAAATTTGGAAATGGGCACCCGTTTTGAAATGGGTACCCATTTTTTGAATTTTGGATCAGACTCTGGAACCTAAATTGGGTGCCCATTTTTTGAAAACAGGTGCCCATTTCGAGCGGCATCTTCCAATACTACAAGACTTTTGCCAAATTGGTACCCAACTTCTTGCACCTACCCGACTATACCTTTGACTCTGAACTTTAGCAGAAAGATGTTGATTACAAAAGTAACTACCTTTGAAGCTGCTGAAATGGGAGATTTTGTACCTAAAGTTGAATCTGCATTTAAAGAATCTGTACACAAGAGAATAATGTCTGCACTTCCGAGCACAAGCAGTGAGAACCTAAAAGAAGAGCTTGGTGAATATGCTGAGGAATGGGAACATATACAAGCAGAGGAAAGAAATATGGATGAACTTGTTGCATTGATTGCTAGAAGAGAAAAGAAAGGTAAGGGTAAATTTGAAGACAAATTACCTTTGAGATGTTTTTCATGCAATAAGGTAGGTCATTTTTCATCTAGATGTCCTACAAGAGTTCCTAAGTACAAGCCTAAGTTTTTCAAGTCGAACTATTCAAAGGATAAGGAATGTTATTATGCTAGTGAAGGTATTTCTGATGATGATGATTTAGATTATGAGGAGATTAGATTTGTTGCTATTAAAGATGAACCAGTACATGAGAAAAAGGATTTAGTATCTCATGTTGATAAGAAATCTGAATGGATTATAAATAGTGGTTGTTCACATCATATGATTGGAGACAAAAACAAGTTTGTTAAATTTAGTAAAGTATGATGGTGGTGTTGTGAGGTTTGGAGACAATCTTCCTAAACCTATCATAGGAGTAGGATCTATTACTCTAGATGGAAAAACCAATATATGTCTCACACTAGACTAGATATTTCTAATGTTGTTGGGATTGTGGCTAGATATCAGGCAAAACCTAAAGAGACACACCTAGCTTATGTGAAAAGGATATTAAGATATCTAAAAGGAACAATAGACTATGGCTTATGGTATGATAGAAATGATAGCTTTGAACTTCATGCTTATACTGATGCTGATTGGGCAAAAAATTTTGATGACAGGAAGAGTACTAGTGGTGGTGCATTTTTCCTTGGGAAAAAGTTGGTTTCATGGCTAAGAAGAAAGATTGTATAGCTCAATCTACTGTTGAATCATAGTATGTTGCTACTACTATTAATTGCACTCAAATTGTTTGGATGAAACAAATGTTGAAGGACATTGGAATAAATTTTTATGAGCCTATGGTTATCCATTGTGATAACACCAGTACAATAAATATGTCAAAGAATCCGGTGATGCATTCTAAAACTAAACATATTTATATCAAGTATCACTTCTTGAGAGACAAGGTGGAAGAGAAGGAAATAAATTTGGAGTATATTAACTTACAAAGGAACAAATTGCAGACATCTTTACAAAGTCATTGCCAAAAGATACCTTTGAATATCTCAGAGGTATGCTTTGGGTTTAGGTCCCTCCTAGTCAGAAGTAAATGATGCAGGGATGCATCAGTCCAAAGGTTTTCAAAGCCTTATCATATTCTAGACTTGATGTAGGGATCTACTCCTCAAGAGGAGTGATTGTTGAAGAAAGTTGAGAAGAATAGTTGATGACTCATGGTACCCTTTGCCATTGTTGTCAAAGGGGGAGTGTTTCTATGAAAAAATTCCTACAGTATGGGGAGATTGTATGGAGGTGTACTATGGAAGTATTGTTTGGTTACAAAACTTTGGATTGATAAAACTTTGGGACAATGTATTTTCCCATATGTTGACATCAATTCCAAAGCGGGAGATTGTTGGATATTGCTAATGCATTAAGGAAATGGTTAATATATTTAATATGTTTAATCACTACGTTGAGTGATGCTAGAGTTGTTGTTGTTGTCATTAGTGTTTTGTCACTGATGTCAACATATGTTTTTGTGAAGAGAACATGCTAGTTACTGCAGTGTACAGACACTGTATGGACATTTCAGGATGTGTGAAGTCATATGTGAGTATAGGAAGATGTTGTGATCTTATATCCAAGATCACATCATGTAATGTTGCATATTGGATGAGTTACAGATGTTTTGGTGAAGACTGGTTACTGGTCTATGACAATGGAAGATGATAGAGTGAGTCTCTATGTTTCTGGTATATCTTACAGAAGATATGGATTAAGTGTATGTGAGCTTAAGAGATGAAAGACAAGATACTAAAGAATTTTTGATGGTCAGCGCAAGATACGGAATGTCGGATGACGTTAGCTGTGGCGTGTGATCTGGAGAAGAATTATTTGGGAGATGACTTCAGAGATGTAGCGTGCATTTTGTTTGGTGAATGTGAATTAAGGATGTTGGTCCTTAATTGTTGTAATGTAATCATTCTATACTTATTTTAGATACCGTGTGTATCTAGCAAGGGTTTATGTAATTATTTATGTAATTAGGAAAGCCTAATCGACCGACCTGATCATGTAGAATGTAATAGGGTATATATGTAAGATGTTTTCTTTGGAAAATATATGGATGAGATGTATGTGATGTAAAGGAGATTGTGAAAGTTGCGAGCTTGTGTCTATTGGATGTAGAGAAGAGGATTACTGGTGAACTTCATTGGAACTAATCAAGCAAAGATAGTTGTTGTCAGATAGTTCAAAAGATTGTGTATTTCTTCATATACACTTGTGTTGTGAACAGTGAGTTCTAAAGGTGGATTTAACCTTATTTGGGCAGTGAGCCCACCCTTTGTTAGCCCAATTTCCTAAAAAATGCAAAATACAAAGGAAATGGTCTATCCTATATATAAACCCTAAAAATTTTGTCTTGTCTTGCTGCAACTTGTTTCATCCAGCAAAAAATAATTTTAATGTTTCAGGGCTTGCACCCTTAGCCATGGATTTGTCAAAGTATGATCAAGCTTCATTTAAGAGCACATGACTGTCGGGTGGGGCCATGTTCGTAATGTTCTTTTTACCTAAGCTGGTGCCCCTTTAATATTTCCTAACTTTCCTAAGTCCTAATGGCTTTAATATTTCCTAAAGTCCTAAGTGATTAGTTTTTCCTAAGTTTCAGCTTTTATTAAAGCCTTTGAACCCCTTTTCATCCTACGGTTGTCGCACGTCCGCAGACCAAAGCTTTTCCCTTTGCGATGTTGTAACAACTGTCGATCTTAATGATAGGCTAGCATAGCTATTAGGTGGGACCGTTTCCTTTTGTTAAATCTGGGTCATTGATGAGATTTCATCTTGTGGTTGTCTCTTCTTCACAAAGCTTCCATGATGTCATTTATTTTCCTTTGCAATCTTGTGACCAACCACCACATGTCTGATGGGCCCGGTTACTAATATGGATTGACATACACAAATGATCCAAAGGTTGTCGTGTGTTCAGAAAGGTAGGTTTTTCCCTTTGCAATATTTTGACAACCGTTCGATGTGATGGTGATTTACAAGTGGGTCCTGTGGCAGATAGATCCGACGTGCATGTTTTTATTGGTCGAAGGATAGTGGCATGGAGGTTCTCAATGGGGCCGAAGGTTTTAGTGTGTTTAAAGATCTGATAGGTTACAGAAGATCTTACGGCTGTTGTGTCTTTGTGATGGTAAAGTGATTGATATTTGTTTCATTACGATCTTGCGACAACCATTCAATTAAAAGGTTAACTAAAAGGTGGGTCCTCATGCAAGACATGCTGACGTTCTTTTCTCTGATTGGATGTCGGGTATGATGATGTGGCCAAATTTTTCAAAAGTTCGGTTGACTGTTTTAAAGGTTAACGAGGATCATCTGATGTGCTGCAAAAAGATGAAGATCGACGACTATATTTTAAATTTGATAAATTAACCATTGTCGGTCAACATTTGAATTTAAAATTCAAGGTTTTACAGAAAATAAAAGAGATAATGCACCAAAACACATGTAATCTGATTTCTTTCTTCATAAGCCATAAATATGGAAATTTGTAGTTGAAAATTGAATGAATTCTGTGGTGGTTGAGGCCGAAATATGATCAGATCTTGTTTTCCACCCTGAGCTTGATATTTTGTAGAGGGTTTCCTTCTGGATATAGCATTGATGTCTTGGACCAAGTTGTCAAAGAATTTATTTCCTGGTGTACAGAGGTAGCTAAGATATTTGTAGATGATATGCTTGTCGCAGGGATAAAGAGGATCATGCCCTGATTTGCAGTTTGACTACTAGGATTTCTAGAATTTAAAGGATATCAGATTTGTCTTTGATATTTCTTGTTAAAAATTAGGATTTCTTCCTTGTCACTTCTGCAATAAATGGTTTCCTAATTTCATGCTACAGTGGTTGGCAATGTTACCCTAATTATGCCCTAAATGACCCTAAGCTTGTAGTAATCCTTGTTCTTATAAAAGGATTCCCAAGGTCATTTAGAAGAGTTCAGAATTCTCTATAAAATTTCTTCAGATTTGGTTCCAAGAATTCTTTCTAGGGTTCAAAGAGAGAATCACTTGCAAGAGACCAAAGATAGACTTAGTTCTATAGGCTTGCATTCAGGACTGAGAGAAGAGGTTTGTAACCTCTTTATTGTACAAAAAATCTTAATGAATCCATAGTGTTCTTATCTTTTGCGGTATATTTTATGTTCAGTTATTCACTCTTGTATCAGTTTGTGGAAAACTCGTATAAGGATACTAAAATTGCTTTGAACCTTGTCTCTTGTTTACTAATTTAAAATTTCCTATTATCTTTTGAGTTCATTACCTCAAGATCAATAGCTGTAGACCTAAGTGTTGTATGTTTTGATATATTTTTCTATTAACTTGAGAAGTTAAGTAAATGCTTAATGTAACCTAATAGAATTGCAGAGCATTCAGGAGGATATAGGTAAGTAGTGAGGTTTTCACCTAATTTTCATTTACCAAGTGAATGATGGAATCAACAATACAGTGAGGAATTTTTTTTGAATATGCCCAATGGATAAGGGACTGATCACAGACACTTTGTCTAATAGATGTTCTTTCTTGTCTAGCAGTTCTAGCCTAAGACAAACAAATCAAATTCTAAATCTTTAAGTCAGTAGTTGTGGACTAAATAGCTAAATCCCCTGCTTTGTTTGTGAGTAATTTGATAGTGTGTTTAGCTTCAAATCCTATCTCTATATGTCATAGATAATAAGAATTTTTATGGGTGTATCTACTTTGTGAGGATTAGTGAAAATATTGAGATTAAGTGATCCTAATCCTAGGTGCACCTGCCTAAATTTTGTAGAGTTCAAAGTGTAGAAAGCCTTAGTGCTTTGTTCATTGGTCCTTGTTCTTGTATGAATGTACTAATTGTGAGAAGTAAGCTACCCCATAGGTGCATCTCTACATTAATAAAGGTTGTTAAAATCTTGCTAAACCAAGAGCCAACAAAATGGCAACTCTGCTAGGGATAGAGATGATATAGTCATGATAATTCTAGTTTGAAAATCTCTAGTGTTACAAATTTGTGTTGAAATAATGCAGGTACAAGTTGAGCTAGACTCCTGGCTGGCTTATTTATCTTAACCAGTAGTTACCATTGAAAGAGTAGAGTCAAAATCTAAAATTTTTACATCTTCACACTAAGTGTGAGTGGCAACTCTAAGAAATCTTTGTAGCGGTGCTGAGAAAATTAAAATACAAAAATATGAGTCAAAGAATTACTAGAGCCATGATGAGAGATCATCCTGATGATAGGCTTGAGAGTGGGCTCCCAAGTACTTCTAGGGCTCGTCAGCCAAGGCTTGATAGGAATGTTGAAAATATGCCTCAAGCATGGAAACAAAAGAATACAAATAGAAATAATCAAAACCACCCTAGTCAAGATGGTAATACATCAGAATATGAAGAGGTTGTGGATTTGGGAATAGGTCAGTATGAGGATTATGATTCTCCTTCAGAGGGAGGGGAAAGAAGATCACAATATGATAAAGGAGTGAACCCAAGTAAAAGTTTTGAAAATAATAAAAGGGCAAGAAGCAAAAGTAGAAGTGGACAGGATTTCTATCCTCCATTTTCCCTTGGTACTTCAGTACCCCGGGGCCTTCATATCTCATAAGACAAAGTAGATAGAGTTCATAATGAAGACTTAGACTCTGAAACAACTCTCCTAGAGTCTAAGGAGATCTTTGAAGAAGTTCACAAGTTGGAAAGAAGAGCCCAAGAACTAGTTGCCATTAGACAACAAAGGGAAAAGGAAAGGGAGGACCAAATAAGGTAAGCTATGATAAGAGCAGAACAATTGAAGAGGCAAATATCAAACACAGAGGCAATACCTTTTGTCCCAGTGCCTGAAAGAACAAGGGAACAACCTATTATTCAAATAATATGTCAGGAAAGAGAGCCCAGAGATGGAGGCAAACAAAAGGCAGTTGGGATAACAATCAATGAACCTATAAATGATAAGGATTCTTTCGATCAAGTATCAAGGTTAGAAGTTGATCTCGAAAATACTAGAAGAAAGAATGAAATTGTGGCCAAGGAGCTTGAGAAAGTAGAACTTGAAGCTGTTGCTTTAGAAAAGAAGAAGAATATCAACTTTCTCAAACAATCCTTGAGACTTTCAAATATTATGCTTGATGCTAACTCTGGAGGCCATGATGATCAGAATGCTACTATCAAACCAGTGGGTGTTTCAAATGCTATTGACACATCAAATAAAGCATCAACCTCTCAAAATTATGGATCATTGCAAAGAAGACCGATTCATATGGAAAGGTATAGGCAACTTCTTTTTAATAACATTCCCGCTTATCCAAATTTGATTCCTAAGAAAATTAGAGAAAAGCTGCCAAAGTTCGTTGGCAATAATGTTGTTACATGTGAGCAACATTTAAAAAATTTCATAGATATAATAGATGATTATGAAATTGAACATGAAGATGTCATTATGAAATTATTTGTTCAATCATTAATTAAAGATGCCAGAGGCTAGTTTAGAGGACTCCCATATGACTGTATTAGCTCTTGGGATGATTTAATAAATTGTTTTAAGGACCAATATGGTGATAAAATAAATGAAGGTTTTATGCTGAATGAATTCAACAATATTAATAAAAATCCAAATAAGGAAGTCCTTGAATTCAACGTCATATTTCAAAAAGCAATGCATAAGCTCTTCCAAGTTATGAGACTAGATGAGAAGTTTTGCTTGGCAACATATCTTAATGCTTATGATGCAAAAATGGGTTACTTACTCAGAGATAAAATCCCAGAACCATTAGGGAAGCCCAAAGATTGGCTGTGAATATAGAAAGTAATAGGAGGGTATCAGGAAAGCTAGGTAGGAGAGAAGACCCTAAACCTCCTAGGTTTGGAAAGAAAGAATTAGATAAGGCCTCTAATGTGAAGCCTAGAGAGGAAGGCAATTTAAAACAGATCCTAAATGCTTTGAAGGATTTGAAACCTGGTGAGAACAGAAATAGGTCACAAAATAATGGGAAGCCTCCTTTTAACAACTTTGATAGGTAGCCTAGGTTGCAGAATTTTCCTTATAATACCCAATGGAAGGGTGGAAGGCCTACAACCCCATAGAGAAAGGACAAACCAAATGATAAGACCCCTAATCCTTTGCAAAGACATTCTATTAACATGACAGATGATGTTCCATGGTGCATAGTCTATTAGTCCCCACATGATCCTGATTATTGTGTAATTGCCCAAAATATAACCGTAAATGAAGAGCAGGAGGGGGAGGAAGATGAATCCTATGATGACCGGGGTTGTGCTATGACAATTTTATAACTATGGGAGGAATTTGATTCTATAGAAGAAGATGAAAATCAAGATGCATCATATACTCAAGGCAAAAATGAGATATATCAACAACAAGTATTTTCTAATGAAGAAGAAAATTTTGAAAATGTAATTTGCAATACAGAGGAGAGTTATAAGCCTATGAATTAAGAAGGCCTTCAAATAAAGAAATATCTCAAATCACTATTGACATGGTTACACAGGCTAGGGGTAATTATGTTTTGAGAACTAGAACAATTGGTAATGTAAATGGTAGACCAACAAGCATATTTGTCAAGAGAAATCATGAAGGCACTAAGAAAGTGGAAGATGAAAATAAAGGCGTTGATAATGTCAGAAAGGTAAAGATAAAAGAGGGAGAAAAGCCAAACCATTTAAACAATAAATATAGATTAAAGGCCAAGACAATGGTGGCAAGCATCCCTACTCCCCAAATTGAGACTAAGCAAAAAAAGGAAGACAAGCTACATCTTGCATCATAGGTTGAGGATGAAAATATGTTCCAGGGAGAGCAGGACTTGTCTAAATATACACCTATTAATATGAGTCAATTGTTATCTCAGATAATAGTTAAAGTTCCATTAATGGAAATGATGGGAATAGGTGAGCACAAAAAGAAGGCCCTTACATGGATCAATGGTGTTCTTTCAACAAACATTTAGAAGACAAAGAACGCTGAGACAACAAAGAGGACAAAAAATAAGTATGAGTAGAAGAGGAATGATACTAAAGAAATTATTTCAAAAATACCCCTAATGTATTTAGATATAAATGTTGTCAGCACTTCTTTAGGTGTTGTTGATCCTTTTTTCTTGACTCTGGTTATAAATGGAAAAATGTTAAAAAAACTGCATGATAGATTCTAGAGCATCCAATATAGTTATGTCTGCTGAGGTCATGAGAACAATGGGACTTCAAGTGGATACTCCTTATGGGAGATGTCAGGCCATGGATTCCAGGGAAGTCCCTATCATTGGTACAATTAGGGCCTTGCCTTACAAATTTTTTGCTTATCCTGATAGACAACTAACAATGAGTGTACTAGTTGTTGACATACCTCCACAGTATGGAATGTTATTGTCAAGAAAATGGAGTGCAGCAATGGGAGGTAGTATACAATGTGACTTATCTTTTGCAACTTTCAAAATTGTTGGCCAGAATGTTAAGGTATCCAGGGAAAATAGAACTCCCCATATGATTGAAGAAGAAACACAAAATGAAGATATGAATTGTTTCCTTGACATTGATGTCAATTCTTTCAAAGTACAAAGCCGAGAGATTGAAGGAAAAGATAAAACTTCATTGTTGTCTAATGATAAAGAAAATTTGAAAGATCAAAATGGTCTATGGACCATGTACTTTGATGGTGTAGACTCTAAAGAGGGAGCTAGTGCAGGTGTGTTCCTAATTGCTCCTACTAGAAAGACATTTAAGTATTCATTTACTTTAATGTTCCCCTATACAAACAACACTGCTAAGTATGAGGCTCTATTAATAGGGTTAATATTGGTCTCAAAACACAAAATCAGGAACATCAAGTTGATTGGAGATTCAGAGCTTGTGGTATCTCAAATAAGATCCAAATATGCATCAAAGAATGACATACTGAAAAAATACAGAAATGCAGTTTGGGATGAGATAGAAGGTTTTGATGCTTTTGGTATTAAGTCGATGGATAGAGGTCGAAACAAAATGGTTGATCTGCTTGCAAACATTGTTTTAAGACCAAAGGATATCACATTTGCTGGGATCTCCAAAATTGAGATTCAATATATACCTTCTATACCAAACAACATTGAAAATTGGCAGGTATTTGAAGATGAATTGGATATCTTGAGGTTTTTACATTCTAAGGCTGATCTTGAAGATAAAGAATTAAATTTTAGTGGGTATGTAGAAATTTCAGATGGTAAGCATACTATTATTGGTAATGAAGTCTTGCAGCTAAAAACAAACAGGGTCCATAAGGGTTTGGTTGTTCTTGAGAGAGCATTTGATAACAATGATAGGTTCTCTTCAACAAAAAGTGTTGATAAGCCAAAAAATCTAGAGGAAATTAATTTAGGGACACTTGAAACTCCAAAAAATATATATATTGGAGGAAACCTATCTCCCAAGATAAGAAAGTCCCTGATTGATCTTCTTAGGAAATATAGACATGTTTTTGCATGGTCTTATGATGACTTGAAAGCTTATAGACAAGATTTGTTTCAACATGAGATTCCTTTGAAAGAAGGAACAAAACCTTTTAGACAAAAATTAAGACCTGTGAACCATACTTTGGCACCAAGAATGCAAGAAGAATTACAAAGAATGAGTGATGCAGGCATCATTAAACCTATCAGACATTCTACATGGGTTTCTAACTTGATCACAGTAAGGAAGAAGAATGGAGACATTAGGCTTTGTGTTGACTTCAGAAATTTAAACATGCATTCATTAAAAGATAATTATGGATTGCCAAATATGGAAGCCATGTTACAAAGATTCACTGGTTCAAAGCTGATGTTTATGATGGATGGGTTTTCAAGATATAACCAAGTTATTGTCAAAGATACTAAACAATTTAAAACTCCATTTACTACTCCATGGGGTACATATGTGTATGTCATAATGCCTTTTGGTTTGACAAATGTTGGGGCTACTTTTCAAAGAGCCATGGATGTTGCATTTGCAGATTTCATCAACAAGTTCCTTGTGATATATCAGGATGACCTCATAGCCCACTCAACAAAGGAGGATCAACATTGTGACCACCTTGAATTTTTTTTGTGAGAGCTCTAGAGTATGGAGTATCTTTGAACCCAAAGAAATGTGTTTTTGGGGTAACAAAAAGTAAGCTTTTAGGTCACATTGTTTCTAAGGATGGAGTTAGAATTGACCCTGAAAGGTTAATTGCAATTGACAAAGTGCCATTACCAAGAAATGTCAAAGGAATTCAGTCTTTCTTTGGACAGATAAACTTTGTTAGAAGATTTGTCTCAAATTTTGCTGAGAACAATCTCCCTATCTCCAAGATGTTAAAAAAGGATGCAAAGATGGACTGGACTGAAGAAGAAAAGGGGGATTTTTCTAAAATCAAGCATGCAATCAAGGATGCACATGTGCTAAGGACACTGGATTATAGTAAGCCTCTCTAATTTTTTTGTTTTGCTTCCTTTCATACTATTGTTATAGTACTATTGCAAAAGAACTCAGAGGGTTATGAGCAACCCATATCTTTTTTCAGCAAGTCTTTACAAGCAGCAGAGTTAAAATATGATATAAATGAGAAATGGGCTTATGCATTGGTTAAAGCTATTAAGAACTTTAGATGCTACCTAGTTGGAGAAACTGTAGTTGCATATGTGCCTAGTGTTGCTGTGAAAGACATATTAGCGCAATAGGAAGTTTTAGGGAGAAGGTGTAGATGGATTAACAGGATCCAAGAATTCAACATTGACATTCAAATCACAAAACTAGTCAGAGGACTAGGATCAGCTAAACTCATGGCCCAAAACAATTTAGCTGCTAATCATATAAATGTTCTTAAAGAACATTGGCCATATATATGTGATTTGGATTGTTGTGATTGGTATAAAGATATTGTTGGATACTTGCAGAGAATGTTTCTTCCTCTTGGAATGGATGATAATAAAAAGCGGACTACCAAATTGCATGCTTTAAGGTATGCAATTCTTAAAGGTGAATTATGGTGGAGGAGCAACGAAGGTGTTTTACTCAAGTGTGTTGATCATGAAAAGGCTAAACACTTGTTACAATAAATGCATGAAGGTGTGTGTGGTGACCATTACATGGCTAAGACAACTGCACATAAGATACTAAGGTTCGGTTTCTGGTGGCCTACAATTTTCAAGGATGCACATTTGCTTGTCAAGAAGTGTGATGCCTACCAAAGATTCATAGGACAATTAAAATTTAGTGGTAATTTGCCTTTAAAACCTATTGCGGTGCTGGCCCCTTTTCAGAAGTGGGGTATGTACTTTATTGGGGAGATCCCAAACAAATCAAGTGGTGGTCATTCATACATCCTGGTGGCCACAGATTATTTCACTAAGTGGTTGGAAGCAATTCCCACTAGAAGGGCTACTAGTAAGGTGGTAACTAATTTTATGATGCAGAACATCTTGACCAAGTTTGGATGTCCTAAAACAATAGTAGTTGAAAATGCAATGTGTTTTAGGTCTGAAGAGTTTGGTCATTTCTGTCAGCAGTATGGGACCCAAAGAAATGTGTTTTTGGGGTAACAAAAGGTAAGCTTTTAGGTCACGTTGTTTCTAAGGATGGAGTTAGAATTGACCCTGAAAGGGTAATTGCAATTGAAAAAGTGCCATTACCAAGAAATGTCAAAGGAATTTAGTCTTTCTTTGGACAGATAAACTTTGTTAGAAGATTTGTCTCAAATTTTGCTGAGACCAATCTCCCTATCTCCAAGATGTTAAAAAAGGATGCAAAGATGGACTAGACTGAAGAAGCAAAGGGGGCTTTTTCTAAAACCAAGCATGCAATCAAGGATGCATGTGCTAAGGACACTGGATTATAGTAAGCCTCTCCAAAAAAATTTTTTTGCTTCCTTTCATACTATTGTTACAGTACTATTGCAAAAGAACTCAGAGGGTTATGAGCAACCCATATCTTTTTTTAGTAAGTCTTTACAAGCAACAAAGTTAAAATATGATATAAATGAGAAACGGGCTTATGCATTGGTTAAAGCTATTAATAAATTTAGATGCTACCTAGTTGGAGAAAATGTAGTTGCATATGTGCCTAGTGTTGCTGTGAAAGACATATTAGTGCAACAGGAAGTTTCAGGGAGAAGGTGTAGATGGATTAACAAGATCCAAGAATTCAACATTGACATGCAAATCACAAAACTAGTTAGAAGACTAGGATTAGCTAAACTCATGGCCCAAAACAATTTAGATGCTAATCATATAAATGTTCTTGAAGAAGAACAGATGCCATATATATGTGATTTGGATTGTTGTGATTGGTATAAAGATATTGTTGGATACTTGCAGAGAATGTTTCTTCCTCTTGGAATGGATGATAATAAAAAGAGGACTGCCAAATTGCATGCTTTAAGGTATGCAATTCTTAAAGGTGAATTATGGTGGAGGAGCAACGAAGGTGTTTTGCTCAAGTGTGTTGATCATGAGAAGGCTGAACACTTGTTACAATAAATGCATGAAGGTGTGTGTGGTGGCCATTACATGGATAAGACAATTGCACATAAGATACTAAGGTTTGGTTTCTGGTGATCTACAATTTTCAAGGATGCACATTTGCTTGTCAAGAAGTGTGATGCCTGCCAAAGATTCACAAGAAAATTAAAATTCAATGGTAATTTGCCTTTAAAACCTATTGCAGTGATGGCCCCTTTTCAGAAGTGGGGTATGTACTTTATTGGGGAGATCCCAAGCAAATCAAGTGGTGGTCATTCATACATCCTGGTGGCCATAGATTATTTCACTAAGTGGGTGGAAGTAATTCCCACTAGAAGGGCTACTAGTAAGGTGGTAACTGATTTTATGATGCAGAATATCTTGACCAAGTTTGGATGTCCTGAAACAATAGTAGTTGACAATGCAATGTGTTTTAGGTCTGAAGAGTTTGGTCATTTCTATCAGCAGTATGGGATTCAGGTATCATATTCTTCCCCTTATCACCCTCGAGGTAATGGTCAAGCATAATCAAGTAACAAGAGCTTGATAAATTTTTTGAAAAGAGTTCTTGATAAAAATAAGAAGTCATGGGATTCCAAGTTGCAGCTAGCTCTATGGGCTGATATAGTTTCAAGGTTACCACAGAACAATCTATTGTAGATGTATAATTTCATCCAAATATATGATGATGATTTAGATAATAAAATGAGGATTAGATTGGAGGATTTGATACAGTTAGATGAATCAAGAAGAGAAGCTCATGACAAGAATATCAACTTGTAGTTGCAGTATAAGAGCTTGTATGAAAAAAAGACCATAGTCAGAAATTTTAACATTAATGATTTAGTTTTGATGTGGAATGCCAAGTTGGAAGATAAGGGTAAACATAGTAAATTTGACCCAATATGGCTGGGACCCTATCTCATTGATGCTAAGTGGGGATCTGATTCCTATATCTTGAAAGATTTGGTTGGAAATGCTTTGGAATTTCCAGTTCATGGACAATTTATGAAATTGTACTTTTCATAAGGTACTCTCTTATCCATGAACAATAGTTTTGTTTCCCCTTTCAGTTGTGTGTTTCTTCTCGCTTTCCTGTCTTAATCTACTTTTCCTTTTTGAGGGTTCCCTGCAAAATTTTATCCAGTTGATGGTTTGCTCTCCCAATGATTCTAAGTTCTTTCTATGCCTACAAGAGGCATACATCCCTAGTTAGAGACATTGTTAGCCCAATTTCCTAAAAAATGCAAAATCCAAAGGAAATGGTCTATCCTATGCATAAACCCTAAAAATTTTGCCTTGTCCTACTGCATATTTTTTCATCCAGTGAAGAATAATTTTAATGTTTCAGGGTTGCGCCCTTAGCCATGGATTTGTCAAAGTATGATCAAGCTTCATTTAAGAGCGCATGAATTTTAATGCAAAAACCGGGGAGAAATTACATTTCTAAGATGTCTGAAGAACTAGGGTTTTATTCATTTTCAAGGGGTTCTAAAATATTGCCTGAGTTTGAAAAAAACCCTACCCTTGTTCTTTTCCTATGTTACCTTTTTTAATCGCTTAAGTTCCAAAAACGTATGTGTTTTATTAAAACTATTGGGCGGGGCCATGTTCCTAATGTTCTTTTTACCTAAGCCAAGGCCCCTTTAATATTTCCTAACTTTCCTAAGTCCTGACAGCTTTAATATTTCCTAAAGTCCAAAGTGATTAGTTTTTCCTAAGTTTCAACTTTTATTAAAGCCTTTGGGCCCCTTTTCATCCTACAGTTGTCACACGTCCATAGACCAAAGCTTTTCCCTTTGCAATGTTGCAAAAACCGTCGATCTTAATGATAGGTCAGTGCAACTGTCAGGTGGGACTGTTTCCTTTTGTTAAATCTGGGTCATCGATGAGATTTAATCTTGTGGTTGTCACTTCTTTACAAAGCTTCCATGACATCATTCCTTTTCCTTTGCGATCTCCCGAATGACTACCACCTGTCTGATGGGCCCGGTTACTAATATGGACTAATTAACACAAATGATCCAACGGTTGTCATGTGTTCAGAAAGATAGGTTTTCCCCTTCGCGATCTTGCAACAACCATCTGATGTGATGGTGATTTACAAGTGGGTCATGTGCCAGATAGATCTGACATGCATGTTTTTTATTGGTCAAAGGATAGTGGCATGGTGGTTCTCAGTGGGGTGGAAGGTTTTAGTGTGTTTAAAGATCTGACAACTTGCAAAAGATCTTACGACTATCATGTCTTCATGATGGTAAAGTAATCGATGTTTGTTTCATTGCGATCTTGTGACAGCCGTCCGATTAAAAGGTTAACTAAAAGGTGGGTCCTCATGCCAGACATGCTGACATGCTTTTCTCTAATTGGATGTTGGGTATGATGATGTGGCCAGATTTTTCAAAAGTTTGGTTGACTATTTTAAAGGTTCACGAGGATTGTCCGATGTGCCACGAAAATATGAAGATTGATGGCTATGTTTTAAATTTGATAAATTAACCATTGTTGGTCAACATTTGAATTTAAAATTCAAGGTTTTGCAAAAAATAAAAGAGATAATGCGCCAAAACGTATGTAATCCGATTTCTTTCTTCATAAGCCATAAATATGGAAAACTAAATTCTGTGGTGGTTGAGGCCGAAATATGATTAGATCTTGTTTGCTGCCCTGAGCTTGATATTTTGCAGAGGGTTTCCTTTTGGATATAGCATTGATGTCTCATACCAAGTTGTCAAAGAATTTATTTCCTAGTGTGCAGAGGTAGCTGAGATATTTGTAGATGATATGCTTGTCACAGGGATAAAGAGGATCATGCCTTGATTTGCAGTTTGATTGCTAGGGTTTCTAGAATGTAAAGGATATAAGATTTGTCTCTAATATTTCTTGTTAAAAATTAGGATTGATTCCTTGTCACTTCTGCAATAAATGGTTTCCTGATTTCATGCTGCAGTGGTTGGCAATGTTGCCCTAATTGTGCCCTAAATGAGCCTAAGCTTGTAGTAATCCTTGTTCTTATAAAAGGATTCCCAAGGTCATTTAGAAGGGTTCGGAATTCTCTATAAAATTTCTTCAGAGTTGGTTCCAAGAATTATTTTTGGGGTTGAAAGAGAGAATCACTTGCAAGAGACCAAAGATAGACTTAGTTCTATAGGCTTGCATTCAGGACTGAGACAAGAGGTCTATAACCTCTCTATTGTACAAAAAATCTTAATGAATCCATAGTGTTCTTATCTTTTGCGGTATATTTTATGTTCAGTTATTCACTCTTGTATCAGTTTGTGGCAAACTTGTATAAGGATACTAAAATTTCTTTGAACCTTGTCTCCTATTTATTGATTTGAAATTTCCTATTATCTTGTGAATTCATGACCTCAAGATCAATAGTTACAAACATAAGTGTTGTATTTTTTGATATATTTTTCTATTAACTTGAGAAGTTAAGTAAATGCTTTATGTAACCTAACAAAATTGCAGAGCATTAAGGAGGATATAGGTAAGTAGTGAGGTTTTCGTCTAATTTTCATTTACCAAGTGAATGATAGAATCAACAATACAATGAGGAATTGCTTTTGAATATGCCCAATGGATAAGGGATTGATCACAGACACTTTGTCTAATAGATGTTCTTTCTTGTCTAGCAGTTCTACCCTAAGACAAATAAATCAAATTCTAAATCTTTAAGTTGGTAGTTGTGGACTAAATAGCTAAAGCCCCTGCTTTGTTTTTGAGTAATTTGATAGTGTGGTTAGCTTCACATCCTATCTCTTTATGTCATAGATCATAAGAAGTTTTATGGGCATATCTACTTTGTGAGGATTAGTGAAAATATTGAGATGAAGTGATCCTAATCGTAGGTACACCTACCTGAATTCTACAAAGTTCAAAGTGTAGAAAGCCTTAGTGCTTTGTTCATAGGTCCTTGTTCTTGTATGAATGTACTGGTTGTGGGAAGTAAGCTACCCCATAGGTGCATCTCTTCATTAATAAAGGTTGTTAAAATCTTGCTAAACCAGGAGCCAACACCCTTCTTTCTTGACTCCTAACAGGGTTTGTCCTCTAATAAGGACTATGTACTGTAATGTTTCAATAAGCTCCTAACAAGGCTAAATCTTCTAACAAGGATACTATACTCTCAGTACATCATTTGTGGGTGCTAATTCCCACCGAGGTTTTTACCTTTAACAGGGTTTCCCTGAGACCAAAATATTGTGTTTTTGTGTTGGCATTCATTGTTCTCATTGGATTTGATATTGTTGCTATTCAAAGTTTAAAGTATAATAATATATCATACAACTGATTCACCCCCCCTCTTAGTTGTATTGTGGACTGTTATTCCTAACATCCTCAAAATAGGATGTAGGAAGAGAGACAAAAAAAATCCCCCTTAAAGTAGAAGGTACACCAATAGTGGATGCTCCTAGATTAATGTAGGAACTACTCCATGAAAATTGAATGATGTTCCTCTCCTTAGGAAGAAACAAAGTCATAGATGTATCAATGAATCCTCCCCAATATATAGAAAGAATACTCAAAATGTATGATGTTTCAGGAAACTGAATAGGAATCTCCAACACATGAGTATGATCAACTTGAACCGTGCAATGTGATATCTCAGGTGAATTTTGAGACTCATGATAGCCAATCTCCAAAGAATAAAATGTCTTCTTTGAAGTGAAAGAGGCATCCTCTAAATATTGCATCAAAGGATCCACAATCACGTCAATCTTGGAAGAAGTATCAAGTGGAGAATCAAGATGAGGGTCAGAGTGTTCCCTCACAACAAATGAAGAATGATCATCCTCAGTAAAGAGAAGATGAATTTCATCAATGATGTCTCCTAAATCCTCAATATAGGACTCCATTAACAAACCTGTAGTGTCTGACAAGAAGTCATCTCAAGGAACTGTAACTGGAAGACAAGAAATAGCCTGTTGCACTGAATCACAAGAAACCATGGATGTAGGAATGCAAGCTTCATTAAGAGAAATAGTGGGAGTGATCTCAACTGGATAAGTAGAAGTAACTTTAGTAGCTTTATGTTGAGCCTTTACATCATCATAGCGGTCAAGGAATGCATGTCGTTCAATCTCCTTTAAGGTAGGCTCATCATAGGGAATGTTATCTACATCATCAAGAGGAATGAGACAATCTACAACTAGGTCTTTTAGGATTGGAGTAACATGTGGATCTCCAAAATGCTCCCAATAAATGATCCATTGTGAGTGTGGGCACTTAATATCCTCAATCTTCAATTAGACTTTTGAGTAGAAAGGCTCACCAATTCTATAAGCCATCAATCCCCTAATATCCAAATTCTTGTCTAGCCAAGCTAATTGTTTGTATTTAGAAGTTGGCATAGGAACAAGTCCATAAAGATGAGGTAAATTTCTCTTCCATCTACAATATATGATGATTCCTTTTTCCCATTGTCTATAGCTGAACATGGACCTCTAATCCATCCATATACACAACATAGTCATTGCTTGGTCACCGAAATTATGAAGGTGAGTATGAATTACTCAATTCACAATATCTATCGATTCGACCTGTTGCCTCCTAATTAGCTGGGGTGTTTGAATTACTATCAGAACAAGAGCCAACAACCAAAAGACCAAACTAAGATGAAGGATTTTTGAAAGCTTGAAAGATAAACAAATGCAATTAATCTAAGATGAATATGCCATTAATCTAAGGATAAAATGCAGATTTTAGTCTAAGAACTTGAAAGAAATATGATAGTGCAAATTCTAATCTAAAGAACTTGAAATAAACATGAGAATTAAGCTATTAATCAATAAGAAAACTATATTAAATGATAATGCAATTACACTAAATGAGAAATTAAACTAATGTGCAATAAAAAGCTTGAATATATGCAAGAATTGAGACTAAAATTTGCTATAGTTTATGTGCTCTAAAAAATTGCCTTTTTTTTCGAATGAGGAAGAAGGTTCATAATATAGGCAAGCCCAAAGAGAGGATGAAGAGTTTCTTGAAATGAAATGGTTGACTCTTCAATCCCATTTGAGAAAAATATTGAGGAATTACTTAATTAAAAGAATGAATTATTGCCACTGACCCTTCGAATACTTTGAATTATTAAATCCAAATTAGATAATCCATTCAAATAACCAAGTAATATTAATTCCTTTTTATGTGTATTTTTTTTTTTTTGATCAGTAAACGGCTGAGGCCTTGATTTTATTATATTAATTTTCAATAAATTTACATTTTTTCCTCCATTCATGTGGGCACTGGTAGGAAACAATGGGGAAGAAAACCTCCAATCTGGCCCGGGACATTAGTCTAGAAAATATTAGCAAGTACAGAATTCCTACAAGCGTAGGTTTACAAACTCCCTTCGATGGAGACGAGAAGGGCATTCCCTTTCTAATACAAGTTAATGGAGGCATACGTCCATGATTCAAAACATGGCTTTTATTATACTTTGATTACATCGCTCTTATATATCGAGCTGATGGGCATACCCATCTTTTACAATACATAAATACTTATCAATGTTTCGTATTCTATTCCCTTATCTTTTGTAAATAATGTATCTTGTTTTTCTTTCAGCTATCCTTTCGTGTGGTCGTGCCATTTCCTTTTATGTCTTTCCCTCACATTAATGTGTTTTCAAGCCTTCTGGTGTTTGTTTCTGCTTTTATGAGCTGTTATACTTTCCCTGTAAACCTGCAAAATAGGATAGCATCCCACCACCTCTATTCTTCTAGCTAAATTTTTATGATTCTGTCTATATTAATTCAATGTGCCAATCCAAGTAAAGAGTTAACTATACTATGATGCTACAAGTATTGACATTTGTGTTAGTAGCCATATTGCAATCAAAACCATTACCATTTTTTACATATTCATTTTCATCATAGATTGATTATTGTTGTTATAACATCAGCTTCAGTTTATATTCATATGAATACACACTTTTTTGTTCCTACAAGATAAGAATCTACTACACCAACTCTGCTCACCACATGATTATAAATAATTCTGAATTATTTCATATTCACCTTATTCATATTCATATTATATTGCATAAAAAGTACTAAACATTAGATATTCATATTGAGAAGTTACTAACATATGTATTTATTTAACTACTCTCAAATCTTTGGTGACTATACTTTATAGAGGTAGTTTTATTCAGCAAGGCACCCATAGTAATTAACAGGTAGAAGCTTAGTGACACACTGCTAACTATTCAATTATTCCAAATTCCAGATAACCTAACATATTCACAAGCAATCTCAAATTGCACCTACTAATGTTTTAAAGACATCTACTTTTACTTCTTATTGAAAAATGATAACCTTTAGTGCTATGAGATGCCAAAATGTTTGTTTTGTCACGGGTTCCTGAAGGCCAAGTCATCATTCCGGCTCGGAATGACGGTGGTGTGGGGGACTTTGACAAGGCAATATCCTATGAGGGTGTTCATATTCCTGGTTTTTATATTGGCTAAAAAGAAATCCAAATGCCAATAGATATGCAGATGAGAAAGGGGGGATTTTGTTGCTTTTTAAGGTAAATTATTGGTGTTGGAGCATAGTACTCAGGGAATTTAAGGCTAACTCTAAATCTCTGGCTTCCTTAGTGATGGCTTCAAGAGGGTCAGATGGAGCAAAATCAAGCTAAACTAGGATTAGTAGGTGAAAGATTAATTTCTTACAATTCTTCCGACTTAAATAACCTGTGAGCACTGTTGCACCATTTTTTGGAGATGGAGTCATTCACAAGTGATTCATACCTGAGCATGACCTTTATCTAGAGAGATTGGTCCTCATGAGTATGTGTGTGTACTATTGTGAAGTAGAACTGTCTTCCCTCATCTTCAAGATCACAAGAATTAAGCTTTTGATCTTATTAGATTTGCTTCTTCTATATTCATAGCTAAATTTCAAGGAAATTTTTTAGCATAAATTAAAGGACTGGATGACACCTTAATCTATGTATATATGCTATTTATATATATGTCTATATATCTGCAATTTATATTATACTCACAAATGTATCTGCACTTGTTTACCTTTAAATTCAAATATAATCATTTACCGCTATACTTGATTTCCTATTATGAAATCACTTTTCTTCACCTTCTGTGTACTTCTCTCACACATACATCAATTTCTTTGATTTCTTGCCCATCGGCTCCTAGGTTAGCTAATTTATCTGCGTCTGTATTGCCCTCTTGATAGATGTGATTCACTGTATAATCTCCTATATCTTCAAGATTTTCCATTATTTGTTCTATAGCACTATTTAGTTTCCAATTCGGTGTTCTACCCTGTCTTATTGCATTTATTATTATAGATGAGTCTCCTTCAATCGCTATTCTTTTAAGCTTCCATTTTTTGCACCATGCCAAACCTATTCTTATAGATTCTATTTCAGCTTCATTATTTCTCTTTATTCATATAGGTTTTCCTATCCTTCCTAATAGCTTTCCTTCCGCATTATGTAGACATATTCCAATTCCCGCCACCCCCAGGTTTCCCCTGGCTGCCCCATCAAAGTTCAACTTAATCCACCCTTGCTCCGGTGGTTTCCATTTACAGTTTTCCCTTAATAAGGATTTATTGTCAATGCTAGGACCAATCCAGGGTGGAACTTTCAAACCATACCACTTTTTCATCTGGTTGTTGTCTTCTAATGAGAATTCCATCCTAGATTGTCCCAGCATATTTCTATTATTTGTAATTTCTACTATATTTGCCTCTAATTTGTTCAAAAATCTCTCAATGTTCATCTTTTTATCTTGAAAAATTCTACAGTTTCTTTCCTTCCATAATTCCCATATTAAAAGAGATGGGATTATGTATCTCATTTTACTATATAAGTCCTCTTTACATGACCTTTGACAAGAATTAAATACTTCTGTGATATCATTTTGAAGAGCAGTCTTCAGATCTAATTTCTCCAGTACCCAAAGCCAGCATTTATTAGCAAACTCACAATTTAACAAAATATGATTAATCGTTTCACTTTCCTTCTCACATAGGGCACATCTGGATTTAGGGTTATTATATGAGGGATTTTTCTTAAAAGCTTGGCCTGGTCCAACATATCCACACTCCCTAAGTTATTCAGAGAGTTTTCAAAGAAAGAGACTGTTGAATCTGCAATTTCTTTAGGATCCTCTATTATATTTCCATTTCTATCTTTGATTTTGGAAATCTTATTTAAATTCCTTCTAGCTTTGACGCTATTGTGACAAAATTTCATGTTTCGGTCCCCTTCCCTGAGCCATGTCTCTCTCACTCTTTGCCCCCAAAAGGTGCTAATTTGTGAAAGAGAATCATAGTATTTACATAATAGTTCTTGCTCTATGTTATCATCTAAAATCTGTTTTCCATCTTCAATAATCTCATTCACATTTTCCATCTCTTTTTCTATAAGGTCTCTTTTCACAAATATATCCCCAATAGTGTTTTTACTCCTTTGAGACAGATTTCTTTTTATTAATTTTAGTTTCCTTATGACTTTATATATCTTGGAACCTTCAAACCTTGCCTCTGTCCACCATTTTTTAATTAGATCCAAACATTCCTCATTAAGTAACCACATTTTTTCAAATCTAAACAGGATTTTTTTATTTCTGATTGGTTCCGAAATTACTAGTTCTATAGGAAAGTGGTTGGAACCGGCAATGGGTAGGACCTCATTAGTAAGATTAAAGTCAAAGTTCCTCAGCTCCCCTATAAAGAAGAACCTGTCCAATTTTTTGACTATTAATTTTGTGTCTTTACGTTTGTTAGTCCAGGTGTATTTCCCTCGATCTGATTCAATTTCTGAAGCCCCTATAATATTTATCCATTTCTGGAATTCCAAAGTAGTTTTTGATATGTGTTTTGTCCCACCCTGTTTATCTCCCAAGGATAGAATAGCATTAAAATATCCTCCTAGTATAAATGTTTCGTTCGGGAAGCTCTCAATATAATCCTTAATCTCCTGCCATACAGTTCTCTTTTCATGTAGGAATTTAGGAGCATACATGTTTATTAGATTAAATTTTAAATCTGACTTTAAACTTTTGATTTGACCTCCCATCCAATTTTTATATTTTTCATGAATATTGAAAACTATTTCTCTTGGATCCCAAATAAAAGCAATTCCACCCGAAGCGCCTTCTGCCTCATAACCTATTAATTCTCTTATTCCTATACTCTTTTTTATATTCTCATATCCTTCATTAGAAAGTTTAGTTTCTTGTATCATAGCCATGTTTGGTTTAATTTTCGCTAATTGCCTTATCACAAGGCGTCGTTTGTTAGGGGCATTTAAACCCCTAACATTCCAACTAATGATCTTCATGAGGACTCGGGAAGGACCTTCCCCTTCCTAGAGTATAGAATATCGGTAATTCTAATTTGACCTGGCACCATTCCTTCCTTTGCTCTTAATTCAGCAAGGGATTTTCTTCCTCTTGGTTTGACTACTTTCCCCATATCAGCTTCTAACCTGCCCTTAATTGATTTTCCTAAACCTAAAGTTTCCATATTGTTCCTAACAGTGTTCTCTTTGTTTTCCTCATAGAGTTCTTCATTCGATAGCGAACATAATATTCCTGTTATTATATCATTACTCCTAGAATCCTCCATAATAGAGGCAGGGTCTAATCCTAAAAAGTCTAGCAGTGGGCCTTGGTCAATGGTCTCCACTAAGGGGGATTTTTCCATTCCTTCTTTTTGCATTTCTTTTGTCTGATGGCATGATTTAGAGGGGATGTGTTTCAAGTTTTTTTCAATATTAGGAATATCTGCAATCTCTTTTTGGATTCCTTCATTAACATTCATAGTTCTTAACTCCACTGCGGATTTCCTACCCCTCTTCTTTTTAATTCTATTGATATTAGGGGTGCTCAGACTTCCTCTTTTCATTGCTATACCTAACTGCCTGTCTTCATTAGTGATACCAAAGAGGCCTTCTATGGAGTCCTTAACCGATGAAAGATTGTTGCCGGGTTTGATTCCCTCAATGGTTGTTGCCATGCCTAATTGTCTATCATCATTATCGAATTCTTCTAGGAAAATTATGATCTCTTCCTCTTTTTGATTTCTTGTATTATTTATATCTTCTTTCCTAACATACAAGGGATCTTCTATATCATTAAGATCCATTTCCATATCTCCTATCTCATCTAGATTTGGTAAGCATTTTGTTTCCATGTTTTCTTCTCCATTTTCCTGAGTGTTGTTTGATGCTGACATCTCCTTAATGATTTTAATTAGAAAACTTTTTTGGTGATCGAGTTCCTCTTTGTCACATATTTCGTCTATAAGGGTATCCATTAATTCATTGGTGATTTCAACTATTTCTTCTTCTATTTTTTGGTTCTCCTTTAGAAGTGATCTCTCTTGATCTTCTGGACTGTTGGAGATTCTATTCGGGCTGTAAGAGGTAATTTTAGTGTTAATTCCTTTCTTGATACTCTGAATGCTAAGCTTATTCTTATGCTCGGGGGATAACGGTAGGGGAGATTTGACCTCAACATTTAAGGTCTCATTTATTGATATATCATTTTCAATAGCCAAAGGGGGTTGACACAAAGAGTCTGAAGGGTGTGTGGAGATGCTGATCGGATTAATTTCCTTAGGAGACGTCAGAGTGAAACCTCCTTTATCTGAGTTAAAGCTCACCATCAATTTCAGTGTCTTCTGAATATGAGTGTCAATTTGTCCTAAATTTTTGGTTTCTAGATCCTTTGTTTGTCTTTCTACAAAATCCTCTAGAATAATGGGGTTAATAATAATGGAGTTTGAATTAAAGCATAATCTAAAGGGATGAATCCATTTTTTATGATAGTTGATCTTTACTATGATGATTTTTTCAGACTGGTTATTATCATTATCAATAATGCTTAAAAAGTCACCAATTTGTTTTCCTATTAATTTGACAGTTTCTACATCAGATAATTCTATAGGCAGATTTCTAAGAACAATAGCTTTTTCTACAAGAAAGTCCTTAAGATTTATTGGGTTGAATAGGGGAACCCAGTCAAAAATATAAAAATTAGAGTCTTTATACTTAGCTAACCCTTCATTTCTAATTTTACTTTTAATATTTCTATCTTTACAATTAATGAAAATAAAATTTTCTAATAAGATAGATATACTTACCTCATTCGGGAGTTGAGATTTTAGCCAAGCTACCAGATCTGTGATGGAAGTTCCTACTCCAGACCATCGGCAAATCAGCCCTGTATCTGCATAAGAATTTTGTCTCTGTTCTATGCATTTTCCATCTAGATCTATTCTATTCATGTTAGGATTCTGAAAGAAATTACCTATTATTTTACCATTGTTACTCTCAATAGTTTTATTATGCTTATTAGGGGGCGTGTATACCTGTTTGTTTTGTTCCCGAAACAACCTTGACCCATTGTTACCTGTTAGACCTTCTTTCATATTCCTTCTGTGTGTATGTTCATTCTGTGGGTAAGGCTCTGAGACATTAGTATGGAGCTTATTCTGTCCCACCTTATAGTCCTTATCCTCAAGGGTCCCATTCCTTTTGTGGGGAGGAGAGCATTTCATTCTGCCATTGTCTTCCTCTCTACGCACATCAAATGAATTACTGATAGATAGATTAAAAGGATTATGAGAGTGTTGGTACCTGTTCCCCTTTTTCCTATTTTTTACCACTTGCCAAGTTAGCTCATTCTTCGTTGTGCCCATAGGAGGTGCTTGAGAAGGCAAGATCCTGCCTACCCCCTTTGCAGATAGGGGTTCAAAAGTTCTACAATAGTTCTCAGATCTTCCCCCTTTGGCATCCCCGTAGCTTCTAGCATTTTTTGCATATTTGGTTTGTGCGAAAATATTCAATTGTTGGTCCAATGATTGAACTAAGAAAACCTTTGGCAAACAACCTTTTTTTTCTTTAGGGTTTACCATAATCACCCTAGAATCGAAATCGGGCTCTACAACCCTAGCATAATTCTTTTGTCTTTCTTTCTTGCATGCCAGATCTTGCTCTTCTGGTTGTAGTGCTACTTTAGGGTCTGCAAGGATGCAATTAGCTAGAGCCAAATCATCAGTGAAGGGATTTGGTCTTTCTTGGCTGAATAATGCATGTAGTTTCAAATCAACATTTTGATCCACTAGCTTCTTCTGCTTAGCTATGAATTCCTTCAGATGATCATATGTAGGGTGAGGCTACACCAGTGTTCTGCATTCCTTCTTCTTATGTCTGTATAGATAACAGTTATAGCAGTAGCTTGCAAATACCTCTCTCTTTCCTTGCAGGCTAGCACCCTCTACACCCAAATTGGCCCGTTCTACCCTAGTTTCCGCTTTGCTGTAGGAGATCGCATTCTTTGCTATATGAAAATGCAAAAGACCAATGTCTGCTTTCCTTTTATAAAATGAAGATTTCCTTTTCGCATGTGAGGATCTCATCTTTGCTTCACATTTGAGGCTTTTAACTTGTTGAAAATCTGAATTCTCTCACCAAAATCTGAACTTTGCCACCTTGCAAATTGAAAATTCTAAATGTGGATGCTTGAAAATTGCCAATTCTGAGCCTTAGTATTTGCAAATCTAAACCTTCCTTCCAAATCTTTCAAAGTTCTGAGCATGAATGCCTTCTATTTTTTGAAAATTCTAAGAAAGGAGCATGAAAATCAAGACCATGCCCCCTAATTTTGCAAAAAATTCTGACAGTGAAAGGATCAAAATCAAAGCCCCTCTATGTTTGAAAATTCTAGAAATGGTGTTTAAAATCCAAAGTTTCAAAAATTCTGAGTTTTGATCTGTGAATGTGCTAAGTTCTGTTCTGTACATGTATATGTGCAAGATCTGATATAAGATCTGATTCATCCCTAGAAATATGAATTGATCTGTAGATCTGGAGTTAAATCAATCTAGGTTCCCCTGATGAGTTTAGATCTCCACCTTCACAAGACTATGTTGATCATGTAGATACTTGCCAATCCAAGATAGGAGCATATATACACAGATTTTTAGTGGTCCTCTGCTATTAATTTTGGTGCCTCTTTTAGGAAATGGCTGCTCTCATGTTGATGTCACGGGTCCCTCTAAAGATGTCGCTGCTCCCTCCAAAACCAGATCTGCCTTCACAAAGAAAATTCGGATCTGCCTCAACAAATTTCGCTGTCTTAGCCTTTATATTATAACAGGCCTCTTCTCTTTACAAATTTCACCCCAACCTAGGGCAATTTCACAAGTCCCTCTTTATATTATAACAGGCCTGCTACCAAATCACAGCCTCCTACAAAGCCAAGTCGCAGCTCTGCCTTCTTTTCGGTGGCCTTTCTTTCCCCAAATTCGGGCCTATCTGCTCAAATGTTGGAGACAAGATCGACACTCCTTTTTTATGTGTATTAGCTAAAGGGGGTGGGTTTAATTTAATTTAAAGCACTTAAGACTTTAGAATTAAATTAATTTATCATAAGGATTATTTAGCTAACAAAGTCGAATACTTAGGAATTAATTATGGTGTGAGATTAATGCAATTTAGGGTTTTTGCAATTGACACCAAGTCAAATAAAGTCAGGTAGGAGAGAGACAATTGCTTGGTAAAATAGGACTTTAATGAAGAAAATGCACCAAAATTGATTGAAATTATAAGGTGCCAATTTTGGGGTATTACATTTTCCCCTCTTTGAATTGATGTGCGAGCAACATGTTGATTCAAAGAATAGTCTGATGTGACAGATGAGGTTTCAGGATTATCCCCAGAATGGAGCTTAACCCTCAGAAGTCAAGGTTAGGATGCCAAGACACCAAAATAGATCGAGATGCAGAACCACCTCCAGAATGAGACATGACTCTCTGAAGTCTAAGTTAGATTGCTAAGACAACAGTCTAATGACAACTTGAGAGAAAAATAGAATCGGGGTTAGATTGCCCCAATGCCCATTGATCAAATGATGGAAGATGCAGAATTAGGACTAATCTCTAGAATTAGGGTTAGATTTCCCTACTATGAAGCTTAGCCCTCTGAGACCTGGGTTAGATTGCCCAAATAACGGTCCAAAGAGATTTTGAGAGCCATCTCTAGAATGAAGCTTGACTACTAGGAATTAGGGTTAGATTGCCCCAATACCTAAGGAGATTTTGAGAACCATCTCTAGAATGAAGCTTGATTCCTGAGGATCCAAGTTAGATTGCTCAGATACCTAAAAGATAGATGACAAGATACAAGGCCCAAAGATGCCCCTAGAGATGAGATGCCCCAAGCGGTGAGGACTTTGATTTAGATCAAATCGATATGAGACTGGTTCGACAAGATTGAAATGATGCAATCATCCTACCCCCTCAGGAGAGAAATCGAAAGATGACATATCTGAAGGATGATTGACAACAAGAGGTTGCAGAGTAGAAGCAATCAGACTAGATTTAAGAAGCTGCAAAAGAAATTTTGTAGTGATGTGGAGGTCCTGCTAACCAAGTTTGACCATAGTTGACCAAATTTGACTTGAGTTGACTAGATTTGACTAGAGCTGACTTTAGATGAAAAATATTGAAGATCTCTAGAAAATGATAATGAGAGGAGATTTTGGCAAGAAATGACGCCAGAAGGCTGACTGCACAAGCGTCCGATCCCAAAGGATCCCAGAATTTAAAACACAATTTTGAGCTATCTAGAGATGTCAGATTTCAATTTCAATCCTAAAAATGAATTTAGAGCAGTCGATTTAGCCAAGGGTGCAATTTTCATGCAAAACGGAGCACTTTGAAAATTAGGTCAAAAAAGCTATATAAGGACCGGAGGGGTCATTTTCAAATCATTATTCACTTTGTCTTCTAGTGATTCTGAGAGCTTTGAGAGAGAATGGAGGGTGTTCCAGTGCATACGCATTGATTTGAGTGCTCTTGATGCCACAACCGACCACCGGAGTATGACCCACCTGTGAGTAGTCGATAAACCATCCTACATTTCAATTTTTAATGCTTTATTAGGTGATTTAGGTTAGATTTAGCATGTCTTAGGCTTAGTTCTTCAACTTTCACATGAGGAAACAGTTTCCTTGTGCTAGCCTCAGTTGCCCCTCACGTGAGGAAATGGTTTCCTCGCATTGGTCTGGGCTTCCTCGCCTGGGGCTTTCATGAAGGCTCGCGTGAAGTGCTAGTTAATACCGTGCGAAATTTCACATTCTCGCACAACAAGAGGTCTTGTCTCATGTGAGTGAACAATTTCCTCATGTGGGAAGCTGCTGTAGTGTTTTGAGTCTTCTTCCAATTTTGCATAAGATCATCCAATTAAAATATTCTAGAGCCATGTTTAGGATAGATGTGTAGCCTCATTTGTTGTTGTTGCTTTGAAACCATCATGTTGAGATACTGATCGAATGTCATTGCTTGCATTGCAGGTTGACTTCCCAAATGTCACATTCTGGTCACATCACCCTATCATCACCACATTAGTTTAGAGGTTGACCGAGGTTGAGAGTGCTCATATTAAGGGACTAGGATTGTCGTACTTGCATGATATACCTGACATTCAGGTAAATCACGATCTTCTAGGTGCATTGGTCGAACATTTCCATTTGGAGAAGAACACATTCCACTTGTTGATGGGGGAGATGATGGTCACTCCCAAGGACATATATAGGATATTGTGGATACCCTTCCATGGTACTCAGGTCAAGTATGATATATAGCTGAGAGCGGGTACACTGGCGCTGAGGGCCATATTCAAAGATGATTTAGTGATGGGCTGAGCCATCTCATGGGAGGACCTGATTAGAAAATATGGCAGTTCTCATAGATTAGTAGTTGTCTTGGCCATATTCCTGAGCTGTTACTTGGTTCCAGATAGGGGACAACATAGATTAGAGTGCGGCTAGGGTCGCATGCTGCAGAGGATGTTGGATAGACCAGCTACTAGATTCATATGGGGTGAGTGCATGCTTGCACAGATGTATCACGAGGTCATGTATCAGAGCACCAAGACCATGGCAGCTAGTGTTCTTGTATTATAGATCTGGGCCTGGGAGCATCTCCCTATTTGCAAGTTGATATACCATGATACACGACAGGCTCTTGAGCCTTACATCGATAGATATGTCGGTCCTATGACTTGGCCAGCACTGGGTAAGACCAAGTAGTGGCAAGGATAGCTAGATGATATGGTGACAGTTGTGTGGAGACCTTGGGTAGCCACAGAGCCATGGGATGATGCTTGGAGAGAGCTGGCACACATGTTCATCTCACATCCACTAATTGGATATACTATTAGCGTTATTGAGTGATTCTTGCTCACACATGTGATGAGACAATTCGAGAGACAACAGGACATCTCCCAAGAGTATGTATCATATGCTCGCTTCATCGATGAGATGAAGAAGGGCTGGCAACCCAGGTTAGATCAGGGCAAGTGCACTATCAAGGTGCGAGTGCCTCTGGCTCGATGGGATTACATGGTGGATGTCACCAATGCGAGGATGGTGCCTGCATATAGAGATTATTTCTTGGCGTACCCCTTCCCTAGATTCATAGATCCTATCGGGAAGGGACATAGAGCTCAACAGTAGCCCACACAGGAGAAGCCAACACAACAATAGCCTGCATAGCAGCCACAAGGACAGTAGCAGCAGCAACAAATACCTACCCAGTAGCATATACCATTACAATGGCTTGGGTAGAGAGTATTGAGGCCCGGGACAGCATAGACAGACATCCCCCCAAGGACTATGGGGTCAGATGTAGGTGCAGGGAGTAGTGGGACCCATTAGAGGTCCACTAGATAGAGGACAAGAGATTCCTCTTAGTAGCCACCTCCTGACAAGGAGGCACAGGTACAGGAGGATACTGATATGTTAGATCAGGCCACACAGGCGCCAATATAGCTAGCACAGGTTCAGGAGGCTCTCAGGAAGAGCCGAGAGAGGGTGAGATAGGTACAACAAGAGAGGGATGACTTCCATACAAGGGTCATCATCTAGGAGACGTGGGTGGCGAATAGGGATCGGGAAATCAGAGAGCTCCAAGAGGAGATAGCAAGGTCATGGCTGGAGATGAGATATGAGTTTGCTCAAGCAGCCTATTACTATGCAGCATACATGGACATTGTTCCATATTTATTTGAGCAGGTGCCTCCATTTTTTGAGTATGTCAGAGCACCACAGGGACCTCCACTGCAGGCACCTCCATAGAGACTGATGCCTCCTCCATAGAGACTGTTGCCACCTCCTCAGGGACCACTGTAGCAAGCACCACCACAGAGACTGCTGCCACCACCTCCCCTAGGTGGTGATGGGCAGAGTTAGCTCATTTTTTATATTCATATTGTAGCCCATATTTTGATACTGTGCTCGAGTAACACCATTCTTTTGTACATGACATTGATCGACCATGAGATATATATATGAGATCCTCTCTTTGACATCATTATACTTGTTTATATGTTTCTTTGATGTTGATGTTCATATTTTATGAGATGTTTCCTAGATGATTAGATGTATGGACTAGATACATATGAGATGTGCATGTTTTCTTTTATGATATGAACATGCAATGTGAAATGCGATGATAGATGTTAGATAAATGAATGCAATTTATGATTTTATTTATGCTTATAATGGATGCACATTCAAATGAATATGTAAATGTAATGGAAATGCAATGAAAATGCAATGTATGTGATACTAATCATCTCATGTAGGATATAGCAATATATGATAGGTACTAATCAAAAGGATATTTCTAAGATTGAGAGCAAGGACTGGACACTTGTGCACCCAAGATGAACTCGAGAAAAAATATGAGAACCTTCGATGAATAGATCCAGAGGAAGACAAACAGGAGAGCACCAAAACATTGTCTCAATGCAAGCCTAGAATGAAAATGCAAGCCTAAGCTAGATGCAAGCCTAAAATGAATATGCAATCCCTAGGACTTGGTTGTTGGACTCATCATATTATCATCATAGATTTTTTAGCAGTGGACATTCGCAAGATGCCATACAATCCTCACTAACATGAGAATATGAATATGACATTAGTCTTGGATTTGTTGGAATGAGGTGTAAGCATTAGGGCACAAGAAGCCGGAATGACCTGAACACCTATTCCTTTTAATTTAGCAAGTTAACATAAGCATCAAAGCATAGCTGCTAGAATGACCTGAATGTTTCTTGCATACAAACACACCAGAGACACGAGAGCTCCTTCTTTTTCCAAAGAATGCTCGCAATGACCCTTACGTTCACTTAGCAGGATGAGCGTTTGCAATTTTATTTGTAGCAGAAAGAAGTCACTCAAAACATATAAGGAGAAGAACCAACCTCACCAAAGTTTCCATATAAAAGGAGTCGAGGTACACATGGCCATTCAATACATGATGAAGACTCTTACAGATGGACACCCCTCTTATTTGAATTCTTTGGATCATTGGAACTAAACCAGCAAGCAAAAAGTAGGAAAAGATCATGCCCCCAGTCTTCGCTTCTCTCGGTCAAGAAGATGTCTTAGAGTTTCTCAAGGAGGAATGATAAAGAGAAAGACAAACATACAAAAGAAAATCTCAGTATGCTTTAGAGAGTCACAAATTTAGTTATAGTTTCAGTTTTAAGCAGATTGAAGTCAAGTCAGAAATGTCCAACATTTGAAGTCTTAATGGGACAGCAACAATAGACAGATGTAGTGAGAACCACTGGTGACTATCACAAGAAACAAAGTCTCAAGGAGATATCAAAGCACTAACCAAGTATCAGCAGGCGGATGTAGTGAGAACCACTGGTGACCGATACAAGGAGGATTCTCGAAAGAGAGAACCAAGCATGAGTGAAACATCAACGGGTAGACACAGTGAGAACCACTGGTGACTGATGTAAGGAAAAGATCCCAAAAGAAAGGGGTTTGAATGAGAGCTAGGTATTAGTAGGCAGGCATAGTGGGAACCACTGGTGACCGATACACGAGAGATCCTCAAGGAGAGAAATCTCAAAAGTTGTTGGGCATCAGCAAGCAGACACAGCTAGAACCACTGGTGACTGATGCATGAACAAACCTTTTGAAAGTGATAGGACACTGCCCCCTAGACCAAGAAGGTGCCCCCAAGTGTGACCAGTTCCAATCCATGAAGATTCTAGCAAAATCTTGAAGACAACTGAAAGCAAGTGCATGAGCTAGCAAACTAAAGCAAAAAATAAACTAAAAGTAGGAAAGTAGGAAAAAAAACTAAAGCAGGAAAGAAAGAGCCAAATGGTGCTGAGATGAGATATTGCTTCAGGAAACAAGAGGTGCCTATTTACCAAGTTTTCACCACCTTGGTAGAGATTCTATTTTTTCTACGATGACGCTTGTTTACCAGGTTTTCATCAATGGCACATTTTTCTTCTTTTTCAAATTTTTTGTTCTTTTATTTTTTTATTTTTTTTTTGTACTTTTGAATATTTCATTTTTTTATATTTTTGTATTTTTTTTATTATTATCAAGGCGCCTGTTTACCAAGTTTCCACCAAGATAATAGATACATCAAAGTGCATGTTTACCAGGTTTTCACTAAGATGATCATTTTTTCAGGACATTTTGCAATTTTTAGGATTTTTTGACAATATACCATTTTTTTGGATTTTTTCAGGATTAATAAGTATGTACATGAGCACACAAGAATGCCTCAGCTGTAGAATCACTTCAATTTTAGAGCGTTGATCGACTCTTTGAGTTGTTCCCCTTCAGTAGTATCTCTGAGAGCACAATATTTTGTAGTAGCAGTCAGCTGAGAAGTTGTAGAATCAAAACCAGTAGTATCCAACTGTCGAGAGATCCTTGGTCAAGGAAAGATCACTTAAGTGAGACCCACAAATATCCTCGTGGATGCATCTTAACTCTCTGTCAAATTTCCCACACTCTAAATGCTTAGGGAGAGTAAGTTCTAGATTTCTCTTAATCACGTCATTAGAGATGAGGAGATGTTGATATGCACTGGGAAAAGGCAAGATGGAGTGAAGAGGGTAAAGTATGAGAGGCAAGGGTGATGGAATGGAGGGAAGTATGAGAATTTTGGAAGCTCAAATGGAAACTTTGATTTTCCTTTTGGAATCCACATAGCTTTTGATTTTTTTTCTCTTTTCTTCTTTATGTTGAGGTGCTTTTGATGACAATGCCTGTAAGATGGATTTCAAGATCCATTTTTTATTTTATTTTCTATCTTTTGATTATCTTCTTCTTCTTTTTTGAGGACCTTTGTGGTCTTTTGAACACCTCTATTTCTTTTCTTTCTTTGTAGTCACATGTCGATTAGATGGGACATGGTGACCTTGAGATATAAGTGGATTCTCATTATTTTCATTTTTGTGTTGCACATCCAAGTTATTTCCAAAAGACTCAGGAATAGTGGATGAAAGAGGCTTATATGATTGGTTTAGGTGGAGAGGTGGAAATAGAAGTGGGCGAGCCACTTATCCCAGGGGGAAAGAGGGACAGAAGTCAATGGGATGGGCTTGAGTGCAGAGATATCAACATCATCCTCATCATTCATGAGTGAATCAAATAGATCAAGAAATTTATCTTCCATAGAACGTCGTCAATTGCAAGTTGTCTTAGAAGAGTCAGATAAGTTCGGAGGAATATTGTGTGAGCCTAACTGAGATGGCCTATTCTGAGAATTAGGTCCCCTTTCAGGTGGTAAGAGTGCACATAGATTCCATGAGACTGTAATAGGATGGGGTCTTACACATCCATGATTTGTTGGAGCAGTAGAAGTATAACTTGGAGTAGATGGCCTAGGAGCCATAGGAATGATCTCCACATGAGGGTGGAAAGGATCATCATCGGGTTCTTGATCTAGAGGATTATAACTTTCTCCTCTGTCAGAGTTGGTAGGAGTAGCATCTTTGTATACAACATCAACTGGTATTTGTGTAGTAGCATCTGATATGGAGTCCCATTCATATTCCTTTGAGTTCATTTCATTGTGGCGACATTGTTTGATGTAATCAGCTAGAGATATAGTAGGCAGAAGATCCTCTTTATCACTGTCATCTGTCACAGGAAGTGCTTCTTCAACAACATGATCTTGCTTAGTAGTAGAAGTGGAGTAATCAAGAATAGGCATATCCCAAGGCATACCCAAGATAAGGGAGACATCAACTCATTTCCCCCATCCAGTATATGTACCATTAGAGTCAGTAGTAGTAGGAGTCTGTTCAATAAAGTGTATAAAATCCTCCTGGTGAGGATCATGATCATGTTCTTGAGGCACTTGAGAAGGTATATAGGACTCCCCCTGGTAGTTTGAATCAGAATGTTGAATATTTAAGAACCCTTTGGGTGACCCCACAATAGTGGGTTACACTTTTTTAGACATGCTGATTTTTGCTGAAATAATAGATTTTTAATAAAATATGATTATTTAAGCCTTGAAAGGTTCCATTTGAAGGAATTAATTATAAATGGTTAGCTCAAAGCCTCTTAGATAAAAAAAACATTGATATAACATCTATACTCCTCATGCATACCTAGAATGGAGTCTCCTTCACACCTATTAAAATGCTGACAAAAATCCACTTCGACTTTATCTTTTGGTAGATCAAATGAATCCATTTGAAAAACATATCTATGTAGTAAGGTACTACTGATAAAACTCTTTCCAATGATTATAATTTTAATACATATTAAGTTTATTATGACTTAATATTTTTAGTTTTACTAAACATAGATATTTCACCGTATGTCTACCTCTATGTTTGATGCTTATGGAAAAATAGTAAATGAGAGAAAAAAAATTCTAAAAAATATCTATGCCCTAGGTATTGAAGTTGTTTTTCTATCCAAAAAAATAAAAAAGAAATTGGACAAATACGTAACAAGTTATAAGCTATGTAGTCAAGGTATGTCAAAATTACGGTTTAGTCAACTTTAAACATTAATAAAATATGAAATAATCATGATAATGTCATAAAACCAAATGCATGTCCTCCATATGGATGTTCAAAACTAAATTTGAAAGAATCACATTAATATCTATTTTAAAAGAAGTTATGCTCTATGAAAACAATGTAACTCTTTGAAAATGACATTTTTAGACACCTACCAGTTTTCGTGGGAGAAAGAAAAAACCAACCAAATAAATTCAAAAATAAAAATAAAAAATATATTTATAATCTAGAGAGAAAATCCTAAAAGACTCTAATTTACTTCATCTTCCGATTCCAAACGGTTTAAGGAGAATGTGCATTTGAATCTAAATTTTTTTCAAAATGTAGAGTTTAGTGTTCATTCAGGCAAAAAGGTGTAACCCACTATTGTGGGTTCACCCCTTCATGTGTCATAGGCTGGATTTTTGTGTCTTCATCATTTGAATCCTTGCATGAGTGAAAGCTACAGCTAGGTTGGTTAAGTTCATGGCCCTAATGGCCAATACCAAATCTGTCTTCAGAGGGTTCTTGATAGGAATGTGGAGATGTGGGGAGAGCTGTCAATGACAAGATGGACTCAATCTAATATTCCCCCATGCTAGTATCTTTGATCTTCAGGGTCTTTTCTATCTCCTTGAGTTTGGTATCATAAGATTCAGTAAATTCCCCATTGGTCAGAACTGAGCTATCACCAAATTTTGTGAGCATATTGCAAGTATGACTCATACTAGCAGGTACTATTACCTCTGTCCCTTGAAATGGAAACTTTATACACTGATGA
Source organism: Chamaecyparis obtusa (assembly GCA_027943335.1). Lineage (NCBI taxonomy): Eukaryota > Viridiplantae > Streptophyta > Pinopsida > Cupressales > Cupressaceae > Chamaecyparis > Chamaecyparis obtusa. The sequence goes on along the minus strand of BSBK01006824.1, from coordinate 124,948 downwards.
TAAGTTGAAGAGATTTCTTGTATCTCATGGAGCCACGGTCTTCCCAATAGTATAGTGTAGGTGAGAGGAATATCCAGGACTTGGCAAATAACATCTCTCTCAATAAGGCCAACGTGGATCGGTAACACAACTAAGCCTTTAGACTTGCACTCTTCTTCATCATAAGCCTTGATAGTAATCTTTTTGTGGGAATCTATACAATCCTCATCATAACTTAGCTAGGTAAGAAACTTAGCAAAAAAAATATTGAGACCAACACCATTTTCTATGAGCACTCGATGAATAGGCTTAGGGCCTATCATGACTACTATATGCAAGGGAGCGTTATGAGGATGGCTTAGAGAGTGATCATCTTCTTCGGAGAAGGATAGATAGTGAGGTGAGGTCAAATCACCCACCATAGATTGGAACCGATCGAGATTGAGATCCTTGGGGATGTTTGCCTTGGTGAGGGCTTTATCTAGAATCTTCCTATGAGTAGGTGAGATCTTTAACAACTCAAAAATGGTGATCTAAGCATTGGTTCACTGGAGCTAATCTAAGATGCTATAACTAGCTAAGCTAGATGTAGGGACCGATTTCGTGTTCTTTTTGGCAGGGCAAACAACAGTCTTATCCACAGTTTGTTTTAGAGTAGATATAGGAGGATCAAGACCTTTCAAAACAACCCTTCCACGTGATCTAGTAACAACATTGGCACAATCTTGAGGTTGTTCACATTCAGACGAATGAGACATGAAACTATGCAAGATGAAAGGAGTCTTAGGTTTGGGAGCATCGTCGCTCCCCTTAATAGTAATCATGTCGCAATACTCAACCTCAATAGGTTCGATCATACCAATGACATTGTCATCATTAGTGTACGTGTAATTGAATTTAGCATTGGTATTCTTAGTGTTTGAAGATTCACCCTTCTTGTGAGGAGGGAAGGGATCCTTAAATGCTTGATGGTCTGAATTCTTGTTATGTCCATCCACAACAATGTCACTGCTATCAATCAAATCTTGGACCTTATGTTTCAGCTGAAGACAAGTAGAAGTCTTCTGACCCTTATTTTGGTGATAGTCATAGTATGCGTTGTCATTCCACCAATGAGGTTGTGGTTGTGGGTCATAGAGATGCTTTTCCAAAGGAGCAAGTGTGTGATGATATTATTCACCTTCATGAAATTACAAGATTAACTAAGAACAACAAGAATTAGAGTGAGAACTAATCTAATCAATGCACAATTAATCTATCAACATTTCATGGATCTCTAAAATAAAGTGGTAAATGAGGCTCTCAGCTATGATCCTCACTAGTGACAGTCTAAAGATGAGAATTAAGCTATATGATATGCAATTAAGATCTATTCAATCAAATTCTAGCTCTATTTGATGAACAATCTACTATGATCAAAACAATTAAGCTATTAAAATTGACAAGTGAGTGGTGTGGATGCAAATTGCAAGAGCTTTGCTGCAATTCAAAGATATGGAATGGATTAGAGAGAGGTTTATAGTATATGAGGACAGAGATATCCACTATTGTGGGTCGATTGGACCAGGTTGCCTCTTTATTACAACAGCTTGTATCTGTCATGGTTGTTCAGAGGTAGGATGGAGTGGGTACATCACAAGCTCCTCCCCCATAGGATAGTAGAGGGCCAGATGGATCTGGTGCTACAAGCTCTTGAGCGATATGATGACAGATTTACTCAGTGTTGTTGGTCCATCTTTTATGTTATTCTCATTTATCGAAACATTTGATAGATCACTTTGATGATACCTTGACATATTTGATGTATGGGATCCTCCTTTTTGATGATGATATATGATGATATACTTCTTGATTCACTTTGATGAGTTTGATTATAAGATTATCTTTTATGCAGCTATATGATGTTTGATTTATGCATTTAATTGAATTCATCCTATGAATGCAGTATCTTATTTTATGATATATATAGATGTATGGAAAGATGTATGAATTTGGTGATGCTCTTCTGTTGTTCATGTATGGATGTAAGATGTTTAATGGAAATGCACATGTATGTTCCTATGTTTTGTTGATTTTTCAATGTATGCCAGTTTATCCTTAACTATATGAGTGCACATGATGTATGGATGATTTTTCATTGTAAATGTGGATAATGAATAATGCTCAATGCGTGTATGCAAAAGATAATCTCATTTTCTTTATTGTGTTTTATCAAGAACAAACATTATTATTGAACCCCTTTTGCGTAAATGTTTTAACTACCCAAGATTATTGATGTACCCTCTCGTTCCATTGGAAAAGTAACCATAAACATATGCATTTGATCAAATAGGACAATGCAATTAATCTAAAAAGATAATGCAATGAATCTAATATGCTTTGCAATGCAACCTAAGTGTCACCAGCTTTTAGCAAATAAATGACTTGAGGATAAGTTTTCATCATTGACATTTGGGACCGGAAAGCAAGTACAATCACCACTGCCCACTGACATGATGATATGAATACCACTTTTTATCGCATTTGATAACCTCCTTTTTGAACTAGTACAACCCTCACTAGTTGGATGACCAAACTATGGGAGTCTGAATACCGGTGTCAATGGATTCAATGTTGCAAGTGGATTTTTGGTATTAAGATATAGAAAATCTAAATAGCCAAGGGACCCGTTTGCGTAAACAAACAAAAGTCAATCCATCCACTTATGAGATAGTCCTCGATGGTTCTTTGATGACCTTGTCATTAGACAACTTCTCATAAGGTGACGAATCTTCCTCCAAACAATCACTCAAAGGCAATAAAATATCGTATCTCTATCATTGCCAATACCATCAATTAGCTAAAGAGACTTGATATAAATCAATCGATATAAGTAGAGATATTTTTAACCAACTTTCAAAAGAATCTTTCAAGTGTTTTGCATTGTTTCTTGATTTTCAAATAGTATTTCCAAGTACCTTGATCATTAATGATGTTTGATTTTTATTTAATCCCGAATAATAAAGTCTATTAAGGCTCAAGGATTTTGTTGTGGTAATCAATTTCTTGGTTTATGAACAATGATATCTATCAAAGGTTCATGAAAATATGCTTCTTTCTTTTGAAATTTGGATCTCGCTCTCTCTTTGTTTGAATCTGACTGAATGTTGTTCGTTTGAATCCTTTTTATGTACCAACTTTGTGATATGCTCTTCATTGCCCCCAAGTGTTTGAATATACCCATTTTGACAACTTTGGGCAATGCAAATGATGAAGCTACCAAGCTTTATTAGGACTATGTACAAGTGACGGATGCAATGAAGGTTTGGACAAATGGGATGATGAGATGCATTATGTACAAATGCAACCTAGGAAAGACCGACTGAAGGGAACCAAAGGTGCTTGTTTACCAAGTTTTCACCCTTTGGATGGATCAAGCTCTTTTTTTATTTTATTTTTATTTTTATTTTTTTTTTCAAGCTTTTTCTCTCTTTTTTTGCTACCAAGGTGCCTATTTACTAGGTTTTCACAAAGGCACTTTCTTCTTTTTCAATTTTTTTGTATTTTTTCTTTCTTTTTTTCTTTTTTTTATCATCAAGGTGCCTATTTACTAGGTTTTCACCAAGACAACATCATTTTGGATGTTTTTCCTTTCTTCATGCTCAATTTTCTCAATGTTTTTATCCTTTTGTGCTTTTCAAATGTTTTTGGTGTTTTCAAGATCTCTTTTGAACTATGTAGAATAAAATAGGATGCTCTCTCATCTGATACTCTTTATACTCTTTCATCTACCTCATGTATAGAACCTTTTAAGATGAATACTATTAATAGGTTCTTGAAGTTCCTCTCCATCACAATTTGATAATTTACAGGTTACTGTGCCAAATGAAGATATTATGATAAATGGGCCTAGCCAATTAGCCTCCCATTTGCCTTTCTTTTCCCTCTCAACCTGATTCTTTGGATTCTCTCTCAACACCAAGTCTCCTACTTGAAAAAATCTCGGTTTGATATGTTTATTATAGTTCCTTGAGATTCTATTTTGGTACACTTTCAGGTGCTCATAAGCTTGTGTTTGATGTTCTTCAAGTAACTCCAATTGTTGAAGTCTAGCAACCCTATAGTCTTCATCTGTGATCAATCCTTGTAACAACACTCGTAAAGATGGGATTTCAACCTCTAATGGTAGAACTGCTTCAATCCCATAGACTAGTGAGAATGGCGTGGCCCCGGTGGGTGTTCTTATGCTGGTTCTATAGGCCCATAATGCTAGATTAATTTGCATATGCCAATCCCTTCCTAATTTGTTGACCGACCTTTTCAAGATCTTCAATATATTCTTATTTGTGGCTTCGGCTTTCCCATTTCCCTGAGGGTAATAAATTGATGATGAATGGTGAGTGATATGAAATGTAGCACATAGTTCATCAACATCTTTATTCTTGAATTGTTTTCCATTATCTGTTATTATGGCATGAGGAATACCATATCGGCAAATGATATGATTCAAGATAAACATGGAAATTTGCTTTCTTGTTGCCGTTATCAATGGAACCGCTTAAACCCACTTGGTGAAATATTTTGTTGCGGTTATGATATGTTTGTGCCCATTTGAAGAAGGTGGATTTATGACGCCAATTAAATCAAACCCCCATTGATAGAAAGGCCATGGTGTGACAAATGGATGTAATTCTTGTGCCGGTGCATGTATCATATCGCCATGATATTGGCATTTGCTGCATATCTTCACAAAGTGGCAAGCATCCTTTTCCAATGTCTTCCAAAAATACCCTAAGCAAAGGATTTTCTTAGCTAGATTTAAACCGCTTGAGTGCGACCTGCAAATGCCTTCGTGAACCTCTCGTAAAGCTAACTTAGACTCTTCTTCCTCTAAACACCTAAGTAACATCCCATCTAGGCCCTTACGATACAATGTTTTGTAAAGGATTAAGTAACGGGAGGCTTGGCGTATGAAATTGCATTTTTGAGCACGGGTTTGGTCTAAGGGTAGCACTTGGTCTTTAAGGTAGGTATATATAGGTCCATACAAAGGGGAGTCATGTCCATGTAAGAGGGCAACAATTTGGGTTTCAGGGAGGTCAAATGTCAGTTTTACCAACTCTTCCACCAAGAACTCATACTTCTCATTTTGATCTAGTTTTTGTAACAAAGAGGCCAAGGTAGCCATGGCATCAGCTACTCTATTTTTCTCTCTAGGAATCTATTCAAAGGTGATCAATGCAAAGTATTTCTTCCATCCATCAATCATAGTCTTATAAGGCATCAACTTTTCATCCTTAGTGTTATATTCATTGTTGACTTGATTAATGATGAGTTGAGAATCTCCATAAATTTGTAGCTCTTTTATATTCCATTCTAAGGCCATTTTGATGCCTATGACTAGTACTTCATATTCTGCTATATTATTTGTACATGGAAACATAAGCTTGTAGGATTTGGGAATGGTGTAACCTTGAGGAGTTACCAATAATATGCCGGCCCCGGAACCTCCTTGAGTATAGGATCCATCAAAGTATAACTTCCACATTTTTGCCTCTATGTTGATAATGGCGAAATCCGAAAATTCCACTTGAATAGTTTGTGTAGAAGTCATGGGATTTTCAGCTAAATGATCTGCTATCACTTGTCCTTTGATTGCCCTTCTATCAACATATTCGATGTTGAATTCACTCAATATCATCACCCATTTAGCTATTCTACCTATTAAGGCTGTTTTACTTAACAAATATTTGAGAGGGTCTATCTTGGCAATCAACTTGACCTTATGCATCAACATATAATGTCTCAACTTTTGAAAAGCAAACACCACTGCTAGATAAGCTCTTTCCATAAATGTGTAATTAAGCTCATATTTTATCAACGTTCTACTAAAATAGTAGATAGCTCTTTCCTTTCCTTGTTCATCCTCTTGAACCAAAAGTACCCCTAAGGATCTTTCTGTAGCAGATATGTAGAGAAGTAATGCTTTTCCCTTGATTGGTGACATGAGAATGGGTGGATTTATCAAATAAGTCTTTAGTAATGTGAAAGCTTGATCACATTCAGCATCCCATATAAATATAGTATCCTTATGTAGCAACCTGGTGAAAGAATGACATTTTTCAACCAATTGGGAGATAAACCTTCGTATGGATTGGATTTTGCCCTACAAGGATCTCATTTGGCTGATATTCTTAGTATTTCCATGTCCATTATAGCTTGTACTTTCTCAGGATCCACTTCAATCCCTTTGGCGAAAACTATATAACCTAGTAACTTTCTGGATTGGACTCCGAAGGCACATTTCTTTGGGTTTAATCTGACCTTGAATTGCTCCAACCTAACAAATATCTTTTTCAAAATGTGGAGGTGTTCTTCTCTTTTGTGGGATTTTGCCAATATATCATCCACATAGTCTTCTAAAAATGTGTGCATCATGTCATGGAAGATAGTTGTCATGGCCCTTTGATATGTGGCTCCGGCATTTTTAAGACCGAAGGGCTTGACATTCCAACAAAAAGTACCCCAAGGGCAAGTAAATGCTATCTTTTCTTGGTCTTCGGGTGCAATTTTGATCTGATTATACCCGCTAAAGCCATCTATTAATGAGTACATTGAGTGTCCTGCTGTCAAATCCACTATGGCATCTATGCTCAGAAGTGGGAAATCATCTTTGGGGCAAGCAAGATTTAGATCTCTAAAGTCCATACACACACGAATGGATTTATCATGCTTTGTGACTGGTACAATGTTGGAGATCCATTCAGCATATGCTATTTCTCTTATGAACCCTACTTTCAACAATTTTTCCAATTCTGCCTTGACCAAAAGAGCTATGTGGGGGTGCATTTTTCTCAACTTTTGCTTAACAGGTTTAACCCCTGGTTGAACATTCAGATGATGCATTATAAAGTCAGGATCTAATCTAGGCATGTCAGTATATGACCATGCAAAGTTTACTTGTTGTTCTTGGAAGAATTTTATGAAGTCTTCTCTTTCTAGAGGTGTCAGTGATGCTACCAAGTGTATGAACTTTGGATCCAATTCTGTCCCAATATTGACCTTTTCCATTGGCTCTATGAGTATAGGTGACCTTTCCTCTTCATGTTCAGGCAAAGTGTCCAATCTCTCTTCTTTTGGTGCCATAATTGGGTTTTCACCAAAAGAAACATCTTTTAATTTTATTTTTTTTGGTTCTAATGGTGCCACAGTTGGGTTTTCACCAATAGAACTTTTCATTTTTTTACTTTTTTTTTTTCTTTTTTCTTTTGACTAAGAGACTGAACCACTGTTGCTGTCATTATGTCCATATTGAATTCATTGGTGAAAGAGGGTTCAACCGCATTAAGGTAGTGATTCATTGCTTGGTCATTGGAAAAGTAAAGTAGGTCATTTGGTTCGGTTTGGTCCCAATCAACGAGGTGTGGATTTATCAAAAGTAAGGGTTCATTGGGTAAAATGTCATCAATAGGTGTTATGGACATGACTTCATTTGAGGGTTCGTACATTGTATCATTGAGATCTATGACGTGCGCTTCCTTAAGATGATCCATGGAAGAAGGGTCAAAGTCCCCTTCACTCGAGTCCTCGTCAACCTCTATGGGAAACAACATGGGAAAAGCCACAAGTGGGTTAAAACTAACATTTGAATCTCCCCCCTCTGAAGGTATCCAAAATGTTTCTTTCCATGCTCCATTGGTAGGTACTTGCTCGATATTAGGCCTTTGAATAGGAGGTTCTTCACTAATTTGAGTTTCTTGCCTTGGAATTTTTGCATAAGTATGTATAGCAATCACTTCCTTTTCATGACATGATTCATCCAATAAAGTATCCCATTCATAATCCTGAGAATCATCACTATCTCCTTCGGATTCTAAGGCATTGATGTGAGGATAAAAATCTTGCATTGGGCTTGAACTTTCTCCTTTGCATTGAAAACCTACTATAGATTTTTCATGACTTGCCCTCCAAATAGGTTCTATAGGTTCCAATAATCCCCTATTTCTTTGGCCTAAGGGTCCTCTTCCCTTGTATCCCATCTTTTGCATTATATCAAAGCCTTTTCCATATTGCTCAGTTTGTATCTTTACATGCTGAATTCTTTCCATGGGAGTGTTGGAGGTATCTTCCTCATCATGGTAAAGCCATTGAAGGACGTCATCTTCTTCCTTATCCCATGCTGCTTTGTTATCTTCCCTTACAAAATAGGAATTATACTTATGTTCTTTTGATGGTTTACCATGTGATTTTGGAGATGTGGGCATGTCAAATAGAGAAACAGAATATTCCCCTATCCCTTTTGAACTAATCTTGCATTGTTTTTCAAAGTTGTTCATCATTTCACTCATGTGTTGGTAATGATCTTTCTTGGCTTTTTCCTTTTCTTCTTTGGTAGGTTTATAGATTACTGTTTCCAATTTAGGTGCTATGTATGAACTTTCCGTTGCATTTGGGCCCTCGTAGCTCACTTTTTCCTTTCCCTTAGTTGATGTCACTGAGCTAGCTTGAGGAGGGTGTGGAGTAACATTTATTGTTAGTTCCTTCATTTTAACATCTTCAACTATGGTTTCTTGAATAATTCCTTCCCGGTTATGTGGAATGTATAACTCATGAGGAGGTTTGAGTGCATTGCACTATTGGAATGGGTTAGAGTCTCCTCCAACTGTGATTTCTTCACCCATGTACGGAAATTTTATGCATTGGTGGTACGTGGATGGCACTCCTTGCATCTCGTGAATCCATGGTCTACCCAATAAAATATTATAAGTTAATTTCATGTCCAGCACTTGGCAATTGGTGTCCTTCTTGATAGGTCCCACCTAGATGGGAAATACAATCATGCCCTTAGAAGCTCTTTCAGCTTCATCATAAGCTTTTATGGTGATTTTCTTTGTAGGGTCAATGCAAGACTCAGATAGACCTAAGGATTTGACAAGACTTAATGTGCAAATGTTGAGACCAGCCCCTCCATCAATGAGATCTCTTTTGACTCTATGCCTTTCGATTAAGACCTCTATATGCAATGGTAGATTTTCAGGATGGGTTATAGACATGTCATCTTGATTAGAAAATGAAAGACAATGAGGTGCTACAAGATGACCTACCATATGTTGAAACCTTTCTGTCTCTAAGTTAGTAGGAACATGTGTCTCTCCTAGAGCTTTTTCCAAAATCTCCTTATGGTTTGGTGACAACTTCAATAATTCTAAGATAGAGATTTTTGCTGGAGTACGTTGCAATTGATCAACCAAACTATAAGGCCTTGCTGCTGTAGAAGACTATTTGACTATAATATTGGATGGTGGGATGTTAGTGCTTTTAGGAGCTATCCCTTGTAAGGTTATTCTAGAATTCTTCCCTCTTGTAATGACATTTGATGCTTCCTTTCAAGGTTGTTGATTAACTATTATAGCATTAACAATGTGATCATAAGGTGGCGCAAAGTTGAGATTATTGGCGCTTTGCTTCTTGTTATTTGATGACTCTCCCTTATCATGTTTGTAAAAGGGTTGTTTGAATGCCATATGATCTTCATTATTGGGAGGTCCGTCAACGGTGATCGTGTCGTTATCAATTAAATCTTGCACTACATTTTTTAATTGCAGGCATTCATTTGTTGTGTGTCCTCGAATTGTATGATACTCACAATGGGTATTGGCACTCCACCAACCAGGCTTATCATTTGGCTCGTAAGGCTGAATTTTGGGTAGAGTAATGACATTATTAGCCAGGAGAACCTTTAATGCCTTTTCAAGGGGTTCACCCAAGGGTGTGAAGTTCCTTGTGGGGGTTTGCCTCAAGTGTTTATCAAATTTAGTATTCCTTGAATTATCTCCTTGATTTCCATTATTGGTGTGATTGTTGTTGGATGGTGCATTAGAGCTCTGATTGGTATTGTTCACTTGATTAGGTGTCCTTGTAAGAGAAAAGGGGACCACCTTCAAGTTACTAGATTCAACTACTCCATCAATCACAATTCCTTTATTGTTATTCTTATAATGATTGTTACTATTAAACCAATGATTCTTCTGATTATTGCCATTGTTACCATTGTTGCCACTGTTGAGGTTGTTCTTATTATCTTTGTACAGTTTGAGTTCTCCACTTTTGACCAATACTTCCTCCATGGTTACTCCATTTCAATTAGATCTTGGAAGGTCTTTGGACATTGCATTCGTAAGCGGTAGTTTAACTCATTACTCAAACTGTTTATGAAGATATCCATCTTCTCTTTTTCAGGCACACTTCTAGGATATCTTGCAAAAAATGTCCTCCACCTTTGTAGAAAAGTGAGGAAGGCCTCTCCATCTTTTTGTTTTGTGTTGCATAACGTTATCATCATGACATCATGTTTAATGTTATATGATTAATGAGCCACAAATTTTGATGCTAACTCTTCAAAGGTTTTAATGCCAGAGGGTAACTTAGAAAACCACTCCATAGCCATGCCTCCTAAGCTTCGTGGAAATAATCTCATTAAATATGTGGTATCATGCATGAACTCTAAGCTCAACGCACAAAACTCCCGTAAGTGATCTTGAGGATCCATTGTTCCTTCGTACTTGTCATATTTAGGGAGCACAACATTGATCGGGAATGGCACCATAACCAAGCTTTTACCAAATGGGAATGGGCACAATGCTTCTATAGAGAAAGGCTTGGGAGACCCGCTTTGCTTGATGTTGTCTAGTTGCATTTGAAATGCCTTGAATTGTTTGTTCATGATGTCTAAGGTACTTTCCTCAACTTCTGGTGTTTTAAGTTGGTTGACATCAAAGTCATGGGGAAGCTTGAGACCTTTTTGTGCTAAGTCTATGAAATGTTTTTCTCTATCTAGGTCCATTGCCTTTTCCATGAGCCTTCTGAAATAAGGACATTGGACAGCCTCACTAACTTTTTCATTTGTGGCATCTTCTGCTGTTAGTTCGGTGTTATTTTGAGTATGAGTTTGGTTAACTCTGTGAGCACTTGGATCTACTCCTTCATTGTTGGTATTTCCTTGGTTATTAATATTTCTCTAGTTATTCATGTTATTGCCTCCATTATTGGCATTACCTTGGTTGGTGAAATCAATGCCACTATTATCCTTACCACCCAAACTACCTTGATACATCATGTTGTCTTCTTTTTCTTGTTCGGGTGACTTTTGTGGTACTCTAGGAGTAGTTTCATCTCTAGGATAAGGGAGCTCTTATCTCAAATAAGTCCTGTCAGCTTGCAAGGTTTGCTTGATGTAATATGATCTATTGAATGCAGGCATGAACCTTGGATGCATGTTAAGACTACTTGGATCTAATCCTTTGCAAAATTTTGACAAATATGTGAAACAGGATTTTTGACCAGACTGTAAGTTGGATCAGCAAAAACTCGAAAAAGGGTATTCAAATTGACATTCAAATTTTTTTGATTCTTCCTAGAAGTACTCTTTGTTTGACCTTTATGTTTTCCAGGCGTGACTAAAACAATCTCAAGCATGTCTAAAACCTGTCTAAGCATGTGCTGATTTGGTGAAGGTGGTACTCTGTAGGTTCTTAGGTGACACTTTACTATTTCCAAGCGGGTTTCCAATTTTAACCAGGCGTGTTTCAAATGGCTCTAAGCGTGACTTTAGTGTGTATGCACGTGTTTCAAAAAGTCATAGGCGTGACTAAAAGTCTTACAGGCAAGTGTATTTTGTGTACAAGTGACACTTCTCTGACCAGGGTATAATTTTTTTTATTTTTTAAAACTTTTGATCAGATATTTTTGAAAATTTCTTGTTTTGAAAATTGAAAACAAACACAACACACACATAAATGTCTCTAAACAACAACTAATGTGTATATTCTCGAATGTTTTCACAAGTATAGCACAATAAAAACTTCCAAGCAGCCTACCTAAAGTCAATTTTGGCTTGTAAACATGGCTCTACAAGGTGGCTTTGCTACTTTAAACAGGATTTAGTAAATATTCTGTTCAAATGAATTAAAATCTCTCATCCCCCAAGTATGTTAAGGGGCTTCCCACACGCACCGAGGCATGATTTTGCACAATCCGTAAAGACTACTAGAGGAAGTTCGAGAAGATTAAAATCCCTTTGTCATGCACCCCATTAAGGATGCATGCGTTTCATTTTATAGTGGGTCGGATTCTCACAGCAAAAGCAAGTGTATCCCACTTTGGGCTGTCCCTCTCACTAGCCTCGCTAAGGAAAATTCAGGAGGCGAGCCCACTAAATCTCTAGCATGTTCATTTTGCGAGCAAGGCAGATTTTGAATTTTAAGTAAAGTTTTTGGGAGTTTGTTTCACCAAGAAGGTGAAGAGCATATCCCTAACTTTCCTTTTGATTCTCAAACACTTCAAACACTTAGTTCTTTTTCAACCTCTTAACAAGGAGGTTCTTAGAATTGAAATGTGTGGTTCAATTTATTCCTTATTAAAGCTAGGTTTAAATGACAATGCCACAAGTTAAGGGAATGCAAGCTTGTTTGAGTAGAATACCTTTCCTTGTAGCTAGCAAAAGGCTAGGGGCATTTTTGAGTTGCTGATTTTCATTTTTGACTTACTCACCTTGGCAATTTGCTCCAATTCCCTCCTCCAACAAGTTAGTCCAACACAACCAATTCACAATGAGGGGAAACCAAACTTGCATGTATTCAATCAAAAGATTTTAATGAAAGAAGCTTTAATCTCAAGGTTCATAAATCCAATTTAGAGACACAAATTTTTGCTTATAAGCTTCAATCACAGCTAAATATTTTTCATATACTTGGACATCCTCATCTAGTAAGGATTTAAGGACAGCCTTTGTATGCACTTGATTCTCCTTCTTTATTTTCTTTGCCAATGCTTTTCCCTCCTTGTTGAACCTACTTTCTGGCTTTTTCACTCTCAGCTGTCTGCTCATTTACTGGTTAACAACAAACACAGAGAGTCAGATTTTCAAATTTTATCAAATTGAACGTGAAAATAGAAAATTAAATGCAGGCGACATCCTCCAGCTAATAGGCGTGAATAAATCACTCAGAGGCGTGACTTTATTGATTACACGCAACACCTTTCATTAGACAAGCGACATTAATAATAGCACAGGCGATAAATCAACTATACAAAAGTGTAAACAGAATCCTAAATCCGCGGCAAATAGTCAATGCAAAGCGACATCCAAAGCTTCTAAAGTGATAAAGATATTATCACAAGCGTAACATTAACGATCAAAGGCATGATAATCTCAATTACTACGCAATAGAAAACTTCTCTTTAAGCGTGATATTAAGTGTAAAGCGCAATGCAAAGAGGAAATTAATGTGATAGAAAATAAGTGATATGCGATACTTCCCTGTGTTTAGGTGTGATTTGAAGCCGTAAAGGCTGAATGCTTTTCTGTTTCGGGCATGAGTTTTCAGCTAGCGGGCATAAGATCAGGCTTCCGAAGCGACACTGTAAGGATTCCAAGCGTGAATAGATCTCCCGTAGGCGTGACTTTAGAAAATTCTTGCAAAAAACACATGAAAACCAGACAAAAACGTATGCAAAGATGATTTAAATCACAAATTTGTTAGTATTTGAGGCTCAAGGCCCCACGGTGGGCACCATTTATGTGATGATATTATTCACCTTCATGAAATTACAAGATTAACTAAGAACAAAAAGAATTAGAGTGAGAACTAATCTAATCAATGCACAATTAATCTATCAACATCTCATGGATCTCTAAAATAAAGTGGTAAATGAGGCTCTCAGCTATGATCCTCACTAGTGACACTCTAAAGATGAGAATTAAGGTATATGATATGCAATTAAGATCTATTCAATCAAATTCTAGCTCTATTTGATGAACAATCTACTATGATCAAAGCAATTAAGCTATTAAAATTGACAAGTGAGTGGTGTGGATGCAAATTGCAAGAGCTTTGCTGCAATTCAAAGATATGGAATGGATCCTTAATGCCTCAAAATGCTTTCTACTTATAGGATTTTGCCAAGGGTAGGGGGTAGAGTGAGTTAATCATGGTTATGCTTGGGTAAGGTCAATTGGCTTTGCTTTGTCCATAAATGGGGGACAAGGAGGGAACAATCATTTAAATGGTTTCAAAAGGCTGGACCATTTCAACAAAAGTGAGTGATTTGTGTCCATTTTGTCTCTAATTTGCTTTGTTGAGGGAAATTATGATTTATTAATTAATTAAAGTAATTAAATTTAACCATGAAGGGTAAGAGGTTCATTTTGATTTTTGCTTTCAACAACTATGTCATTAATTGAATTTAATCAATTTCATAGTGCTTTTCCCCTTTTCAAGCTTTATTTAATTATTTAATTGAATTTTCCTTTGATTTGAATTGCTTTTGTTCCATTTATTGATTTTTCATGCTATTTTGATGATTTGATGCACCTTTTGATTGATTTAAGCCTTTGGCCAATTTTCCATGTCTACAGCAAGTATTTGATTTTGCACAAGAGTTTTATAGACCACATCAAGCAGTTCTCCCAAGGAAGTCAATCCACGCTTGGGTTGAGATGCCCAAGGTTTATTCCTAGAAAACCTTGAAGGTTGCTTATTTTCCACCATAGGAATTTCAGTAGCTTTGATCGTCTGTATGCTAGAAGAGAGATTAAAAATAGACTTAGCATGCTTCAGGGTCACATTGTCGACCACTCCATCATTCATGTCTCTATTCTTGTTGACAAACTTCCCTTTATCTTTATTTGAGGAAGAAGATCCTTGTTTGTTGTCTTTGTTCAAAGTCAATTCCCCTTTCTTGATCATAAAGGCCTCTATTCACACCGCTTGTTTAATCATGCTATCAAAGGTTAAGGGACCTTGTAATTGCACTTGGTATCCAAAGTCTGGGACAAGATTTTCCAAAAAGATGTCGAGTCTCTCAGACTCTGGTAGCTTGTGAGGACACCTTGTACATAATTGTCTCCACCTTTGGAGAAATGTTAGGAAAGATTCCCCTTGTCATTGTTTTAAATTGCAAAGATCCCGGATGTTGACTGGATGCTTAATATTATGCGATTAATGTTGGAGAAATAGATTAGCCATTTCATCAAAAGTCTTAATGCCAATGGGAAATTGAGAAAACCACTCCATAGCTGGTCCACCCAAGCTATGAGGAAATAGGTGCATAAGATATGTTTGATCATGCATGAATTCCATGGATAAAGTGCCAAACTCCCTTAAGTGATCTTGGGGATCGATAGTACCCAAGTATTTTCCATATTTAGGGAGCTCTACACCTCTAGGAAAAGGTGGCATGTGAAGACTCCTATCAAAGGGGAAAGGACAAATAATTTCCATTGTGAATTGTTGTGCGGGTTTGTCCTTATTCTTCACAAGTTGGCTAATATGATCTTGCATGTCTCGGACCATCTTTTGCAACTTAGTGGTCTCAGTTTCTTCTTCCTTGGCCACAAGTGTTTCAACTTGATAGTCTGGGGGTAATTTGGCCCCTTGTTTGGCTAGCTCAAGAAAGTATTTTTCCTTCTCCTCTAGAAGGAGGATCCTCCATCATCTTGATAAGACCTTTGTTTTCTTTCATAGCGTCTATGTCATTTTGAGTTATTGTGTCATCCCCATCATTGCCAAGAGTCTCATAAATGCTTGGTACTTGATCTTGATTCTGATCATAAGGGGCAGGATGATAGTGATATGCTGGTTGACTGCCTTGAGCTTTGTTTTGAACTTGGTGCTGATTCTGATCATTTTGGGATTGATCATAACATTGCTCATTCCAATGTTGGGCATGACGTTGATCATTGGAAGATTGACCATGATGCTGGTTGTTTTGAGATTGATAATAAGTTTGGTTGTATTTTCCTGGTTGGAAGTTGAACAGATCTCCCATCTTGTTGTAGGACTGTGCAACAAATGAAGACTTAGTAAAATGATATGAAAAATGCTGAAAGGGCACAACTAAGGTAACTTTCAATGCTCTAACGAGATCAAGAGGATCAATAGGTTCAAATGAGTCAATATTGTTAACAGGATCGATAGGTTTCTAATACCCCAAAAATGGGCTATAGGTTCATTAACCTCCTATATCGACACATCGAACAAAATTGACATCAAAGTCCTTGTTATAACTTTTTAAATATTTCTTGACTCCGCATTTATAGCTTTGAAATATCCAAGTTTTTGGCTTGGGTTTCCTCCCTCACTTCCAAAACCCTAGGTTGGTTTGTTCCCTTTTTATTTTCCCGTGTTACCTTTTTGATTCACTAAGAGTGCTAATCCGCATGTGCCTTTAACTTTTTTTAAGTCATGCGTTTGCGGTTAGAAGGTTGTTGGCCCCCGTTCCCCTCTTCTCCTTTTTATTTCTCTAAGCCTAAGTTTTGGGTATATTTTCCTAAGGTTTTCACTTTCCAAAATGAGTGGCTGTCGTTACACCGCAAGACCCTGATTGTCAGTTTTCTCTAACATGCGATATAGCGACGAGTTGCCACCTGTCTCAAAGGCGGGCCCGATTGGAGGAAGAGTTTGCGGACTTTAAAGGGCGAAAAAGATCTACAGTGGTCATTATACCGATGATCCAAGATGTGAGGATTTTAAGTTCGCGGTATAGCGACGACCGTCCGATCTTCTTAAAGACTTAAGTGCTCAGTGGGCCCCTTATTGCACCAGTTCACTTTGACGTGTTTACTTCTTATTGGTTGGATAATAGTTATGATCTGACTGTTTTCAAAGTGCTCCGAGTTAGAAAGGAAAAGGGATTGGGTCCACTTGTCAGTCTTTTACAGCATGGCATGTTTTGATTTGATATGTGCCCGCTGATGTGTTGCAGTGGGACCTTAGTTTCTTAGATGAATAAAATGCGGCAAGATCTCACGGTTGTCGTTAAACCATTCGGATGAGATGCTCGAGTTTTAAGTTTGCGGTTTAACGACAACCGTTGATTTGGATAAAGATATGGAAGCTATTTGGTGGGTCCTCTGTGTTAAATATATTGATGAGGCGGTCATTTTTTATTGGCCACGGGTGATGTTGACATCTAAAGATCGCTGCTCAGACCAGGATGAACTTAAGGAATTTAATTCTGCACATGCTAATTTTGAAATGTTCTCGTTGGTCGAGAACTAGCTTGCTAAAGGTACTATAGGATTTTGCTGATAAGATTGTCTACTGCCCAATGCGCCGAAAATGAAATATATCAACAGCTTGAATTTGAATTTTTCTCTTGAATGACGTTTTCACGTCCAGTGAGTGATAGGGCCGCCAACCTCAGTAATGGTGGAATAAATTTTTTATTTGCAGGAGAATTGTGAGCCGTTAGCAAATGTTATATACCATAATTTGATTATTGTTTTTCTTCACTGCTCTCGTATGTTCTCCGGTGATATTTTTTTTTCATGCAGTTCTTTCAAGCAGAAGATTTTTCAGGTGCCTGGTAGGTTTTCTCCTGTGTTTAAGTCATTTGAAATTTGTAATGCTTTGTGGGGTCTTCTTTCCTATTGTCAGTTGATATTGTTTAAAGTTTTCTTGGGAATTCATATCTTAGTAAGAAGCCCTATTTTCAAAATGCCGCCCAAGAGGAATTTGTCTGGTCAAATAGAATATAGTAAGAGAGGAATTTTCAAGGATTTGATGCAGTTGCTCCCATTTTTTGATAATGGGGCACAAAGAGTAAAAGAGCTCACTCTGAGACATCCTAGAGATTTAGTTGCAGAAGGTCTCTATGACAGAGGGAATTGGATGAGAGATGCTAAAGTGGGCGATAAGCACAACAGTCTTATTCTTTTTAAATCGGCATATTCACAAAGGAACGCTTGTGCGCCCCTCAGTAATGTATGGCAGTTTGACATTGGGAGGTTGGTATGCCCTGGGGTTTTCATGGATGATGAATTGTTAATACAGATTGCTAAATGCTATGATCCTGTGACAAGATGTGTCAGGGATATAAATGGAAGAGACCTGATAAGCATTATCGAGGATGAGATTAGACAGGTTTTCTCATTAAATGAACCATCTGTGGGGTTGGAGAAAATAGATTTCATGGAGTTCACTGAGATTTATGAGGCACAAAAGGATTATCTAAGGGCAGGGCCTCTAAGGCAATATTTTGATCAAATAGGATCAATGTGTGCTGTCAGTTCAAGTACACAGGAGCCCATCAGGTTAGATTTATTCAGTAAAAAGGCACAAGAAGTTTATAAGTCTTTATCTTTGATCCTAGGGCATGATGAGAAGACTCATATGCCAGTACCTTTTATGTTCATGATGGTGCAGTCACTCCACCCCCAACTAGCCCTCATTTTTTACTTTGCTTCTCATTTGGCTGAAATAATTCATGAAGGATTAATAGGGATTAAGAATATAAAGGTCTCTAGACCATTCGGATGGTACTCGATGCTTATGCACATATTTTTGTATAAGGGTGAGAAGTTTTTTAGTACAACGGTGAATATTGAGAAGGAAAGATATGGAGAGACTCTCCCAGTGCAATTGTGGAACACAACCTTGTCTTGGGACAGAACTGATGCTAGTTATATTGCTTTTGATAGGGATTTTGCATCGAGGCTTAGGTCTCTTTTATTTTTTGATAATTCAAGAATCCCAGGAGAGTTATTAAGATTGATTAGGCCGATGGATTACTGCAAGGACATTACCATTGTCCATAATTTTGGAGACATTATTTTATATCCAGTCTCCACAGTATTTAGAGTGTATGGCAGTAAAGGGGCACCTTATATTTTTCCATATCAGGTCCCTTTGAAGCTAGGATATGCTGAGATCTTAAGATAGATTGGAAATTTACAAGAAACCACACTCACTGGCAAAGGTAGAGGAACTTTCTTTCCTGATGTAACTCTGGCACATCAGTATGTAATTATAAAAGGAGGATGGGTGCACTTGCATAAGGTTTTGCAACCCTACAGAATGTCAAAGGTAGTGGTGAGGTGTGTGGATACAGAGGGTTTCCTTTCGGGCATGTTCAAAGATAAGGTGAGGTGTGCTCTTATTGAGCATCAATTTAATTTTCCAGAAGACATAATAAGAAATGAGTTTGACCTTCAAGCTCAGGAGATTAAGAAAGAAAAATGGGTGATTTATAGCAAGTCTATAGGTTTTATTCAAAATTTTGATAAAACTTATGACCCATTGATTAGTTTTGAACCATGGGCTAGAAAAGTTAATGTCCTTATAGAGAATTTTGAGGGACTCATGAGTGCTGTAAATGAGAAAAGGGTATCTGTGACTAAGACAAATCCAGAAAAGGCTAGGCAGATCTTAAACCAGCCTAAATATATGAAGTTAATCCCTAAGGGGGTGTACATAGTACAGAAGAAGAGTGGATATACTATCATTCTGACCTCACAACAAGGAAGTGAAGATGTTCCTTCCACTTCAAGAGGGAAAAGATCACTTGGTGATCCAGCAGTGCAGGAACCTTCCCCAAAAAGGCAAAGACAAGAAGAAGAAAGACCGGCAAAGGAGATTTACTCTCCTTCTCAATCCCCTATTCAGTTGGATGAGCATGGAGTGGCGGAACAGCTGGTACAGTTAAGGGATGAAGGAAATCTTTTTGTTTTTAATGAAGATTTGCAGGAGGGAATGCCGGAGGCACCTAAAGAGGTGGCCATGGATCTCACAATAGAAGAATTTGAGGGTAAACAAATAGACCCTATTCTAAAATAGGCAAGTGACTCTTTCCTTGTCGATGATGATTTTGTTAAAACCAGGGCCTTCTCATAGTTCTTGTGGAGAATGAAAATCAATCAGTTTAAGGAAATTTGTGAGAAGAAGAAGGAAGAATCCCCTGATAAAGATGTGAAAGAGATAGAAGAGGAGACCAAGGCACAAATGGCTAGACAATTTGAGAAGATCACTCCAGAAGAAGGGAGAGCCATGATTCATACAACAGGGATTCTGATCCTACCAGAATGGGACATTGCTGATGCCATTGTTTTTGACCAAGTAAGGAAGAGTAAGGTAAAGACCCTAGCTACACTAGAACAGGCTAAGCAGGCAGCTAGGGGAATTACTTTTTTTGAAGATCATGCTGCTCTGGTCATGTGGTCTTTAGATAAAGATAAAAATAAAGGGAAGAGGAGTGATTTCTCCACAGGATATACAGGGAGCCTAATGGTTCAGAGAGTGGGAGAAAAATCTAGTGTGGAGGCATCTAATTTAATTCTTGAAACTGCCAAGTTCAGTGTTAGTGTGGCAGAGAAGGATGCCAG
This sequence comes from Chamaecyparis obtusa, assembly GCA_027943335.1. Taxonomy (NCBI): domain Eukaryota; kingdom Viridiplantae; phylum Streptophyta; class Pinopsida; order Cupressales; family Cupressaceae; genus Chamaecyparis; species Chamaecyparis obtusa. The sequence continues at coordinate 104,829 of BSBK01006824.1, read as the reverse complement.
AGAAAAGGAAGAGCTTAGGGTCAAATTTGAAATGGTCCTTAAATCTTATAATGAGCTCAAAGTTGAGCTAATTCAAAAGGACAAACTGATTGTCCAGTTATCAGGGCCACAGGATCAAAGATCTCCTCAATTAGCAATTTCTGATAAGCCTGTGGTGGCTTCATCTTCAAGCCCAATAATTGAATTTCCACCCTCACCACTCCCAGAAATATATATGGATGCAAGGGTTTCTTGGGAGAAGCTGAAGCTTACAGAGGAAACAAATAAATTGAGGGAAATCAGGGTACAATTGGAAAAGGAAAGGGATGAGAACACAAAAGCTACAGCTTTGGTAAATTAGAAATATGAAGAAAAAATAGTAGGGGCGATTATGGAATTTGCAATACATTTAAAGCCTTCTATTATACATGGCCATATGGATAGGTTAATTTCTTTGCTTAAGGTTTTTAATAAAGAGAAGGATGAAATGGCTCCAATTTTGAAAAGATGGATTGAAAGGTCTCCCAATGTAAAACTATTTCGTATGTTATCCAAGGGATAGGAAGACCCAGATCCTTTAATAAAGCCATTGCATCAAATTGTGAAGAAGTTGGTGCATTTCAACATTTTTGTGGATAATTTTATCAGGAGAACAAGTATGTTGAAAGCTGAATTAATGCTTTCAAGTTATGAACTGGTGCCTCCTATTTTCACAGACAAAGGAGAATTTAAGGAAACTTATCAGTGGAGGGAGGAGTTAGATGGACTCCTCATAGAATGAATCACTAATGTTTTAAGTGATAAGTCTTCTTTCAGTGGCATAATTAAAATGTTGGTAAATGCCAGATTGATGTTTGACACCATTCAATAGAAAATCACACAGATCATAAGTGAATGGGAACAGTTGTCTACCAGGAAGGATGAATTTGTTAAGTTTGAGTTCTCAAGTGAAGAGGTGTATAATAAATGGAGATATCAGTACATGTCAGCTGTGGAGAGTGAAGATACACCGCCAGCTTCATAAAGTAGATCAGAGCAGTTAATTTTGAGTCATAAGGGTGGTTGAGATATGAGGAAATATGCATTACAGAATGGACAGAAACTATTACAGATCAGATTTGTTAACAGCTAGCCAAGGACTGCATTAAAAGACATGAAGAAGGTCGGCTCAACTGCAATTTCCTCGCCATTGTGACTGAGTGTATTTATTGTAAATTTTGTAGTTGTTGTAAAGTTTTAGGGTTGATATTTTGTAAACCCTAGAATGACTGGAAGCTTATTGCATCTCCTTGTATATAAAAGGATTTCCCATGGTCATTCTAGGCATTGAGTGAGTTAGGTGTAAGAAGAAAAAAGAAATTCTGAAGCCCTACTCCTCAGTCGAGGATTGTAAATTTGTATTATTTTGTCAGGATAATAGAGAAGAGATACAAGTTGGCACCATTGTCCGGTAAGTTTGTTATTCAAAATATGATGTATGTAAATGATCATGGTTATACTTAATACAAATATCAAATCTTTACCTCTCCATTGTGTTTGTTCTATGAATCTTTAAGCCTATTTTAGGGTTTATGTGTATGTATCTCACTTTGAGTTCTGACCTAGGGTTGGATTAAATATTACTGAAAGTAAAATATATGTTCATTGAATTCGCATAAGGATTATCTGTAAGTAGGGAAGAGTTGGGGTATTTGTATTTATGGTTCAAAAATTAGTTGTTCTCAAAGTTGTTTTGGGATCCTTTCTATTTTCTGACTCTGTTGCCCAATGGATAAGACACTGGCCTGTATTCTCGTATCTTTGTTCTGAGAAGGTGATTCAGATTTCAAAATCCCAAAATCTTAAAATCATTACCAGTAATTTCAGTTTTATTTACATTTATGTGTTGTCCTACCTAGTGATGGAGGATCAATGAACAATAGGTTGTTGTTTAGTATTCTCTCACTATTTTTATCTGTTAAAAGATCCAATAAAGAAATAAGGGGAAGAGTTGAAGTTATCAGTTAGAATTACAACTATTGGATTAGGTGTACCCGCCTTGGTTTCACAAAGCCAGAAGCAGAAGAGAGAATATCCATCCCTATAGTTGGTCCAGTTGCCTATAGATTGCTCACATTTGGAACTAACCAATCCTTAATATCCATCATAGGCATATTGGCAGCCCTAGTTGGCCTAAGCATTTTCAAACACCAACAAGATGGTGACTCTGCTGGGGAATATGTTGAGTAAATCTTAAATAACGCGGGTACGAGTAGAGCTTTGACTCCTGGCCGGCTTATTTTTGACCAGTGGACCTCGTTGAAGAGTACAAGAGTAATTTTTATCTTTTCAAATCATCTCACACTCTGTGAGTGGTGACTCTAAACATTTTTATGATTAGTGCTTTATAAAATATAGTAGTATGAGTTCCAAAAATACAAGGTCATATAGTAGGGAACACCCTGAGGAAAGTCTGCAGGGTGGGCTTCCTATTACATCTAGAAGAAACCAAGGTAAGAAGGACAAAGATACCAATGATATGTCCATGACTTGGAGACAGAGGGGAAACCCTAGACGGCATAATATTTCTCCTCCTAGTCAAGAAGGAAATGCCTCAGAATATGAGGAGGCAGTTGATTTAGGACTTAATCAATATGAAGATTATTACTCCCCCACAGACAAAGAGGGTGAAGGAATATCCCAGAATAGGAGGGTGAATCCACAAAGGCAAGGAAGGTCGAGAAGTAATAGTAGAGGGGGTCAGGATTTTCTTCCTCCTTTCACCCTTGGTTCCTCAATACCACAGGGCTTTCAGGAGTCTCAGGGTTAGCAAGAAAATCCTCAAGCACAACAGAATGAATCTGAAATGACTTTTCCTAACTCTGAAGATATATTTGAGGAAGTTCATCAACTAGAAAGAAGGATTCAGGAATAGGCTGCTATCAGAGAAAAAAGGGATAGGGATAAGGAAGAAAGAATTAGACAAGCTATGATAAGGGCTGAACAGTTAAAAAGACAACTGTTAGACTTAGAGGCTATAAACTATGTTCCCATCCCTGAACAGACAAATGAGCTGCCTGTTGTTTACAAGAATTTTGAAACATGGGTTCCAAAGGATAAGGGGAAACAAAAAGACATAGGTATTTCAATCAATGAACCTATCAACCCTAAGCAAAATCTTGACCAGTCTTTAAGACTGGAGGCAGATTTGGAAAAAGCCAAGAAAGAGCAAGAGTTGCTAGCTAAACACCTAGAAAAGGCAGAATTAGAAGCAGCAACATTAGAAATGAAAAAGAAAATTGATTTTCTTAAGAGGTCTGTAGGACCTACAGATTTTGGTTTTTTGAATATGACACAAGGAGCTGATGTTGCACACGCAACTAATCAGACAGATGGCATTCCCCTACCAAGAGGATTTAATGGTTTTGCTACTACAAATACAAATGCATCCACATCCCAGGGTGCTGGTTTTCTAAATTTAGGTGTTATACATGAAAGGTGCAAGCAGTTGGTTTTCAATGGCATTCCTGGTTATCCCAACCCCATCCCTGAAGAAATTAGAAAAAAGCTCCCTAAATTTACAGGAAGCAATGTTGTAACTTGTGAAGAACATTTAAAAAAATTCATTGATGTAATTGATGATTACAATATTGTACCAGATGATGTTATTATGAAATTATTTGTGCAATCTTTAACAAAAGATTCAAGAGACTAGTTTAGAGCTTTGCCTCATGGTAGCATAGGTTCATGGAATTAGCTTAGGCATTGTTTTAAGGAGCAATATGGTGATAAGACACATGAGGGCTTTATGCTAAATGAATTCAATAACATAAAAAAGGATTTCAATGAAGATGTTGAATTTAATGTCAGGTTTCAAAAGGCCATGCACAAACTATTGCAAGTCATTAGATTGGATGACAGGGTATGCCTTGTTACATATTTAAATGCCTTTGACTCAAAAATGGGTTACTTATTGAGAGACAAAAACCCAAGGAGCCTTGTTGAAGCCTACAAGTTAGCTATGAATATAGAAAGTAATAGGAGAATCTCAGGGAAGTTGGGAAGGAGAGAAGATAACAGATCACCTTTGTTAAATAGAAAAGATCAAGGAAAGCCCCAAAGTGTTAAACAAAAGGATGAGGAAAGCTTGAAACAAATTCTTAAGGCACTCAAGGATCTGAAACCTGGTGAAAATAGAAATAATAAAGCTATAGGAGGAGACAAGCCTCCCTTCAACAATTTTAATAAATTACCAAGGATGCAGAACTTTCCTTACAATACTCAATGGAAGGATGGGAAACCTTTTAGCCCAGACAAGGGGGATAGACCAAATAATAGAACCCCTAACCCATTACAAATAAATTCAATGAATGTAGTGGAAGATATCCCATGGTGCATTGTCTGTCAATCACCCCATGACCCTGATTATTGTGCCATATCCCAAAACATGTCTCCTCAGGAAGAACAAGAGTGCACGGAGAAACAGCCTTATGATGATCGAGGGTGTGGGATGATTTCTTCTCATATTTTGAGTGAAATAGATTCTGCTGAGGAAGATGAAAATCAAGATGCCTCATTTTCCCAAGCCAAAAATGAATTGTACCATCAGCAAGTCTTTTCAGATAATGAAGATAATGAGCCAGACAACATTCAATGTAATGTTCAAAAAAATGACTCAGCCACTACCTTGAGAAGGCCTTCTGATGAAGAGATCGCTTTGACAACAGCAAATTTGGTTACTCAGGCAAAGGCGAATTATAATTTGAGGAATAGAGTTGTGGGTGATTCAGATCCCAAGCCTGCTGGCATTTTTATAAAGAAAACATCGCAAGAAAAGATCAAGGATTCTCCTCATACTGATAAGGTTAAGGTAAAGAGGAATGTTAAACCCAATGTTGTGTATAAAGTAAAACCTAGGCCAGTAGCTGAGGTATCACCTGCTATACAAAATAAGGACAAAGCTCAAGTTGATATACCTACAGAGGTACCCATCCAGGAAGTTGATAAAACGGCTGAGGATCTAAAATCAGAGGTAGTTGATTCAAAATATATTCCAGTTGATATGAATAAATTACTGTCTCAAATCACTGTCAAAGTTCCATTATTGGAAATGATGAGAATAGATGAACATAAGAAGAATGCTTTAAAATGGGTACAGAGCATAGTACATACCGATCCTCAAAAATTAGGAGGAACTGAAAAGCAAATAGAAGTGGTAAATGATAAAGATGAAAACTATAGTGAGGAGATTGTTTCTGAAATTCCTCAAATTTACTTGGATACAAATGTTGTCAATACCATAGCAAGAACAGTTAACCCTTTCTTCTTGACTTTACAAATAAATAGAAAATTGCTAAAAAATTGCATGATTGATTCTGGAGCATCAAATACCGTTATGCCAACTGAGATCATGAAGTCTTTAGGATTGAAAGTAGATTCACCCCATGGTAGATGCCAAGCAATGGATTCAAGAGAAGTGCTAGTTGTTGGTACCATTAAAGCCTTGCCTTATAGGTTGGATGCTTATCCTAATAAATTATTGACTATGAGTGTTTTAGTAGTGGATATTCCTCCCCAGTATGGGATGCTGCTATCAAGAAAATGGAGTGCATCTATGGGAGGAAGTATACAGTGTGACCTATCATTTTCCATTTTCAATTTTGAGGGGGAGAGTATTAGGGTTACTAGAGAATCCAGAACTCCACACATGATAGAAGAAGAGGAGCCAGACAACATGAATTGTTTCCTTGATACTGACATCAATGCCTTCAAGGTCCAAGACAAGGAGGAAGATGAAGGTGTTGACCCTACCTATAGATCAGAAAATCAAGAAGGATGGATTGACCTAGATGATCTTTGGACTATGTATTTTGATGGTGCAAGTAGCAGGGAAGGATCTGGAGCTGGAATATTGCTCATATCTCCTAATGGTAAAACTTTCAAGTACTCATTTTCCTTGTTGTTTACTTGCACAAATAATGTTGCAGAGTATGAAGCTCTATTAATTGGTCTGAGACTGGCATCAAGACATGGCATAAGATGTTTAAAAGTAGTTGGTGACTCTGAATTGGTTGTATCCCAAATAAGGTCAAAGTATGCTTCCAAGAATCAAAAGTTGAAACAATATAGGAATGCTGTGTGGGATGAGATTGAAAGCTTTAGTTCTTTTAATATCTATTGGATGGAGAGAAGTTCTAATAGAATGGCTGACCTATTAGCAAATATAGCCCTTAGACCAGAGGATGCTACTTTTGTAGATGTCTCAAATGTGGAGGTACAGACCAAGCCTTCCATCCCTGACAATCTAGATAACTAGCAAGTTTTTTCTGATGATCAGGACATATTAAGATTTCTCCATTGTGAGTCTCACTTTGGTAACAAAGAAATGGATTTTAGCTCTTATGTTAATACAGTAAATGGCAAGGATGTTTTTGGGGAAGAGGTGTTGCAATTGAAATCAAACAGAGTTCCTAAAGGATTGGTTGCTCTTGAAAGAGCATTTGACAACAAGGATAAAATTTTCCATGCTAATTTTGCTAAAACTGATGAGCTGGAGGAAATAAATTTGGGCACAAAGATAGCCCCTAGGAAGGTCTATATAGGCAGGTCTTTATCCCCAAGAATTAGAAAAAATTTGATTGATCTCCTCAGGAGATTTAGGCATGTTTTTGCCTGGTCTTATGATGATCTTAAGGCTTACAGGGAGGACCTTTTTCAGCATGAGATTCCCCTCAAGGAAGGTACAAAGCCTTTTAGACAGAAGTTGAGACCTGTTAACCCTACTTTGGCACCTAAAATGCAGAGTGAACTCAAGAAGATGATAGATGCTGGAATAATTGAACCTATTAGGCATTCCACTTGGGTTTCAAATCTGGTACCAGTTAGAAAGAAAAATGGTGATATCAGGCTATGCATGGATTTTAGGAATCTCAATATAAATTCTCTGAAAGATAATTATGGATTACCAAACATGGAGAATATGTTGCAAAAGGTCACTGGGTCAGAGTTGATGTCCATGATGGATGGCTTTTCTGGTTACAATCAAGTCATGGTCAAAGACACAGAGCAATTCAAGACTGCATTTACAACTCCATGGGGAACGTATGTCTATGTAAGAATGCCTTTTGGATTGACAAAAGTTGGTGCCACTTTTCAAAGAGCCATGGATGTAGCCTTTGCAAATTTTATTGATAGATTCATGGTGGTTTATCAGGATGATTTGACAGCCTTCTCAGCAAAGGAAGAACAACATTGTCAACATCTTGAAAAGATTTTTACCAGAGCATTAGAGTATGGGGTATCTCTGAATCCAAAGAAGTGTGCTTTTGGTGTAACAGAAGGAAAGTTACTTGGGCACATTGTTTCAAGAGATGGTGTGAGGATAGATCCAGAAAGAGTTGAAGCTATTGACAAGTTAACTTTACCAAAAAATGTTAAAGGAATTCAGTCTTTTTTAGGACAGGTTAACTTCTTAAGAAGGTTTATAACAAATTTTGCAGAAATTAGTATTCCCATATCCAAAATGTTGAAGAAAGGAGCGAATGAATGGAACACTGAAGCAATTCATGCTTTCAATGACATTAAAAAGGCCATAAAGCATGCCCCAGTCTTAAAGGCGCCAGATTATAGCAAGCCAATGCAAGTTTTTTCTTTTGCATCAGCCCACACTATTACTGCAGTGTTATTACAAAAAAATGCTGAGGGTTTTGAGCAACCCATTTCCTTTTTCAACAAAACCTTACAGGCAGCAGAATTGAATTATGATATTATTGAAAAACAAGCTTATGCTTTAGTCAAGGCTATCAAGACATTTAGGTGTTATTTGGTAGGGGCTACTGTGGTTGCTTATGTACCAAGTGCTGCTGTCAAGGATATCCTGGTCCAACAGGAGGTCTCAGGAAGGAGATGTAGGTGGATAAATAGGATTCAAGAGTTCAACATTGATATCCACATAACAAAGCTGGTAAGAGGATTAGGCCTGGCAAAGTTGATGGCCCAGAGTAATCTAAATGCAAACCAAATAAATATGTTGGAAGAGGATCAAAGGCCTTATATATGCAATATGGACTGTTGTGAATGGTACAAAGATGTTGTCCAATATTTGCAAAAGATGATCCTACCCCCTGAGATGGATAATAATAAGAAAAGAACTATCAGACTCTAATCAATAAAATATGCAAATATAAAAGGTGAGCTCTGGTGGAGGAGCAATGAAGGTGTTTTACTCAAATGTATAGATCAGGAAAAGGCCAAACTTCTGATAAAAGATATGCACAGTGGAGTCTATGGGGGGCATTATATGGCTAAAACTACAGCTCACAAGATCATTAAAGCAGGTTTTTGGTGGCCTACACTTTTTAAAGATGCCCATCAGTTTGTTAAGAAATGTGATCCCTGCCAAAGGTTTTCAGGAAAGTTGAAATTCAGTGGGAATGTTCCACTCAGACCTGTTTCTGTTCAAGCCCCTTTTCAGAAGTGGGGTATGGATTTCATTGGGGAGATCCCTAATAGGTCTAGTGGTGGGCATTCTTATATCTTGGTGGCAACTGATTAGTTTACTAAATGGGTTGAAGCAATCCCTACAAGAAGGGCAACTAGCAAAGTAGTGACAGACTTTATGATGCAAAATATTTTGACAAGATTTGGTTGCCCAGAAACTGTGGTGGTTGATAATGCATTGTGTTTTAGATCAAAGGAGTTTGTTGATTTTTGTAGACATAATGGTATTAGAATTTCATACTCATCTGCTTACCACCCACAAGGAAATGGCCAGGCAGAATCCAGTAATAAAAGCTTGATCAAGATTCTGAAGAGAGTTCTGGATAAAAACAAGAAAGCCTGGGATTCAAAATTATTACAAGCTTTATGGGCTGATAGGGTTACAGTGAAAAAAGCAATAGGATGTGCCCCTTTTGATTTAGTATATGGGATTAATGCTAGACTGCCTCAAAACAATTTTCTACAAATGTACCAGTTCATTCAAGCTTATGATGATGATGTAAAAGAAGACATGGCAGTCAAGATGAATGATTTGATTCAACTCAATGAATTAAGGGTTGGTGCACATGACAAAAATGAAAGGGTGCAGGCCCAATGCAAAGTCTTGTATGATAAAAGGACTACCCAAAAATCTTTCACAAAGGGAGATATGGTTTTAATGTGGAATGCAAAGCTTGAAGACAAAGGCAGGCATGGAAAGTTTGACCCTGTTTGGTTAGGGCCTTTTATTATTGAAGAAAAATGGGGAGTGAATTCTTATTTTCTGACAAATATGGTGGGTGAACTCCTCGAATTCCCTGTTCATGGGCAGTTCTTAAAGTTTTATTTTTCCTAAAGTTCGGTGATCCCTGTACAGGTCTAGTTGTAAATTTTTGTATATAGTTCCCTGCATTTGGCTAAAGTTTTGTTCTGGTCTACTGTACCAGGAGATTTTGGTTTCTCAATGTATCTGCAGGAGATACATGTCCCCAAGCAAGAGCCACTGTTATCACTTTTTAAATATTTCTTGACTCCGCGTTTATAGCTTTGAAATATCCAAGTTTTTTGCTTGGGTTTCCTCCCTCACTTCCAAAACCCTAGGTTGGTTTGTTCCCTTTTTATTTTCCTGTGTTACCTTTTTTATTCACTAAGAGTGCTAATCCGCATGTGCCTTTAACTTTTTTTAAGTCATGCGTTTGCGGTTAGAAGGTTGTTGGCCCCCGTTCCCCTCTTCTCCTTTTTATTTCTCTAAGCCTAAGTTTTGGGTATATTTTCCTAAGGTTTTCACTTTCCAAAACGAGTGGCTGTCGTTACACCGCAAGACCCCGATTGTCAGTTTTCTCTGACATGCGATATAGCGACAAGTTGCCACCTGTCTCAAAGGTGGGCCCGACTGGAGGAAGAGGTTGCAGACTTTAAAGGGCGAAAAAGATCTACGGTGGTTGTTATACCATTGATCCAAGATGTGAGGATTTTAAGTTTGCGGTATAGCGACGACCGTTCGATCTTCTTAAAGACTTAAGTGCTCAGTGGGCCCCTTATTGCCCCAGTTCACTTTGACGTGTTTACTTCTTATTGGTTGGATAACAGCTCTGATCTGACTGTTTTCAAAGTGCTCCGAGTTAGAAAGGAAAAGGGATTGGGTCCACTTGTCAATCTTTTACAGCATGGCATGTTTTGATTTGATATGTGCCCGCTGATGTGTCGCAGTGGGACCTTAGTTTCTCAGATGATTAAAATGCTGCAAGATCTCACGGTTGTCGTTAAACCGTTGGGATGAGATGCTCAGGTTTTAAGTTTGCGGTTTAACGACAACCGTTGATTTGGATAAAGAGATGGAAGCTATTTGGTGGGTCCTCTGTGTTAAATATATTGATGAGGCGGTCATTTTTTATTGGCCACGGGTGATGTTGACGTGTAAAAATCACTGCTCAGACCAGGATGAACTTAAGGAATTTAATTTTGCACATGCTAATTTTGAAATGTTCTCGTTGGTCAAGAAATAGCTTGCTAAAGGTACTATAGGATTTTGCTGATAAGATTGTCTACCGCCCGATGCGCCGAAAATGAAATATATCAACGGCTTGAATTTGAATTTTTCTCTTGAATGATGTTTTCACGTCCAGTGAGTGATAGGGCCGCCAACCTCAGTAATGGTGGAATAAATTTGTTACGTGCAGGAGAATTGTGAGGAGAATTGTGAGGCGTTAGCAGATGTTATATACTAGAATTTGATTATTGTTTTTTTTCACTGCTCTCGTATGTTCTCCGGTGCTATATTTTTTTCATGCAGTGCTTTCAAGCAGAAGATTTTTCAGGTGCCTGGTAGGTTTTCTCCTGTGTTTAAGTCATTTGAAATTTGTAAAGCTTTGTGGGGTCTTCTTTCCTATTGTCAGTTGATATTGTTTAAAGTTTTCTTGGGAATTCATATCTTAGTAAGAAGCCCTATTTTCAAAATGCCGCCCAAGAGGAATTTGTCTGGTCAAATAGAATATAGTAAGAGAGGAATTTTCAAGGATTTGATGCAGTTGCTCCCATTTTTTGATAATGGGGCACAAAGAGTAAAAGAGCTCACTCTGAGACATCCTAGAGATTTAGTTGCAGAAGGTCTCTATGACAGAGGGAATTGGATGAGAGATGCTAAAGTGGGCGATAAGCACAACAGTCTTATTCTTTTTAAATCGGCATATTCACAAAGGAACGCTTGTGCGCCCCTCAGTAATGTATGGCAGTTTGACATTGGGAGGTTGGTATGCCCTGGGGTTTTCATGGATGATGAATTGTTAATACAGATTGCTAAATGCTATGATCCTGTGACAAGATGTGTCAGGGATATAAACGGAAGAGACCTAATAAGCATTACCGAGGATGAGATTAGACAGGTTTTCTCATTAAATGAACCATCTGTGGGGTTGGAGAAAATAGATTTCACGGAGTTCACTGAGATTTATGAGGCATAGAAGGATTATCTAATGGCAGGGCCTCTAAGGCAATATTTTGATCAAATAGGATCAATGTGTGCTGTCAGTTCAAGTACATCGAAGCCCATCAGGTTAGATTTATTCAGTAAAAAGGCACAAGAAGTTTATAAGTCTTCGTCTTTGATCCTAGGGTATGATGAGAAGACTCATATGCCAGTACCTTTTATGTTCATGATGGTGCAGTCACTCCACCCCCAACTAGCCCTCATTTTTTACTTTGCTTCTCATTTGGCTAAAATAATTCATGAAGGATTAATAGGGATTAAGAATATGAAGGTCTCTAGACCATTCGGATGGTACTCGATGCTTATGCACATATTTTTGTATAAGGGTGAGAATTTTTTTAGTACAACGGTGAATATTGAGAAGGAAAGATATGGAGAGACTCTCCCAGTGCAATTGTGGACCACAGCCTTGTCGTGGGATAGAACTGATGCTAGTTATATTGCTTTTGATAGGGATTTTGCATCGAGGCTTAGGTCTCTTTTATTTTTTGATAATCCAAGAATCCCAGGAGAGTTATTAAGATTGATTAGGCTGATGGATTACTGCAAGGACATTACCATTGTCCATAATTTTGGAGACATTATTTTATATCCAGTCTCCACAGTATTTAGAGTGTATGGTAGTAAAGTGGCACCTTATATTTTGCCATATCAGGTCCCTTTGAAGCTAGGATATGCTGAGATCTTAAGACAGATTGGAAATTTACAAGAAACCACACTCACTGGCAAAGGTAGAGGAACTTTCTTTCCTGATGTAACTCTGGCACATCAGTATGTAATTACAAAAGGAGGATGGGTGCACTTGCATAAGGTTTTGCAACCCTACAGAATGTCAAAGGCAGTGGTGAGGTGTGCGGATATAGAGGGTTTCCTTTTGGGCATGTTCAAAGATAAGGTGAGGTGTGCTCTTATTGAGAATCAATTTAATTTTCCAGAAGACATAATAAGAAATGAGTTTGACCTTCAAGCTCAGGAGATTAAGAAAGAAAAATGGGTGATTTATAGCAAGTCTATAGGTTTTATTCAAAATTTTGATAAAACTTATGACCCATTGATTAGTTTTGAGCCATGGGCTAGAAAAGTTAATGTCCTTATAGAGAATTTTGAGGGACTCATGAGTGCTGTAAATGAGATAAGGGTATCTGTAACTAAGACAGATCCAGAAAAGGCTAGGCAGATCTTAAACCAGCCTAAATATATGAAGTTAATCCCTAAGGGGGTGTACACAGTACAAAAGAAGAGTGGATATACTGTCCTTCTGACCTCACAACAAGGAAGTGAAGATGTTCCTTCCACTTCAAGAATGAAAAGACCACTTGGTGATCCAGCAGTGCAGGAACCTTCCCCAAAAAGGGAAAGACAAGAAGAAGAAAGACTGGCAGAGGAGATTTACTCTCCTTCTCAATCCCCTATTCAGTTGGATGAGCATGGAGTGGAAAAATAGCTGGTACAGTTAAGGGATGAAGGAAATCTTTTTGTTTTTAATGAAGATTTGCAGGAGGGAATGTCGGAGGCACCTGAAGAGGTGGCCATGGATCTCACAGTAGAAGAATTTGATGGTAAACAAATAGACCCTATTCTAAAACAAGCAAGTGACTCTTTCCTTGTCGATGATGATTTTGTTAAAACCAGGGCCTTCTCATAGTTCTTGTGGAGAATGAAAATCAATCAGTTTAAGGAAATTTGTGAGAAGAAGAAGGAAGAATCCCCTGATAAAGATGTGAAAGAGATAGAAGAGGAGACCAAGGCACAAATGGCTAGACAATTTGAGAAGATCACTCCAGAAGAAGGGAGAGCCATGATTCATACAGCAGGGATTCTGATCCTACCAGAATGGGACATTGCTGATGCCATTGTTTTTGACCAAGTAAGGAAGAGTAAGGTAAAGACCCTAGCTACACTAGAACAGGCTAAGCAGGCAGCTAGGGGAATTACTTTTTCTGAAGATCATGTTGCTCTGGTCATGTGGTCTTTAGATAAAGATAAAAATAAAGGGAAGAGGAGTGATTTCTCCACAGGATATACAGGGAGCCTAATGGTTCAGAGAGTGGGAGAAACATCTAGTGTGGAGGCATCTAATTTAATTCTTGAAACTGCCAAGTTCAGTGTTAGTGTGGCGGAGAAGGATGCCAGAGAAAAGGAAGAGCTTAGGCTCAAATTTGAAATGGTCCTTAAATCTTATAATGAGCTCAAAGTTGAGCTAATTCAAAAGGACAAACTGATTGTCCAGTTATCAGGGCCACAGGATCAAAGATCTTCTCAATTAGCAATTTCTGATAAGCCTGCGGTGGCTTCATCTTCAAGCCCAATAATTGAATTTCCACCCTCACCACTCCCAGAAACAGATATGGATGCAAGGGTTGCTTGGGAGAAGCTGAAGCTTACAGAGGAAACAAATAAATTGAGGGAAATTAGGGTACAATTGGAAAAGGAAAGGGATGAGAACGCAAAGGCTATAGCTTTGGTAAATCAAAAATATGAAGAAAAAATAGTAGGGGCGATTATGGAATTTGCAGTAGATTTAAAGCCTTCTATTATACATGGCCATATGGATAGGTTAATTTCTTTGCTTAAGGTTTTTAATAAAGAGAAGGATGAAATGGCTCCCGTTTTGAAAAGATGGATTGAAAGGTCTCCCAATGTAAAACTATTTCGTATGTTATCCAAGGGACAGGAAGACCCGGATCCTTTAATAAAGCCATATCATCAAATTGTGAAGAGGTTGGTGCATTTCAACATTTTTGTGTATAATTTTATCAGGAGAACAAGTATGTTGAAAGCTGAATTAATGCTTTCAAGTTATGAACTGGTGCCTCCTATTTTCACAGACAGGAGAATTTAAGGAAGCTTATCAGTGGAGGGAGGAGTTAGATGGACTCCTCACAGAATGAATCACTAATGTTTTAAGTGATAAGTCTTCTTTCAGTGGCACAATTAAAATGTTGGTAAATGCCAGATTGATGTTTGACACCATTCAACAGAAAATCACATAGATCATAAGTGAATGGGAACAGTTGTCTACCAGGAAGGATGAATTTGTTAAGTTTGAGTTCTCAAGTGAAGAGGTGTATAATAAATGGAGATATCAGTACATGTCAGCTGTGGAGAGTGAAGATACACCGCCAGCTTCATAAAGTAGATCAGAGCAGTTAATTTTGAGTCATAAGGGTGGTTGAGATATGAGAAAATATTCATTACAGAATGGACAACAAATATTACAGATCAGATTTGTTAACAGCTAGCCAAGGACTGCATTAAAAGACATGAAGAAGGTCGGCTCAACTGCAATTTCCTCGCCATTGTGACTGAGTGTATTTATTGTAAATTTTGTAGTTGTTGTAAAGTTTTAGGGTTGATATTTTGTAAACCCTAGATTGACCGGAAGCTTATTGCATCTCCTTGTATATAAAAGGATTTCCCATGGTCATTCTAGGCATTGAGTGAGTTAGGTGTAAGAAGAAAAAAGAAATTCTGAAGCCCTACTCCTCAGTCGAGGATTGTAAATTTGTATTATTTTGTCAGGATAATAGAGAAGAGATACAAGTTGGCACCATTGTTCGATAAGTTTGTTATTCAGAATATGATGTATGTAAATGATCATGGTTATACTTAATACAAATATCAAATCTTTACCTCTCCATTGTGTTTGTTCTATGAATCTTTAAGCCTATTTTAGGGTTTATGTGTATGTATCTCACTTTGAGTTCTGACCTAGGGTTGGATTAAATATTACTGAAAGTAAAATATATGTTCAATGAATTTGCATAAGGATTATCTGTAAGTAGGGAAGAGTTGGGGTATTTGTATTTATGGTTCAAAAACCAGTTGTTCTCAAAGTTGTTTTGGGATCCTTTCTATTTTTTGACTCTGTTGCCCAATGGATAACACACTGGCCTGTATTCTCCTATCTTTGTTCTGAGAAGGTGATTCAGATTTCAAAATCCCAAAATCTTAAAATCATTACCAGTAATTTCAGTTTTATTTACATTTATGTGTTGTCCTACCCAGTGATGGAGGATCAATGAACAATAGGTTGTTGTTTAGTATTCTCTCACTATTTTTATCTGTTAAAAGATCCAATAAAGAAATAAGGGGCAAAGTTGAAGTTATCAGTTAGAATTACAACTATTGGATCAGGTGTACCCGCCTTGGTTTCACAGAGCCAGAAGCAGAAGAGGGAATATCCATCCCTATAGTTGGTCCAATTGCCTATAGATTGCTCACATTTGGAACTAACCAATCCTTAATATCCATCATAGGCATATTGGCAGCCCTAGTTGGCGTAAGCATTTTCAAACACCAACAGTCCTAAGGCACATCGACACATTATCGAATCTTAATTGATTATCCTAAATTTTGCATCGGGGAATATTCCTTATTCCTATTTATCCTAATTATCTTTAATTTAATGATTATTTGGTGATAAATCCTATTTATCCTAAAGTTTGATTAATTGAATATTTTGAATATTTAATTAATTAGATTTAATACTGCCACTTAATTATTTAATTAGATTTAATTATATTTATTCCTAAATTGTATTATTTCTTTTTGACAATAAATCAAATATCCTATGACTAATTGATTATATTCTTATTTAATTAATTAATGTCAATTGTCAAATGTAATAATATAGTTTTGAATAAAAGTTTGATTTAATAATTGATTAACCCATAAAGCAATTGTTTTATTTTTAAAATCAATTAAGTTGAGGATAAATCACTTTATTTATTTAATTAATTCATAATTAATTATGCACATCCAAAAAGCAATTGAACTTTAAATTAGAAAATCAATTCAAGTTGTTTTAAAAATAAACTCAACTCTCTTTTGAGTTGAAAGCTGATCTCAACTTTTGATTTAAATCAAAAAGCTGATTTGCATGATTTTGTGAGTTAATCTATCTCTAAATTCTTGATAACTCAAAAATCAACCTGAGTTTATCAAGAGTGATTTATGGCTTTGTCCATGCACCTCCAAAGTCCTGGATTTCTATAAATTAAGGCCTCAGCTCTTCATTTGGGATCCATCCACGAATTGCATCCTCATGCTGGCAAATTGGTGATCGAAGAATCAATCTTTGTGAATCCAAGCTGTTGTGAGATTTTCTTTATTTTTTAGCATTCATATCATTTAGCATATCATTGTTAGATTAATTGCATGTTATATCAGTTTCTCATATAGAATAGATTCATATCAGTTTATCTCATCTTATTGCATAGAAAATCCAAAAATATAGATTGATTTGCATTCATCTCATATCTAGATTCTGCATTCAAATCCTTCGTTTAGGTGTCGTCAAGGTCACTGATCTCGGTCCAATCTCAGAATAGCATACTCGCACCTACTAGAAGGCAGTAAATTGCCTGGTTAGATTAGTTTCCATTTCACTGCATGATTTTGATTTCTACTAACCTCTAATGTTTTACTGAAGTGTTGTGTCTACAACTAGGTACAAAATTCACACACACATTTATGGCACCCACCGTGGGGCCCTGAAACGGGTTTCCATTTAATTTCTATCAATTTCTATCATCTTCTTGTCATTTTCTATTCCAAGCTGTAATTTTTAATTTCTATCCATATAATTTTCGTATGAGTTTTTTTAGAAACTCGTACCAAGTTGTACCCACTATCGTATGATAGTTGATTTGATCGAGGATCATACCATCAAAAACACAATGTCATTTCAAAGCTCTATTGTCGTATGATCTTATACCCATTATCATACGAGTTTCTGGACTGTCGTCTGGGAGGTGACACACTGTCGTACGAGTTTTCATGCCAGGTTTCAATTGTCATTTCACTTTTTCAGCCAATTTTCCATATTTGATTTCTAGATTTGGACTGATAGCTAACATTAACAATTGAAATTTGTTGTTTCTAATTAATTTCTGCTGATTTTGATTGGGAAAAGCATGAGAGTTGCTAAAAATAGGTAAAAATCTACTAAGTACATTGCGAGGAATTCAGGTAATCTTCTCAGTTGATAACATTTCAATTTGGACTAAAATGAACTCTCATGTGTCAAGCTTGTGTGAACTTTATTGCTTTCGTATCACATATTTCATTTTGGGCTATAAAAATGAACATAGATTTGCTTTTGAGCATCTTTGTTACACATAGTAAATAGGCCCTATGAACACTATTTGTGGTTCTTGAGAGAGTGGGTTTCCAAAGAAACTCTTTTCAATGAAGGAACCCTTGTAGGTAGGGAGGTTACTTAGAGCGTCTCATGTTCTACTAGATTTGTGTATCTTTAGCTTCTGATTGATACATTATCTCTCCAGAGAGGTTGATAGATCATAAGTGGTTGACATCATAGATCTTTGTGGGATAATCTTGGTCTTAGCATGTTGGGTTAATCTATCTGCTTTGTTTGGGTTAAAAGTGAAAAGGCTAGAGGACTATGCTCTACTCCCTTTTTGGGTAGTATCAGAAACTCAGATCCTTGAATCTGGAACCAGTCTCCATGTGGTGTCTTTTGTGAGTCACCTTTAGAGAGGGTTAATCATAGTGGACATTCCCTTAATTGGGTAAACCACATTGAAGGAACCTCAAGCGGTAATAGCCATTTTCACCGTGGTAGCAGCAACCACTTTATAAATGTCCTTGTGGAGGAAATCTTCACAGGTGTGGTCTCTTGTTGGGTTGTTAGATCTCCCTAGCAGCTCCTGATTGATTAATTTCTCGAACTGTCGAAACCTCGATGCACCTGGATTGGAGTTCGCCCTCTTGAGATCACAAAATTTGCAGAGTCAAACCATTACTAAAAACCCTAGTGAGGCCAAATTTTCATTTTCTAGGAATATGTGCATTATTGCAAAACTTTTTGGAACATACACTGTTAGCACTCCTAGGGATTAGCACATTCAATCACTTGGTTGTTCATGCGTAGGGTTGCTTTGTCCCTTGTTCATTATTTTCAGACATGCTTGAAATCACTTGCTTTCTATTTTGCGTGCCTATTTATCTATTTGGTTACTAAGAACAAATCAATCTGGTACAATCTTCAAATATGGACAGACAATTTTGTGAACAATTTGAAACTAAAAACCTAAAAATTGCAAAATCTGATGTCAAACACCTTTCTAGAGTCAAAATTCATCTTGTAAAGTTAGAAAGGCATACGACTTTTGGCTTTTGTCATTTCATGACCCCCTAATTGTCATATGGTAGTTGGTATATTGTCGTACGAGTTTTGCTGCCAGTCAATTCAAAAAGTCAAAAACCCTACGATCAACTGTCGTGCAAGTTTTGCAATAGTCATATGAGTTTTTCAATTATCCTTTCATAGCCTACCCACTATCGTACGAACCTGCAGAAAGTCATTTGAGAAATTTTGAAAAATTGCCAGAAAGTTGTCAGAATTGCCAGATACCCAACTTTTTTAGCCTATTTCCAGAATCTGTCAAATAAATCACTATGTTAGGAATAGAGCAGAAACTATTGAGAATCCAATCATTTTCCTAAAGTGGCCTTTTGAATCCGATTCAACCTTCTATTTAATTGATTTGAGTCTTTTTCATCTTGTGTCAAAACCTTGTCATAACTATCAATCTTCAATCCATCTTCAAAATGGCTAAGTGTTGTGAACTCATTTCTGCTATCTTTTGGGCATCTTCCCATACATCTAGGGTATAGTATCCTTCATTTACGTCCAATCTTATCCACAATCAACCAAACTTTGACAAGGTTGCGTCATTTGATCTTCTTGAATCAGATCTTCCTTCAGTTGTCTTCATCGTATTCTTTTGCTTCACCCAAGGTTAATGGTGGAAACTAGAGCTTCCTCTCACAAGAAATCAGGGGAAACATCTCATACCTTACCTTTAACTCATATCCAGGGTCCAACTCTTGAACAACTCTACAATTCTGGTCTTTACGAAGACGACAGTCTTGGCAACTTTCGATTAAAAACTAGTTAAATGCCCCCTCCATCAACTCATGGAGGTAATCAACAAACTCCTCCTTGCTCTATCCCAGGGAGCCCTAAAACTTCTAACATGTCTCAAGCAGGGCCAAACCATGGCTCTCAAAGAGCTTAGTCTCAACATGGTATGGATCAAGAACCTACACCTGCTGAAATTGCTCAATATCAAAATGATGATAACTTCAAAAGAATGATGAAACATTTCTTGAAAGAAGATAGAGAAACATACTTTCTAGAGTTAGCTCATTAAGGAGCTAAACTTCCTCCCAATTTTAATGTGGAAGATATCATTACACATGAGGAAGAAACTCCTATTTCAGCTATGATGAAACAAATGCACGCCATGCAAGTAAAACTTGACAAAATGGAAAAAGAAAAAGAACCTACGGAGTTCTCCATGGAGGCCCTATGTCCTTTTCCATTCAATAAAGACTTTTATATGCCACCATTCCCTAAGAGGGTGGAAATGCTGAAATATGATAAGTATGATGGAAACTCTGATCCTTAAGATCATGTCAGAGAATTTTGTACTCAATCTATGGAGTTCATGCATGAACTGACCTATCTGATGCATCTTTTCCCCCGATCTCTAGGAGGGTCAGCCATTCATTGGTTCTCTAGGATTCCTCCTACAATCAAAACCTTTGAGGAGTTGATCAAATTGTTCTATCAGCAATACTCCTACAACATCCAACATCCAGTCACCATGATTGATATCTACAATCTCAAACAATATCCAGGAGAACCATTCCTGACATTTCTCAAAAGATGGAGAAATAAATTCTCTCTATATGCTAGGCCTATTCCAGAAATTGAGAAGCTGGAAATCTTCATCAAAAATCTTGTTCTAGAAATCAACTACCCTTTACAAATGCAAAATCATACATCTTTTGACAAGATGGTAGATAATGCAATCAAAATTGAAAAAGTACTTGTGAAAAGGAGAGACGTCACACTTCAAAAGGACAAGTATGAATCTAGTTCTAAGGATAAGAACAAAAATTGGAACAAGAATAAGGGCCTCGTCACAGATGGTGTTGTTGATAATCTCCATGCCCCATCTAAGGCACCTACTTTCAATCTAACCATTGGTACCCAAGCCATCAAAGCTTTAGAACAAAAGGTGTCTGAATCATCTCAAAATAAGCCAGAATACAAATCTTGGTTAGCTGATAATAAATGAAAGTTCACTCCTCTTGGAGAATCTTTGGAATCAGCTATGAGAACTCTGTTGGCTAATAACATCATCTCTTTGCCTGAGATCCGACAATTTGATCCTGACCCTAAGCTGAAATGGTGGAGAGAGAATGAATTCTGTGATTTCCATCAGGGTAAAGGTCACAAAACTAATAACTACTTGCCCTTGAAGCATACCATTCAAGACAAGATTGATAATGGAGAAATCATGATTGATAATCCTAAAAGCAATAATGATCACACAACATTCACCGAACCATTTCTGAAGCATAGCTGAGGAGATTCATCTTCTCAGCCTAATGTGGGTGCTAAGGTCAATTATGCCTATCCTGGAAATAATACTGTTATCAATATGGTTGAACCAAGCCTATCTGAGCATTGCAATGTCATCACAATTGTAAGAAGAGATAGAGAAAATCAATTAGCTAACACAGTTACTCGATCACAAGCTCAGGCACACCTACAAGGACAAATCCCAAATCAATAAAATGTCCCTAAGGTGCCTTTCAATCTATCTTCTGCTTCTAAACAGAGGGCAACATCTAAATCTTCAAATCCTAAGGACACAAGGCCTACTTTGTATAGTATTGTTCAACAACTCCAGAACACAAATGCTAAAATCTACATGTTTGAGTTGCTTCGGATATCCCCAGCTCATAGAGCCATTTTAGACAAAGCTCTTCTTGGATCCAATGTTCCTGATAACCTTGATTCAAACAGATTCCAGGCTATGGTTGGTCATCTTACGTCTCCATAGTATATCTCCTTTTCAGAGGACGATGATAACTCCTTGAGTCATGCGCATAACCAACCCTTACATATAGAAGTCTTGATCCAAAACCGTCATGTCAAACATGTGTTGATAGATGGAGGCACTGGTCTAAATATTTGTTCTTACACCTTGATCACACAATTGGGATTTTCAGAAATAGCCATTGATCCTAGAAAGAAAATAACTATCAAAGCATATGATGAAGAAGAAAGATCCTCCAAGGGAACAATCATCCTTCCTATCAGAATAGGTCTTGTCATCAGAGATACTATATGTCAAGTTCTTGATATACCTTTGTCTTACAACATCCTTCTAGGGAGACCCTGGATACATGAAATGAAAGCTATTCCTTCTACATACCATCAGTGCTTGAAATTTCCTTGTGATGGAGTAGAGGTAACCATTCTAGCTGATGTGTCAACAACTTGCAATACCTTGAAAGAAAATGCGAATAAACTTGTTCCTAATAACAGAGAATCTTCCATTAAGCAAACAGATGTAGCATCCACATCTAAGATGGAAGATATTGCAAAAGAGGTCAACATCAAAGAAAATGGTATGGGAGAATATACTATAGAGCCAGTCATGTCTTTGACATCTCTCCCTATCTTGCCTAAGTCTTATGGGCAAGCTCTAAAACAGTCCAAACCAGAATCTAAGGAGCCTCTTGAGGCATATAGAGGAAAATTTGTTGCGGAGAAAGTACCTAAGCAAGAATTTGAGGAAGATGAAGCTCTACTTGCATGGCTCTACAAAGATGAAACTGAATCCCAAGTTGTTCCACCTAGTGATTCTAAATTATTGCAGGTTCCTTCTAAGTCATATGGCCCAGGGGATAAACTTATAGCTAAGATGGGATATAAAGGAAAAGGACCTCTAGGACTATAGGGTAAGGGTCTTCTATCACCTCTTGAACATCATGGTTGAGCCAACAAGAGTACAACAGGTCTAGGATACATGAAGACACCTTTCTGTCTTAGCAAGAACTCCCCGCATGTTCTAGAACAAATTGAGCCTTCCATAGCAAATCAACTAAAGGGAGAAATAATTGAACAATCTGATAGTGATGATTCAGACACCACTGATGAGCTCATTCCTTATGAGCATTTGCCTAAAGAAATAAAAGACCTCCTTGATGCTGAAGATGATCCAATCAAAAGAATTAATGTAGTAGAAACACAAGAACCTACTATAAAGCAAGAGATAGTTGCACCACAAGAACCAACTAATCTCAAAGACAATCAAATAGACAAAGAGGAAGGTGGTAGTTATTCTGAGATAGATTCTCATGAGTATGAATTCAAATCAAAATCTGAGGGTAACCCTTCTTGGGGTATTCATCCTAACTTTACTCATGTTCTTAGATTTCCTAGAGGCATAGATGAAGAATCTAATGACTATGAATGGGGAGCCATTCCAGAAGAAGATCAGCTTATTACAAAGAAACATGTTGATGTTATACACCAATATGCACCTAAACCCAATGTAAGTCTAGAGCGAAATGATGAACTTATCGAGTCTGATCCACCGATGGCTGAAGTGGACTATCACAATGACATTGAGTCTATTCATGAATTGAATGTCTTAAGTTGTAATATCACATTTGAACTCTAGCATCGGGTTAGGACCAATGATGACAGATCCATATTCGTAAACACTCTTTTCCAATCTTTCACCACTTTGACTATCCAACATCCTGAACTTCTTGATCAAACCTCCACAAACCTGAGCCATGGTATTTATACCTTCCTGGATGACTATGCTCTTTCTTGCTACCTCAATGCCGTTGAGCCTATGAGGACTTCCATCAGTGAACCAAGCATTAGCATGATGGAGTCAAACATCAAGTATCTTAGTCAGAAAAATAAGAATAAGAATAAAAAGAAAAGGAGTTCTGAGGGTGAAAACCACTTTGTGGCAGTCTCAGAACCTACAAAAGTAAAAATAAAAGACGTATCCGAAGGTGAAAACCTCTCTGAGGCACCTAAGGATGAGATATTTGATGTCCTTCTGAGTCATTTATAGGACAGATCTCCAGTTCTAATTGAGCCCACTCAATCTATCAACTTGGGAACAGCAGAAGAACCACAGTTGATTCATGTAGCACAATCTTTATTAGAAGAAGAGAAGCAAAAATTTACAACCTTCCTTACAGAGAAGAAGATCAAATTTGAATGGAAATATTTGAATATGCCAGGGTTGGATCCTGATCTTATAATGCACCATTTATCTCTAGCTCCTGGGGTAAAACCAGTTAAACAAAAATTAAGGAAGATGCATCCTCATGTTGCACTCTTGGTAAAAGCTGAATTAGAGAAACTACTAAAAGCCGGGTTCATCTGAGTTATTGATTATGTAGAATGGATCTCTAATATTGTACCTATTTCAAAACCAAATAAATTAATCAAAGTGTGCATAGATTTTAGAGATGTAAATAGAGCATGCCCTAAGGATGATTTTCCACTACCTAACATTGATATGATAGTGGACATGACTACGGGCTTTGAGATGTATTCTTTAATGGATGGTTTTTCTGGATATAATCAAATAAAAATTGCTCCAGAGGATCAAGAGAAAACTACTTTCACATGTGCATGGGGCACCTTCTGTTGGAATGTCATGCCATTTGGGCTTAAGAATGCTGGTGCTACATATCAAAGAGCTATGACATCTATTTTTCATGACATGATGCATAGGACTGTGGAGGATTATGTTGATGATACTTTAGCAAAATCTATGATTAGAACTGAACATCTAAATGACTTGAGCAAGATACTAGACAGAATGGAAAAATTTAGTCTCATACTAAATCCTAAGAAGTGTGCTTTCGGTGTCACTTCTGGAAAGCTCTTAGGATACATAGTCTCAAAGAAGGGCATTGAAGTTGATCCAGCTAAAGTAAAGGCTATCATGGAGATGCAACCTCCCAAAAACATCAGTCAAATGAAGACATTGCAAGGAAGAGTTCAATCTATCAGACGCTTCATATCTCAGCTAGCAGACATATCACAACCTTTTACAAAAACATTACATAAAGGTGTGACATTTGCGTGGAATGAAGAATGTGAGAACAACTTTAACCATATCAAGAAGTATCTATCAAATCCTCCTATCTTGATGCCTCACATTCAAGGGAAGCCTTTGATCTTATATGTCTCTGCTACAGATACATCACTGAGGGCATTGCTTGCACAACATGATGAGAACAAAAAGGAAAGACCTATATACTATATCAGTAGGACATTGGTGGCATATAAAAATAATTATTCTATGATTGAGAAGGCTTGTCTAGCTATGATCTTTGCATCACAGAAACTGAGACATTATATGTTGGCGCATACCACACATTTGGTAGCTAAGATTGATCCACTAAAGTACCTGTTGCCCTAATTTTCCTTCCATTCAAATTTGGCCTTGGTTTTTAATCTCAGACATTCATCTCCTCAGTCCCATGAGAAGCTCCAAAAATTTCATGGCTTTATCTATTCCCCCCAGTCTCTGCAACTATTTTTAGGTCCCTAGCTAGGTGAAAAGTCCTCAAAAAATTCATAAAACTAGCCGTTATGCCAAAAACCCTAAGAAACCCTAGGTCATGTTCTAATTTGTTGTTACTTTATCGGCCACTTAAGTCCCTCAATACCCATGTGTGCTAAATTCTTATTGGTCGGTCACATATTCTCTTATTTCCCCAGTGGTTACCTTTTCCATTCAGTGATTCGACGACCGTAGTGCTTCTCTCAGTCGCTTAATGTTTCATGATGGCCACGTAATAGCCAGTGACCCAGTGAAGTAGTTATCTTTCTTCAGTCACATAATCACTAAATTGACTTGGCGGTCTCAGATTTGTGGGGTCCTAGTCTGGTAAAATAAATAGTCTTCGTAAGTTCATGAAGGGTCTGTCAGAGGCTTGTGATCTTGCGACAACTGTTGATTCTTCCAAGTGTGTTGCGCTTCAAACTTGTGTGGGTCCATTGCCACATTGTCCTATGTGGAAGCTCCTAATTGGCTGAAGGTTGTGATGTGTAACCTTGTCAGAGCGGGCCCAGCAGACTGTGTTCCTTTTAAATCCTACAACTGGCGCAAGATCTCATGGGTTGTGTAAGAGCCATGAGATTATGCACCGACCGTCGATTTCTCTTTGTTGTCAGAGCCTTGTGGGTGGGTCCTCATTTTCTGATGTGCTCATCTTCTATTGGTCCACATAGCGATGACTAAGATTTGTCAGTGGGGCCGTGTCAGAGTCTCTGCAGGGATGTCAGAAGGATGAAGATCGACGGCTGGCGTATCTTCACGAAGAGGTTTTCTGACACATGCAATCATGCACCTACCGTTCGATCTGCCAAGTGTTCAGGTCCTGTCAATGGGTCCAATGCCAGGTCAGGATGACATGTCATCTTTTGATTGGTCAAAGTAAAGAGAAAATCTATGCGACCGCGTTGCCAGGTGTGCTGATGTGTCAGTTTGTGATTGATTGTTGAGTGATGACAAGGACTTGCAGGTGGACCCGTGTGTTAGTGGGGTCACAGTTAAAAGGGATCAATGGCTGGCGCATGATCTGAAGGAATATTCGAAGGCTATGAGATCATGCACCTGCCATTAGATTGGAATCTAGTTCTCTATGGGTCCAATGTTAGAGAGGTGCTAAGGTGCATGCCTACCAAGTAGTCGGGGCGAGTGAAAGATTGCCAAGTGGCAAATGGGCCCAGGGTTAGCAAGGTTTCATGAATCAGTGACTAGGGGTTCTCTCTTGTTCGATGGACTTAACCAGGGTTAGCTAGAAGACTTAGAAATTCAGTGACCACTTTGTTCGCGTAGTCGCTTAATCGGGCCAGGGTTATGAGAAGTTCTTCGCAACTTAGAGAAAATTCTTCAGTCATATAGTTTCTAAATGACTTAAGAAGGAAAAGGTTGAGGTGGGGCCAAAATGACAGGTGTGCCGATGTGCTAAGATTTTATTGGCTGTAGTGTGCTGAGGTGGTTTTTGACTTTTCAAGCAGGTTCACGGCTGTTGTAAAGTTGATTTGAGCCGTTCATTTTCCGGGAGATAAAGGACATCAACGTACACATTTTAAAAATGATCGGCTAGTCATTATAATTAAAATTCAAATATCTTTGCAGAGGGTTTTCTGCCAGTGATTGATTCAGACATGCTGTGAGCGGCGAGGTAGCTAAGAAATTTATGTCTATAGGACGTTTGCAGTTGGAAAAGATGATGAAGAAGTCTGGGCGGCCGTCATGGGTCGATTCTTATCCCTATGAGGTGCCATTTTAGCACTCATGGTGGGCTTTGTTGCAGAAAAGTTGGTGAATCCAGGTTGCTTGTCCGCGGATTGATGTAGTACAGAGATGGGCACACAATATCTGATCGGCCATAGTATTACAGAGATGTATTTATGATCAGATTTGATGGCAGTTAGGGTTTGATTATTATATGTAAAATCCATGTAACCCTAATTAGGTTTTGACTCCAGCCTATGTGCCAAGTAGGAGATGTATATAGTTCTTTTTGGGAGCCTTAGTGCTCAAAGTTAGACAATTGTAAAAAGAAATTCATCTTTCTTAAGAGTTATCTGTGGCATTTTCTCTGCCCTCTGGCTTCTACAATTGTATTATTTCATTGATAATACAAACATTGCAGAGGTATTTTGTGACAATTCTTCATGTCCCTATACTTCCTTGTTTGGATCATCTCTTAATGAATTGAAGTCTATGCATGTCTTCAATGACAACTTAGGGTTCCTGGTGCCTCTTACTTTCTGTAATTGTGTGTGTTATTGTGTTTGATCTAATTTAGATGTTCAACCCCCCTAATAGTCTTGTCTCAATCCTACACCGAGTTGCAGAAGTGAATGTCTACTTGCAGGTCATAGGTTGTGTCTTATGTTCAGGCCCTCCTATGAAACACTTATGCAAAGCCTATTCAGTAAGTTGTGACCTACTAGACCTAAGCCTTTCATTCATTCTATCCCTCTATGTTGCAATTCATACCCTAATTTTGGTGTATCACCTAGTAGGTAGTTTACTTTTAGTCATTTCCCTTTCCAAGCATTCCTTCTATCCCTTTCCCTCGAAAGTTTACTTTTCCTATCAAGAAGCAAATTAGGGTGATTATCCAAGAGGAACCAGCCTAGAACCTAGAGGTCTCATCTCAGTTAGCATAGGTCCCATAACCTGGAGATGATTCCCATGTTATACTAGGTTATCAAGACTACGAGAGCTTGAAACAAGGGTGCAAACTTAGTGTATAAAAATTTTGGCACGACCAGTGGGACTACAAAAGAAATTATTGTTTGAAGATTATGTTATCTCTGATATACAGATTACATAATACAGACTTTTAAAAGTTGTTCTATCAATTATATCTGGCGACTCCACTGATTTCAAAGATCCAGGCCAACCTTGTTTAAGGTTTATGAGAAAGATTGAGACTAGAAGCTCAAAGCCTACTCAATTTTTAGAGTTGCCCTCAAAAAGAAGTTACAAAGGAAAGTCAACTCAAAGAACATCCCCTGCAAGGAGAGTTCAATCAACACCACCGGATACCTCAGAAAGGAGACCTTTGCCCTTTCATTTCAGAAGAAGAGGAAGATCTCTAACTAGAGATCTAGAGGAAGATTCAAATCCATTATCAAATACAACCCATATAGTTGTTAGTCTTCAGATTCCAACTCCTGCAATGGCTAGACAGTTTGCCTTTGCACCTTTCAACCAAGGGAGTCCATTAGCCTTTTCTCAACATCATGATGTGCCCTTGGTGGCACTAACAAGTATACCTGATTTCACAGGTGAAGGGCAAACAACTGCTTTTGAGCACATAAGAGATGTGACCACCATCTACAGCATACACAATATAACTCAAGAGGATGTGGCCACAAAATTATTAGCAGCCTCTCTAAAAGGTAAGGCTCTTAAATGGTTTAGAACTCTAACTGTTGGTTCCATTACTTCATGGGATGAGTTAGGGGATGCATTAAGTAAACATTTTGAGGATAAATCAGATAATTTGTCTCTAGTTGAGCAGTTGACAACCATTAAAAGAGACCCTCAAGAGAAAATGACAGATTACAATAGTAGGTTCCTCAAAACATGGAATAGAATTCCAGTATCAGTAAGACCATTAGCTGACCATGCTTTCCTATATTATTTTCAAAGTTTGAATGGTCAAATTTCTATCATGATCCAATCTATGGGTGGTACTTCTCTCCCCCAAGCTTTTGACATAGCTATCAGGGCTGAAAATTGTTTAATCCAAGCAAGCATGATTGCTAGAAGGCCACCCATGCCCATTTTTCCTAGCCTTATACCCATTGCACCTACCCAAGTACCCCCATTTACCCCTATTCCCACCATATTGGTACCTCAGGCTAGTACTAGTGGTCAGGAGCTAACAGTAGGTTTCTCTCAAGAGCTACAAGAAATAAAGAATAGTCAGCAAAGCAGTTCGCAAGAGATGACAAATTTGTTCCAAACCTTGACTAAAGAAGTAACAAATTTAAAGAGATCAAGGAATCAGACCACCCTTCTAGCCACAAGGCCAAGGTCCTAATTAGCAATATCAAAATCAAGGACAACCTTATCAACAAAATAGGCCACCATACCAAGGAGGGTATCAAGGACAAAGACAAAGTTTTAATTAGAGACCATTCCAACCATATAACCCTGCACCTCTAAATTCTACAAATCCAGTGAGGGATATGGTCCCTAGTCAAAATAATGTGGCTATGGATAATGAATGGTGCTTTCCTTGTAATCAGCCTCATAATCAAGCTACATGTTCAAATGGATGGATGAACCAAACTCTAATGGTTCAAAATGCCTCACAAGCTCAACCAGAGGCTTCATCCAGTGGGTCAGTTCCCCAACAAGAATCACAAGAGAAAGAGACTGCTCTCTTTAATTGGGAGCAACTAGACTTCAATGGAGTCAATGATGAAGTTTCTTTTGTTGCCTATACAAGAGCAAAAAGAAGAGCTCAAGACATGGAGAGAGCAGATTCCAATGCCAAAGCCACCACATCTACAGGGCCACTGCAACAAGCTAATCCCATCACACCTAAGGAGGCTCCTGTCATTACAAGCAAAGAAGGCCAACATTCCAAAGAGGTGGAGCCCATCATAGTGAAAGCACAACAAAGAGTACAAACTATCACACCTTTTAATATTGTAGACAACATGAAGAAGGTGAATGTCACCATGTCTATGTGGGACTCTTTGGCTCTTCCAGGACAGCTTGAAATTTTGAAGAAGGCCATGACTGAAGTAGCAACTCCTCAACCTACAAAAGAAGCTACAAAGCCAGTGTTGGTCAACACTGATCAAGAAAAGGAGGCTCCAAGTAGAAAATCCAAGGCCAATGACACACAAGGTAGGAATTCAAAGCCACCTCCCTTTTATGTATCTCTAATTATTGGAAAATCTTTAGTGCATAATTGTATGGTAGATAGTGGAGCTACTAGTACTGTAATGCCCAAGAAGGTGGCTAACCAATTAGGACTAAAATATGAGCCCTTTCAAAAGAAGGTTACACAACTTGATGGATCCTTAGTCAATACTATAGGTGTGGCCAAGGATACCAGTCTAATCCTTCATGCTAGTCCTAATTTTTCCATCCTTCTTGATATATATATCATAGATCTCCCTGCCTTGTTTGTCATATGTTTTTCAAGGGAATTTATATCCAAGATAGGAGGCTACCTATCTTATGACTGGTCTTTTTCATACAAGATATGGTACCAAGGTCACCATTAAATTAGAGTCATTGGAAGCACACCATATAGAGCCATATGTATCCAATGCCATCAATGTAAACTGCCCTATATTTGATAACAATGACTTCCAAACCATTAGTGAAGCAAACACAAAGATAGAAAGTATCCCTGATATTTTTCTAGATGAAAGAGCTTCAAAGGCCCAAGAAAATATTGTTTGGGATTTTGGTTTGGGAAGTTATTTGATACAAGAAAGTGGATCCATAGAGCCAAGCCTTCTCAAAGAAGACATTGATTCAGAGGATCAGAGCAATCAGGTTTGGGAACTTTTTCTTGATGGAGCTAGAAGTAGACATGGTTCTGGTGGTGGTGCTATGTTAGTGTCCCCAAGAGGAGAAAGGTATTATACTACCTTTAGATTCAGTTTCTCCTACACTAGCAATACTACAGAGTATGAAAGTCTAGCCAATGGGCTAGAGTGGGCTAGAAAAAGAGGGTTTAAGGCCTTAAAAGTTTATGGTGACAGTGAGTTAGTTGTCAACCAAGTAAGAGGGATAAGTGCAACCAAGAATGACACTTTGAAAGCATACAAACATAGAGTTTGGGATGCAATTGAAGATTTTTGTGCTTTCAATATTGTTGCTATCCCTAGGAGACTAAATCAAAATGCAGATAGGTTAGATTCTGTTGGATCTCAGTATGACATTCCAAATAGTGTTTCAAAAGAGGTAGATCAACAACATATCAAGGTGATTGTTAGACCCTCTATTCCTGATAATGATGTCAATTGGCAAGTGTTTGACAATGATGAACAAATTCTGCAATTCTTGTTTGAAGAAGATGTTTTTTCAAAGTACAATCAAGATAGGCTATCACAAAGCTATGGCGATCAAGTGATACAACTTAAGTCTAATAAGATGCCTAGAGGTCTTGTTACCTTAGAGACTGTCTTCAACAAGGATGATGAAGTTAAGAAGAATAAAGCTAGCCTAGTAGTTCAACAAGAACATTGTGTTGAATTAGAGTTGGAACCAGGTAGGAGCTTACAATTTGGGAAGGTAAACACTGAATTGGAAAAGCAAGCTTACACTCAGTTATTCAAAGAATTCAGTGATGTTTTTGCATGGAAATATGAAGACCTCAAGGGTTTTGATCCTACTCTTGCTCAGCACACTATTGAATTAGAGCCTAATGCCAGACCAGTGAGGCAGAAGCAAAGGCTTGTTAATCCCAAGCTTGAGCCACTCATGCATAAGGAGGTGCTCAAATTGATAGAAAGTGGTATCATCTACCCCATTAAGCATACTAGTTGGGTTTCCAACCTTGTTCCTGTTAGGAAGAAGAATGGGGAGTTGAGGTTATGTGTTGACTTCAGGGATCTTAACAGGGCCTCTCTAAAAGACCGCCATCCATTACCCTCTATGGAACAAATCTTACAATGTGTCTCTGGATCTGAGAGATTTTCATTATTGGATGGCTATTTAGGATACAATCAGATCTTGGTTAATGAAGAGGATCGATATAATACTGCATTTACAACCAAGTGGGGAACCATGGCTTATCAAAAGATGCTCTTTGGTTTGTCAAATGCAAGTGCTACATTTCAAAAGGCAATGGATATGGCCTTTAAAAGCTTGATGTATAGATTTGTACTAGTCTACTTAGATGACATAACTGTCTATTCAAAGCATGCAGTAGATCACATCAAACATTTGAGGAAGATCTTTGAAAGATGTAGAGAATTTGGGATATCTCTTAATCCCAAGATGCTATATCTGCAATGTTGACCCAAGAAAATTCAGATGGATTGGAGCAGCCTATTGCTTTCTTTAGCAAAGGTTTAGAAGAGTATAAATAGAGATACTCTTTTGTAGAGAAACATGTACTTGTTGTGGTAAAGAGCCTTAAAAAGTTTAGATATTTGTTGACCCATAGCAAGGTACACATGAAAGTTACTCATCCAAGTGTCAAAGAATTTTTTCTTTCCAAAGACATAAATGAGAAAAGAGCTGGTTGGATCACCAAGGTGATGGAATATGACATAGATGTTAAAACTACCAAGCTAGTTAGAGGGAGAGGTCTTTGTGAGCATTTGGTAGAGGATGAAAGTTCAAAGAAATCAGAGCAAATAGATGCATCTCTGGTGGTGCATTCTACAGAAGAACAAGCCAAGGAAACAAGCTGGTTGCCTAATATGATCAATTATTTGAAGACATGACAATGTCTTGTAGGTTTGGATTCAGAAAAAAGGAGATATTATAGATTACAATCTGTTCCTTTTGTGATGATAAATGAAGTTCTTTTTAGAAAGGATCACAGTGGTGTCCTTTTAAGATGCATAGATTCAGAAAAGATAGTTGATGTCCTATTTGAGTTTCATGATGAACCTTCTAGAGGTCACTTTTCTCTTAGGACTACTTCTTTTAAGATCATGAGGGCTAGATACTATTGGCCATCTATCTTTAAGGATAGTCATGAGTATGTGAGAAAATGCACCAAATGTGCCATGTTTGCAGGAAAAGAGAGGCTTGCAGCCTTGCCCCTACAGCTAGTCAGAACAGAGCAACCTTTCATGAAATGGGGTATAGACTTTATTGGAATGATCAATCCTCCATCTAGTGCAGGACACAAGTGGATAATCACTGCAATAGATTACTTCACCAGATGGATAGAAGAAATTGCTTTAAAAGAATCAAATGAGAATGATGTATTAAGTTTTTATGATGACATAATTCACAGATTTGGCATTCCAGATTCTATCATATCAGATAATGCATTGACATTGACAAGCCTCAAAGTCTTAAAGTGGGCAGTCAAGAATGGCATCTATCTAAATACCAATTCCAATTACTACCCCCAAGGCAATGGTTTAGCAGAATCAACAAACAAGAATTTGATTAGGATAATCAAGAAGACCCTGCAGGATAACCAAAGGAGTTGGCATACTAAGTTGAAGTCTGCCTTGTGGTTAGACAAAATTACTCCAAAGAAGATCATTGGGAATTCTCCTTATGTGCTAGTGTATGGCAAAGAGGCCAATTTGTCTATCTCAGTTGAATTGCCAGCTCTGGACTTGGCTACTCAATATGCCCTATTTGAAGAAGGGGATCCCTTGCAGATCAGATATTCTCAACTTATGGAGTTAGAAGAACTCAGAGACAAATCAATGCAGGATATGGAATTCCATCAGATCCAAACAAAGAAAGGTTTTGATAAAAGAGCCAGGATCAAAAATTTCAAAGTTGGGGATGTAGTCCTCAAATGGGATGAGTTTAGATCAAGGCCTGGCAGACATACAAAATTTGACTCATTTTGGGGTGGACCATTTGTTATAACAGAGTGCAAGGGGTCTAATGCTTTTCAACTATCAACCCTTGAAGGAGTTCCCTTTCCTATCTCAGTAAATGGATTCCACTCGAAGCCCTGCTTTGAGGTTAATCCCTCTCTGTAAATTCTGTAAATATGTTTTCCGCTTTGTTTCCCTATTTTCTAAGTTAGTTTCCATCTTTTCAAGAAGTGCCTGTGCACAAGTTTGTCTCTCTGGTTCCAGTTTTGTCTCTTTGTCAAATTTTTGTGTTCCTGAGGTGACCCCATGCCCAATGGATTGCATTTAGGCCACTGGTTTTCCATGTCTAGCAGGCTGACATCCATAAAAAATTGCCAAAATGTTGCCCTAATTTTCCTTCCATTCAAATTTGGCCTTGGTTTTTTATGTCAGACCTTCATCTCCCCAATCCTGTGAGAAGCTCCAAAAATTTCATGGCTTTATCTATTCTCCCCTAGTCTCTGCAACTATTTTTAGGTCCCTGGCTAGGTGAAAAGTCCTTAAAAATTTCATAAAACTAGCCGTTATGCCAAAAACCCTAGGTCATGTTCTAATTTGTTGTTACTTTATCGGCCACTTAAGTCCCTCAATACCCATGTGTGCCTTAATAATCCACAAAAAAAATTGAAAAAATGAAAAATACAAAAAAATGAGAAAAAGGAAAAAAGTGCCTTGGTGAAAACTTGGAAACAGGTGCCTTGGTAGAAAAAATAGAATCTCTGCCAAGATGGTGAAAACCCAGCAAACGGGTGCAACTTGTTTCAAAATGCTCCGTCTATTAGTGCAATCTTGGTCTTTCCTAGCTTTCAGTCTTGCTTTAGTTTGTACATATTTCCTGGTTTGTTTCTGCATTCCTATTTTCAGTAAATCGGTTTGTACACCAATCAACTCAAGTGTCCATATCCTATCAATGCTTAACACTTGGGGGCAATCAATGTCATATCCTATGGTCTCCAGTATACCTCAGACGAGTCATATCCAATTAAGGTCCTTTAAATCTTTATCCGAGTCAATCAGTCAGTCTCCTCTCCAGAAAGGATTTTGCATCTACAACAACGCAATCAAACATCAAATTGAAAACGATCTATACTTTTTACATGCTTTTATCTCCATGTATGCTTACTGATTCACATTGAGATTTTTGCATATTATGTTCCCTCGAGCTTTTCGATGATGTCCTTTATAGGATTTAGAGAGAGATGACTAGGGGCATAATCTTTTCTTTGTCTTATGCTTGTATGTGAAAATCTAACAACTTTGGAAATTCTGGATTGAAATGGTGTCCAACTGTAAGAGCCTCTATCTCAAATTGTATGGCCATGCGTACCTCGACCATTGATACCCAGAAAATTCAAGGAAGTTTGATCTAACTATTATCTTTTTTGAGTTTTTTCTCCTATTGTGAAATGCGATCTTACCTAATGATGTGAACGATAAAGGGTCACTACGGGTAATTCACATTGGATTTAGAATAATCTCTTGACTGCTTGATGTGTTTGTAACACAAGGTGTATTCAGGTCATCATGATGTTTATGTTCTGATGCTTATACAAATTGCTATATCAAAAGGGACATGATATTTAGGTCATCCTGGCATTTGTGCCTTGGTGCTTATCTCTAATCCGACATTCCGAAAACAAAATCAATATTCATATGTCCATGGTTTCCTAACCGGTGGATGTTGTATTGATTCTTGCGCATACAAATCAATATTCATATGTCTATGGTTTCATAACTAGTGGGCATTGTATTGATTTATCCAGTTACCTAAAAATTCAATGATGAAATCGACCGACACATGATTAGTGACTGGGTCCTAGGTCTTAGGCTGCATCTCATTTTGCATATCTCTTTGCATTCCGCATGTTTGCATGGTCTCACAGATTGCTTGAACACTTAAACAATTTTTTTTTTCAATTACATATTTGAATCTAAAAAGAGCTAAATCCTACAAGAAGGTCCATCCAATGAAACATCAAGTACAATCCATTTTCAGAATCAAAATCAAAATCTAAGATCGTTTATAATGCCAACTGCTTGCATAATCGACCTTCTAATCATCATAGAAATCCAGAATTTAACTTAACTGATTATCTCACATCAAACTATCAAAATTTTAACTTGGTTAACCATGGTCAATTCATGGTCAAACCTAGTCAAACTTGGTCTTCTGGACCTCCAAACGATGCAGAACGCATTCCCCGACGTGTATAACCACTTCTCAAATCAATTAACATGCTTCTAAACTATAAACGCTGCCTTTTCTTGTCAAATTTCAATTTTAATCCCGAAGGGGGCATGGTATTGCACATCATCCAAAGTCTGTAATCTAAATTTGAAATAATATCTTTCCTCAGTAATCAAGACAACAACCACGTCTAGTTGTTGATTCATCAAAAAGACCTCATCGCTTGGGGCATATCAGATTCATCGAGATCCATATCAATCTAGTATTCTCTTTATCTTGTAAACTATATCAATTTTTTTTGTAACCATCAGTTCATTAGTGTTATTTCCTTGGTTCTTCGTAACTGAAGGGTTCAGATGTGATACCAATGTGATTCTTATCGACAATCAGGTCTGAAATCAATCACTCACTTCTTCGCAATCATAAGGTTCAGAATCAGGTGTTTTGACACTTTTTCACAATCATCGGTTCATTGTTGTTATAGTTAACATTATCTTTGGTCATTCAGCACCTAATATCTTCAAATCTTTCAATCAGTTTCTGTCTCATATCACAATTTCTGTTTCATATCAATTTCAATTTCAAACATCAGTTTCAACATCATACACAGACTGACTTTGAACCACTACGCTTCGCACAATAATTCAAAGAGGGGCAAAATGTAATACCCCAAAAATGGGCTATAGGTTCATTAACCTCCTATATCGACACATCGAACAAAATTGACATCAAAGTCCTAACCTAAGGCACATTGGCACATTATCGAATCTTAATTGATTATCCTAAATTCTGCATCGGGGAATATTCCTTATTCCTATTTATCCTAATTATCTTTAATTTAATTATTATTTGGTGATAAATCCTATTTATCCTAAAGTTTGATTAATTGAATATTCTGAATATTTAATTAATTAGATTTAATACTGCCACTTAATTATTTAATTAGATTTAATTATATTTATTCCTAAATTGTATTATTTCATTTTGACAATAAATCAAATATCCTATGACTAATTGATTAAATTCTTATTTAATTAATTAATGTCAATTGTCAAATTTAATAATATAGTTTTTGAATAAAAGTTTGATTTAATAATTGATTAACCCATAAATCAATTGTTTTATTTTTAAAATTAGTTAAGTTGAGAATAAATCACTTTATTTATTTAATTAATTCATAATTAATTATGCACATCCAAAAAGCAGTTGAACTTTAAATCAGAAAATCAATTCAAGTTGTTTTAAAAATAAACTCAACTCTCTTTTGAGTTGAAAGTTGATCTCAACTTCTGATTTAATAAATAAAAAAGCTGATTTGCATGATTTTGTGAGTTAATCTATCTCTAAATTTTTGATAGCTCAAAAATCAACCTGAGTTTATCAAGAGTGATTTATGGCTTTTTCCATGCACCTCCAAAGTCCTGGATTTCTATAAATTAAGGCCTCAACTCTTCATTTGGGATCCATCCACGAATTGCATCCTCATGTTGGCAAATTGGTGATCGAAGAATCAATCTTTGCGAATCCAAGCTGTTGTGAGATTTTCATTATTTTTGAGCATTCATATCATTTAGCATATAATTGTTAGATTAATTGCATGTTATATCAGTTTCTTATATAGAATAGATTCATATCAGTTTATCTCATCTTATTGCATAGAAAATCCAAAAATATAGATTAATTTGTATTCATCTCATATCTAGATTCTGCATTCAAATCCTTCATTTAGGTGTCGTCAAGGTCATTAATCTCGGTCCAATCTGAGAATATCATACTCGCACTTACTAGAAGGCAGTAAATCACCTGGTTAGATTAGTTTCCATTTCACTGCACGATTTTGATTTCTGCTAACTTCTAATGTTTTACTGAAGTGTTGCGTCTACAGCTAGGTACAAAATTCACACACACAAGGTTCAATGATAGGACTAGTCTGGGGAAGTGGTCTTCCAAAGTTATGAAACAATGAGTTGTTTTGGAAGAAGTTGTCCTGTTCTTGAAATGAGAAAGCAGGTTGCGCTTGAAACAATGAATTAAAACACTCTTGGAACACTGGAGGTGATGATTGAGACAAGCTATCTTTCAAAGTACTCAACGAAGAACTTGAGGATCCCTCACAATGTTCAGATTGCACAATAGGTTCGAGACAACTTGTTTCCTGATTACGAGGCTTACCTCTACCTTGACCAGTATTATGAATGGGGTAAGTGTTGCCACTTCGAGTCATGAAAGTCATAGACGAAGATGAAATGAGAGAAGACTCGGGATAATGCTAAAACTCTATCTCTAAGAATAACGAAGAGGAGATAAAGGCTAGAACAACCGAGATGTGAGATGCACTTGGTACGAATCATCAAGAGTATGGCTAGAACAACCAAGATAAGACTATCACGACATGAGGTACAAAACCACAAAAGATGAGACAAACAAAGGAGAGACAAAATGAGTCAAAGCAATAATCAATTAGTTCGCAGCTCGAGACACTCAGTTTTAGACAATGAATGACAGGAAAATAGGTAAACAGACCTCAGAAAAAAATCATATCAAATAAAAAGTTCACCAGTCAACGGGAAATAAGTCATTGTTTTTGAAATCTGGGTACAGGTTCGCGCGAGAAAGTACCAGGCCGCGTGAGGAAACACCAAACTTCACACGAGAGAATGAAAGCTCACGTCAGGAAATGCTCTTAAAGATGAAATTTTGCATGGGAAAAGATCAAAGTTCAATATTTTGACACAGTTTACGAGGTAAAATGTCAAGTCCCGAGACACAACCTGAACTATTCTCTGATAGAATTTCTAGTTTTCGAATAGTTTGAAGGACAGTTTAATCAACAATCTCAGTTTTGAAGGTTTCAAGCATTCATTTACAAGCATGAAGTTTTGATCAAGCAATGGTGACACAAGTAGTCGCAAACAGACCTACCAAGGACAAAGCAACTTGGCAGTATCATGGGAGTCTTTATGATGGACAAGTTTAAGACTCGATAACAAACACATAGTTATCCCTACAAAAAAAATGGTAAGAACACAAAACCTTTGCCTCACTGCTTATGCGCATGCGTTCACCTCACACAACCATGTCACCCCCAAGAGGGCACCCATGTTTTTGGTGTTTCCAAGGACTCAATAGTATATGTTCAAAGCTTACCCTTGAAGCAGGGGCAAGTGTCATATACCACCTTCAAACATCTAGGTGCATGCCTATGGTGAGAATCTACGGGAGAGATCTTCCCCCTCCCTGGGCAAAGATTATGCCTCCTTTCGGAGGTGATCCGGGTAGGCAACTAACTAAGGAAATTTTTTAGTGGGCTTCCGTTCATACTAACCCTCAGTGCCCCCAATACAGGGCTAGGGCCTCGCAACCACACCAACACCCAAAAGTCATACACCCCTGCAAACAGGGCTAGGAGCGACACCGCTCAGTACAATAGACGGAGCCTTCTCAAGATGATAGTCAAAAGCAAGAGAAGGAAGTTAACATGGTTTTTGAGTCTTTAGACTCAACAAAACATTTTTTATTATAGTGAGGTGGAATCACCGACAATAGGTGTGTACTCACTTGGGTCGTTCCCAAAGGTTCAACTTCCGGTAGACCCTCTAAAGGTGACACAACTTGGCTTGGATTCGAGGGTTTGATTTTATGTTTCTCTCAAAGAGAGAAGAGCATACTTCTCTACCTCTTCACCTTACCCAAACACATCAAGCATATTCATCACTGAGTTAGTTTCACTCCACCAAATCCACAAGCTTTTAGGTTTCTGGTTCTCTCAGAGAGAGAAGAGCATAATCCCCTAGCAAGTAGAAGTGTTAAAGATTCACTACCTTGCTTTGCTTTCCTAGGTATCCATCATTCTAGCAACATCTGGGTCTCGGTTTCATCCGTGGGCATCACTTCCATGTAATGAAGAGCCTATTCCCCTAATTTTCTATGAGGACCCTTGAGAAATTTTAACAAAGCCCTAGTTATACTATGTGGATGAAAGCAAAAAAAGAAACACAATGTTTTAAATGATCTTTGGCAATCATCCTGTAAGCAAACTGCTAGCAAGTTTTATGATCTTCGACAAAGTGACCTACAGAACATTGTTATGTTGTGATAGAAATAGAGATATGAAATCAATAGCAGAAAGTAAATGTCAGAAAAAAACAACAATAAATTACAGAATCTGGAAATTTAACTGACTGACAGTGAAACTTTGCGCGAGAAAGTACTATGTTGCACGCGAGAAAGTGCAGGGGTCTGTGTGATAGAATGTTTCTCCGCGCGAGAGAGTGCTACAAGGAGCAAAAATTTCTCATGGTACGCTCAAAAATCTCACGTGAACTTCTGTACACAGAGAAGTATGAATGTACGATAGATTGCAGAATTCAAAAAAAGCTTGAGATTGATGAGGCCATAAATCAATTTTTCTGCCCCACGGTGGGCGCCAGAATGTCTATAGCTGAACGTGGACCTCTAATCCAGCCATATACACAACATAGTCATTGCTCGATCATCGAAATTATGAAGGTGAGTATGAATTACTCAATTCGCAATATCTATTGATTCGACCTGTTGCCTCCTAATTAGCCGAGGTGTTTGAATTACTCTCAGAACGAGAGCCAACAACCAAAAGACCAAACTAAGATGAAATATTTTTGAAAGCTTGAAAGATAAACAAATGCAATTAATCTAAGATGAATATGCCATTAATCTAAGGATAAAATGCATATTTTAGTCTAAGAACTTGAAAGAAATATGATAGTGCAAATTCTAATCTAAAGAACTTGAAATGAACATGAGAATTAAGCTATTAATCAATAAGCAAACTTTATTAAATGAGAATGCAATTACACTAAATGAGAAATCAAACTAATGTGCAATAAAAAGCTTGAAAATATGAAAGAATTGAGACTAAAATTCACTATAGTTTATGTGCTCTAAAAAATTGCCTTTTTTTTTCTAATGAGGAAGAAGGTTCATAATATAGGCAAGCCCGAAGAGAGGATGAAGAGTTTCTTGAAATGAAACGGTTGACTCTTCATTCCCATTTGAAATAAATATTGAGGAATTACTTAATTAAAAGAATGAATTATTGCCACATATGGATGACCCTTCAAATATTTTGAATTATTAAATCCAAATAAGATAATCCATTCAAATAACCAAGTAATATTAATTCCTTTTTATGTGTATTAGCTAAAGGGGGTGGGTTTAATTTAATTTAAAGCACTTAAGACTTTAGAATTAAATTAATTTATCATAGGGATTATTTAGCTAACAAAGTCGAATACTTAGGAATTAATTATGGTGTGAGATTAATGCAATTTAGGGTTTTTGTAATTGACACCAAGTCAAATAAAGTCAAGTAGGAGAGAGAAAATTGCCTATTAAAATAGGACTCTAATGAAGAAAATGCACCAAAATTGATTGAAATTATAAGGTGCCAATTTTGGGCTATTACACCCATGATGCATAGTTATTACCAATAAAAAATACAACTACAGGGTGGATTGTATATTCCATGATTTTACCCATGATGAACTTCTCACATGATACAAAATGAGATCCAGAAATCAATGCATCCCCCAAAATGCAATGAATCAAATAACACCCCCCTCCAAACACATGATTTTGGCACTTTATATGTAGTGCATGTACAATTGCCACTTGCTAGAATTTCCCAAAGTGGACTTCTGATTGTGATTAATACAACAGAAAATATGAAGCAATAATAGACTCATGCACAATTGGGATACAAGATCACTTAAGGATCTAATTGATTACAAGTACCAAAATAGGTCAAATGAGACCAAATGTTGAAAGTGAAATTTTTGTCCAAATAAGCCTATAATCTAATAGAAAACTTGGATTGTTCCTGAAAAATTATGCACTTTAAAAAAATGGCACTTGAAAATGTGTTTGTATGAGCCCAAACGAAGCCTCTGAAGTTGCAAAAATGAGAATCAAACAGGTACAGTCATCAAGAATTATAATTTATGAAAAATCCATACACTAAAACTAGAAAATGCACTAAAAAAGGTGCCTGGATGACCAAGTTATGGCCTCTCAAAGTTGGACTGCAAAATAAAAAATGCAAATGGTGAGGGGTCCAATCTTTCCAAATCTACTGACATTAGCAACACCACGATGTTAAATTTGACATCCAAACTACTGCCACAGCAGTGCAAAATTGCCCATAAATGATGGTTGAACAACCGTCAAAATTAATGCAGCAAAAAAGATTACACAGTCAGTATGTTAAATTTGATGTCCAAATATTTGTCAACACAAAACAAAAATGCCTAGATCTGATGTCCAAAAATGCATCAAATTTAACCCAATAAAAATTGACATGTCAGAAAAAGACCTCCATGCTTACTTGTCAACAAATGATTGGGTCGTATATTGTTGACATTCAGAGGGGTGATGTGGCATTGACGTGTGCGAGAGCTGATGTGGCTTCCATTTTGTTCATGTGGTAGATTTTGGTTTGTCAGATCTTGTGACGTGTGTGTTTGAGGTGGTATTGGGCACATGACGTGGCGTCACTGTTGGCGGGCTCGCTATCGTAGGTCTCACCCACGAGCTCAGTGACGAGCTCAGCTCGAGGATGAGCTTGACCGAGCTAAGTGGGGGTGATGATTGAGGGTGTGGGATTTTTATTCCCACATTCCCTATGTTGAGGAAATGTAGGGTTTAAATAGCCAAACCCGCAAGTATTAACTTGATGAGTAGTCATCGTATGGTGTGCTTCATTTATGAGTTCTGTGTCAATCTGGGTTGTGGTGAGGATTTGATTTGTCTTGTTAGTCTTCTATTCTTCTAATCTGATTTGGTGTGTGAATGTGATTTGGATAATTTGATTGGTGGGGATTGATGGGTC
Organism: Chamaecyparis obtusa; assembly: GCA_027943335.1. NCBI lineage: Eukaryota > Viridiplantae > Streptophyta > Pinopsida > Cupressales > Cupressaceae > Chamaecyparis > Chamaecyparis obtusa. The sequence continues at coordinate 62,420 of BSBK01006824.1, read as the reverse complement.
CATAATTTGTCCTTATTTTATGATATATTTATGCTCTGTTTCAAACATTTCCAAGACACTTGTTACACCTTTTTGTATTTGAACTTGTGAATATGCTATAAGTACAATTGAACCATCAAAACCTATGGGTGGATGATAGTTGATAAACACTAAATACCTTTTTGATAAATATTATACATATACTATAGTATTTCATATAGATGTTTGACTGTTTGTTCTAATATTTGGATTAGTTGAATGGTTAAATGCTTGGAGATATGTGTATGCTACTAACTTGTTAGGGAAAGAGGAATGACTGAAGAATGGATCAGTGAGCATTGATGAAAAGTGAGGAAGACTCAGTCATGATGATGGAAAGTTATTGTGGTGCCGTGAGACATGCCTGACAATTTGAAGGAAGAACCATTCCAGGAAATATAGGAACGTGTTTGTGCTATATCTTCTCTGTGATAAATGTTATGTTAAGCGGTTATACAACCTTTATGTTATTCTGTCATGGACTATTGTACTTTCCTTTCTTTATGGCACGAGTTAGTTAAAAGTTATCTTTTATGTTCAAATAAGCATCGACCCTCTATATAGAGGGAGATGATGGTTAGATAGAAGAGAGTCATATGGTTGTACTACTGATATAAAGCTGAAGCAAAATTACTTTTCCATTTCTGTGTTGTCTCACGGTAATGTAATCAATTTTATAAAAATATAATGAAGATGATATTCTGAGTGCAATTTGTGTTGGTAGCTAGTAGAAGCCGACCAAGGGGGCCCACTTGGAAGGTGGATTAGAATAGAGTACATTAAGTTGTTTTAGCATTTATTGCAATTCAAGTGAAGTTCATTGTTCTTTCCTATAGTACTATACACTGTGTATGTTCTTGCAACACTTGCAAAAATGATCATCATGAATGCTTTGGACTGATAGAATAGACTAAGATTGAAGTTGTAATTGCTAGTGTCATTTTCCATTAGTAGTTGTGTGCGTTTACTTTCAACAATAGTGTAAGTTTCTTTCATGCTTTTACCTTCCTGCAACTTAAGCAAAATGACTTCATGAGAGATTTAGTGCACAAACAGTGTTGTCCCATTTCAAGTATACGTCCCTAGGTTGACAATTTAAATGCACTTCATGATAGGGAAAATAATACTTATTTCGAATATACTATTCCTAGGAGAAGCCATGACATGATTATTATTACCTATTATGGGGTTGTTCATTTTTGGCCCTGTTGTCGAGGATGGTGTCAAGATAAGAGCCTCATTGAATCATTTTAGATAGTTTCCCTCTTTCTACATAGTAGTTTGTAGCTTTGAACTTGCTTCACAAGTTTGTCATTCTACCTGCATGCATCGAAGGGAAAGAAGATGTGATGTCTTTAGTAGATTCCTTCCAAGAGAACCCAGTAATCTAAAGAAGTTGAATTACCTTTTGTTGATGCAGTCCTGAATTTCCTTTAGTATCCTCATCCGTAGAAGACCCCTTTGATCCATATCATCTTCGACCTTTTTCTAAAATATTGGCCAGTTTTCTTAATACTTCCATTGCAAGTTTACCTGTTCCTAATAATCCTTTGGCTATTGTCGCTTCCCAACCACAACTTCACTCCCAAGTACATGCAGTGATGGCACAACCTACATTTTTGTTCCCTATTCCTAGTCTTATAAACAATGTCAATCTCAAGAACATACTTCTTGCTGCACTTCCAAAGTTCTATGGTCTAGTCACGAAAGACCCTAACACCTTCCCATTTGAGTTTGACATCCTTTGTCGAAGCTTTGACTATAACACTAATAGTTACAAGCTCAAGTTGTTTCCAACAATGTTAAAAGAGTCGACTTTAAGATGGTTCATGGGATTAGCGGCTAATGCAGCAACTTCTTGGGATGATATGTGGAATTTTTTTCTACATAAATATAAAGAGTATTGTAAAGGGGGTGATTTAAGGGGGATGACATTTTTTGAATGTCACAAAAGGAAGATGAGACTATGGAAGATTGTATTTCACGCTTCCTGTATAATCTGCAGAAGAATCCTCAGCATGTGCTGCAGGAGTCACAAAAACTCATTTTCTTGAGGGGAGTAAACGACAATTGTCTTGAAACACTTGATCTTATGGATGGAGGAGACATTTCTCAATCTTCCCTGCCAGGATGATCTTAAGAAAATCTGCCTTAAATATTCAAGATTAATTGTGAAGAAAGGGAGAGGATTTCGACCCACACTTGCTAAAGGGAATGGCTCCAGTATCTCTAAAATGGAGATTTCCAACCTGCTGTCAGATTTCAAACAGGATATTATTAATGATGTTGCTACACATTTGGACACAATGCAGGCTAAGAAGAAGCATGAAGATAAAGAGGCAAAGCTAGCTGAATATTGCCCTCAATGTCGGTGGCAAAAGAAGAACAATCAATGCAAGTTGGTGACAAATTTGGAGACCCAACACCTGCCTATCGAGTTCAGGCAAATAGAAGGAGAGGATGAGCAAGTGTTCTTTGTTGCTCAACATCGGCCATGGGCCCCTAGACAAGGTATGCCCCAAGATCCCTTGCAATGTTTTAATCCTTATAATAACCAATGGCAGAACCAGAATTTTCAATACCATCCTCAGTATTCCCAACCTGCTTAGAATAATGCTTGGCCTAATACTCAATAGAACTAGTGGTTTAATTCACAACAAACCCAATGGCCACAACCTCAAAACCAATGGTAGCCACCACAAGGGAATTGGAAACCATATAACCAGTGGAAAGGATCCCAACAATGGCCTAATCAAAATCCTGGTTATCAATCTTTACCACCTCCAATGTCTCAACCTGCACTCATGCCATCTCCTACAACTGCAAGTCCTCCTCCAAGGCCGACACTTTTACCTGCTCAACCACAACCTAATCCTAACAACAGGCAACAAAAACAACCTATGTATACTGTAGATGTCCCACAATACCTTGCCTATGCATTAGAAGTCACTGATATTCACTTAAGATATGGCACTACTTTACCCGCACCAGAGCCCCCTGTTATTACAGAAGTTCCGAACCTTCCTGGGTCATCCCCAATGTGAACTAATTTTAACTAAGCTATTATTGATAACCCACAAGATAAAATTTATTCCTAGATTTTATTATTTTATTCATGATGACAGATCATGGAGTTTGATTTGAAACATTGATGCAAATAATTTTACATAGTAGAATCCAGAAATCAAGCTTACCTAACTACAATCTTATGATAGATTTTATGATTTGTTATAGTTTTTATGACAACTCACACACAACAAATTAGTTTGTATTTTAGCTTAACTAGAATACAAAATTAAGTACATAATTTATACCCAAAAATATCTCAAAAAAAAATTTCCTTAATAAATTTTATTAGGTAGCTAGGTGAAAGGGGGCAATAGTTTTACATGATCTATTTTTACTAACTCTAAATTGCAACAATTACATATTCTATCTACCATTCTTCTCTAACTATTATGTATCTTTCACACTTGCACCTAAGATGATATAAACTACTCTTAACAATATTATTATGAATAATCTGTTAGATACAATTTATTCCTAATATTATGATCTTAAGTTACAACTACAATCTTACTGCAAATTTTATGATCTTTCAAAAATTTTATGACAACTCAAATACAACAATTTTTATTGTATAAAAAAATTCCCCTAAAATATCTCAAAAATAACTATAGTAATATATAGATTGAAGTCTTCACTAAAAATCACAAGAAGGGAGAACATTCAAATAATTCTCAATGGCGGCGGCTATGCTCCCCATAAAACGCACCACAAACAAAAAAAATTCAAATCTGTGAAAATGCTCAATTTTTTTTTTTGTTTTCGATTCAAAACAACCAGATTATGAAAAACAGATGCTGAAATTTTCACAAAGATCTGTTGTGTTTTCAAATTGATTAATAGTACATTCTATCTGAAGGATAGCCGTGTCCATTATCAATGTACCATGACGCTGACTACTCTGTCCTCTACCAATTTAAGATGTGTACCCAAGCACAATCAAATTTGTCTTTAGCATTATTGGTAGTGAATTCTTCAGGAACCCGCCATTAATGTGAAAACGACGCATAGAGTGAGGGTGTCCACCAAGGCCAACATAGCATATTATGAAGATATTTCACTCTTCCCCGGCCTAGAAATATTTCAGTAAAAAGAGCATGAAGAGAGATTGCATGGAAGTGGCGCCTTAGAGATAAAGTTTCAACGTATAAACATACAGTAAACAAAACTTTTTAAATGCAGAATAGTGCAGGGCTCAGACCCTTTCTAGAAGGTTAGGTACTCTGCTATTTAATGCCATGCAACCTTAAATGCCACGTAGGTAGATGATTATATATTCTGCCACATATAGACATGCAAATAAATCAAATAACCTCACGCATTAGAGCACCTGACGTGGCAATATGAAAAGCCACACACTTGTTAAAGCCGCCTTAGGCTAGGTACTAGCATGCAGTGTATCATTGATTGATTGCGTAAGCAGTCGATAAGAATCCATTGGCTGCTGAAAGTGACATGGTACCTAACGTATGCCCAAATTGAAATATTAAAATGAAGATTGCGAACAACATTTTAGTTACGGATAGCATATCAAAGAAAATCATGATTTTTCTGATGAGAACGCATATGATCTAAATCAAAAATTAAATACAACAATTATTATAGAATATGGAGAATTAATATCTTTAATGATCTTTCAAATCATTAAATAAGTGCAAATGAATAAGGGCTGGAGGTTAAATTATTCAATTTTTAACATTGTAGAGAAAAGCCTTGAAAATTATTTGTACAATTAAATGATCTGTAATATTCTTCAATGAAATTTAAATCTACTTATAATGCTTCACTGAGATGGTGATTTATTAAGATAAATTATCATAAGTTTTTTTGGTACTATTGAATGATAAGTACAACATAGCATAGAATATGGACAGTCTCTATGGATTCAAGAGAGGGCCCATAGTATATTTTACAAGTTTAGACTTTTAAATATACTAAGAGAAAGTGTATTCAAGTGGCCCCATAGTCATGATGTAGAATTTATTATTAGTAAAGAATCTTTTGTTATCATCATCAAAATTCAATCTATATTTCTTTTATTATTCAATTATTTAGAAGATGTTTCATCAATCTATAAAGATCTCACTACTAAAACTTATAATTGACACCATCAAAACAAACAAAAAATAAGAACAAACTAAAAATAAATATTAATCATCACAAACCAAATAAAGAAATAAAACAAATATATTAATAAGACTTGTTTATACAAAATTTATACACCTCTATCATCAATGACCTACGCAATCATTACAAACCAAATACACTAAACCACTACAGTATTCATGCACCTAATTTTATCAGTATTAACCCACACAACCCTTGACAGAATCGAAGACTAGTTATTCAACGCCGAAATGATTCGGCAATTTGCTCAATGTCATGAGCAAACTTGTTCAAGCCAAGGAAGGAAGAGCCACCCGGACTAACTGCTTTAACTGCCGCCTCCTTCACTTTCAACACCCTCTGCCTCGTCTCCTCACAGTCCATAATCCTCCCTACCCCCTTCTCCACCTCTTCTCTGGTAACCAACTTATTTTCATCAACATCCACACCCTCAAAATCCATCCCAATCTTCCACACATCCTTCACAAATCTGCAATTCAGAAACTGGTCCATAAAATAAGGCCATGCCAGCATAGGAATCCCGAAGCTGAAGCTCTCCATAACAGAGTTCCATCCACTGTGAGTAAGAAACGCTCTAACAGAAGAATGCGACAGAACTTTCACCTGCGGTGCCCATCTCACAATCAGCCCTCTGTCTCCAATCCGTTCTAAGAACCCATGCGGCAAAACTGCAGGCTTTCCTTGTGCAACATCATTTCGCAGAACCCACAGAAAAGAGTGCTGGCTGGTCTCCAAACCCAGAGCAATCTCTTGCAGCTGTTCATTCGATTTGACGGCGAGGCTGCCAAAGGAGACGTAAATCACAGAAGCAGCAGGCTGCGTGTCTAGCCATTCGAGACAGCTGTCATCCTCTGCAAACATGCTTGTGGACCGCACGACATTTTTGTTCTCCAAGAAATTGGGAAGAAAGAGAGGACCCACTGCCAGAGCAGGATGCCCGTTTATCGACAGCGCCGCCACTGCTTCACTCCCTTCCAACTCCTCTACCGTGTTCACCAGCACGTAATCTCCTCTGTTCTGAAGTCTGCTTTGATGGAGATGTTTCTGGACTAGAATATCGGCGGCGCTCTCAGCACGGTAGACGGACAAGAGATCGGTCGGTAGTAGAGGTGGGAGATTACCGGGCAAACAGGTGATCAAATTCTCCCGCCTCTTCGCTTCCCCCACTGTAATCAAACAACATAAAGGTTTAGTAAAGTGAGATAAAGGTTTTTGGGATTTTTTTTTTTGGTTATGGATAAGCTTAGATCTAATGAAAAATGAAAATGAATATTATGTTATAGAGTTTAATTCTAGTGTACATAGAGGTCAATATTTCTTAGAAAGCAAAAATTCTTATTATTTATTATAGATCAACTCTCATCAACTTCATTGTGAAACTGGGTGTTGGAACAGACCAAGAAAAAATTTGGGTGAAAAGAGTGTGTATTTTCTGCACTTTCGTAAAAATGGATACATAAAAATATTTTATTTTGTTATCTATTAGTTTCACAAGCATTTTTGGGATAAAGAATGAGAAACAAAGGGCGGAGTTTAATCTCTCTTAATCATCATCAAAAACTATAAGAAGGGTCAATCTCTCTTGGAGAGTCAAAATTCTAGTTAAAAACCAATTTTCAATAACTTGGCACTGAAAAGGGATGTTGAAAAGACAAAACAAAAAGCTTGGGAAGAAAGAATGTGTATTTTCTGCCTTCTAAAAGTGGATACAAGAAATTGCAGGTAAGCTCCATCCAAAATGCATCTTTGACTAAATTTCAAAAAATGGAACACAACAGATTTTCGCGAAACTTTCAGCATTTGTTCTTCTTGATCTGCACATTGTGTGATCGAAAACCAAAAAAAATTGCAAAAAAATCACTATATTTTTGCAAATCTGTAAAAAAAAATTAGACTTTTTTTTTTTGTTTTTTTTATTTTTGGTACATTTTAAATAGAACTTAGCCACCACCATTTTAGTGTGAGGCGTTCTAGAACAATAAAAACAGTTAATTTAATATCTTGACAACTAATTTTTAGATTGATTTATTCAACATTCAGACAATTGAACAATTGAAAGCATTCGAAAAAAAAACTGAGATTCTAAAATCACAGTAAACATTTTAGGAAAACTCATCTCATTCTGCAAAATGCAATTAGAAAGCTAGGAATACGTACATTTCACAGGAATGTATCCCCGGGCGAGAAGCAACTCAGCGTTAAACTGCGTAATCGACATAGCAGCACACATTGTCCAGACCAGAACTCTGGGCACGCGGAGATTGAGGGCGAGCTGGTGAGTGCAACACATGAAACTATCACCAATAATACATGTAATGGGAGGAATTTCATCCGAATGAGCGGCAACAAGATGCTGCTCCAAAACAGGGGCTAAATTTTCCAGTGCAGTCAAATAACCGATAAGATCAGCAAGACGATCATGATCTGCCGGTAAGCCGTCAGGGATTGTCAAGAACCGAAACCCTTGAACCGGTTGCTCATTTGCATGTCCGCCGGAATGTTGCATGCGCCGAGAGCTCCAGTCCGTGTTAACGAAGGTGATGAAGAATCCCCTTTGGGAAAGCAGGTGAGCCAATTGAATGAGAGGATTGATGCTGCCCTGTACAGGAAATGGCGCCATGACTGCGTGCAGAGACTTCGCCATTGGTGGTGATGAGACTGCCCACTTTTCTTCCTGTTTTTCTTGTATGAACTCAGAAATCGAAAAACATCCACAGTTACGCCAAACAGAGGATCGCGTACGGCTGTTATAAACTAAGATTGGTCTTATATTGTTTGTCAAGGAAATAACGTGAGAGGTGTTTTGGATAATCCACCAGATGTAATCTATTGCCAGATTTTATGATCTCGAGTTACGACAGCAATCTTCTGGCAGATTTTAATGATCTTTTGTAGATTTTGTGACAACTCGCGTACTATAATTTTGGTTTTGGTTTTTTATTGTTGGCTTTTAATGAAACCGGAGTTTCTATTTACGTCCATTTATGTTGCAATGTACGTAGGCTTATTCAATGGACTCTTTGTTGTTTTCGCTCCTTTGTATTATTTTGTTTTCATTTTGAATCTTCCGTGAGGAGCAATGGTGGAATTGTCTATTTGCGTCTCTACTAAATAATCAATAGTACTTTTTAAATTTATTTGTTTTTGTTTGTCTTGTTTTTCTAACAAGACAGGTAAAGAGACAACATCTAAAATATCACTCTAATTGATTTACATTCATCTAAGTTGGAGATTTTATCCTATAATTTTTTTGTTGTTTGTCATTAATTTTAAAAGACAAAAAACCACATATTCTATTCATCACTTTTCTCTAAGTATTGTATGTCATTTTTTATGAAAAGATGTCAACATTTTTATTAATTAGATAATAATAGTAGACAAATTAACCAAAAAATGATGGGTGGATAAGAAATCACACCTCTAGGATTCACTAAAAAAGATGGGTGAATAAAAAATCTCACCCTAGATTTCACAAAAAAACAATGGGTGGATAAGAAATCACACCCTTGGTATCACATAGGGCAAGGCTCGAAGCAAGACATGCTAAGAGATAACATTGGTGTAATTGATTTGCTTATTCAAGTAAATTGAACATTTTATGATATCATGTTTTGTTGTATTCACTAGCTTCAAAATGCAAAATCCACATATCCTATCTACCACTCTTTTCTAAGCATTGTTTATTCTTTTTTATTGTTTATGAACACATGTTGGACCAACATTTTTTTATTAATTATATAATAATAATAGTATGCATATTCACCAAAAATAAAGATGGGAGGGTAAGAAATCACACCCCTAGATTTCACAAGATAAGTTATAGGTGGATAAGAAATCGCGCCCTTAAAATCACATAGGGCAAGACTTGGAACAAATTTTTTTTTTTTTTAAAACATAAAAGCCACCAAACAACAAGAGCAGGAGGAGGCGGGCTCTAATCACTCAACTTACCACATACATCTACAAGGTCGAGAGTGATGTTAAGGGGTTTCCACCTCTCTCCATCTTTCAGTTTTGCACCTAAGATGATGTGAACTAAACCTTAACTAAGCTATTTTGGATGTCCACCATATGGAATTTAGTTCCAGATTTTATGATCTACAATCTTATTATAGATTTTATGATCTTTAATAGGATTTTTGAAAACTTGTGTATAATAAACTCGTGTATCATTGGCTTTAATTGAAGAGTTTATATTTACATCCATGGGAACAAGCAACCTATGGGACCCAACATAAAAAGGTATGTTACAATGTACATAGTATTGTTTAATAGTCTATCCTTATTATCTCTCGTTTGCATTTCTTTTCTTTTGAGTTTGGATCTTCTTCTAGAAATTTTAATCAAATATTCTATTATGTTTTGCTATTTTTTTGTGAACAAGACATTCAAAGTGACAACATTTAAATATCATTATAATTGATCTGCATATCCATATAATGTGTACATTATGTGATGTAGTGTCATTTCTTTTTCACTAACTCCAAAGTACAAAAACAACATATTTTGTAGATGTCACTCTTCTCTAAGTATAGTCCATCTTTTATTCTTGCACCCTAAATGATGTGAGCTAGTCATTAACTAAGATATCGATACTTTCTCTTTCTATTTTATTATTTTTCCTTACAAAATTTTTGAACGTATTCCAATGTAAAATTGAGTTTTAAATGTTGGAAACGATTTGATGTTGAGGGGGGGGGGGTGAATTAGCATGATCAACAAAAGATAAAGTAAAGATTTCATATACACATGAACACATAAGAACACTAGATTTACATGGAAAACCCAAGATGGGAAACATTATGGTGAGAAGTGTACTCATTGTATCCAAAAATTTGATTACAATGTTTTAGGCTAGAAGCAAAGGAGCTCAATGTCCCTACCAATGTAGGCACACTATGAAGGTTTCACTAATATTCCTTAATAAACAAAAATAGAAACTCGCTAATTCAACAAAGATGTAGTTGAATCCCCTGATCAATAGTAATGACCTTATAGTATGATCCTTCCAATAAATTCTTAGTTCTACCTTGTTCACACAATATTGCCTTCACACTTTAATCACATAAACTTCACAGTTATTCTCACACACACTCTTAGGTCATTCTCAATCCTTTCCATCAAAATATATAGTGATTTTTTTATCGAAAATACCAGCAAGGTTGGCCATATACAAAAATAAGCATTATTAATACAAGGTCGACCACCTTGAATTACAAATGCTCAATGTGGTCCACTCTAGGAAATAGAGAGGAGCCAATTACACCCCAAAATATATTTTTTAAATAATATAATTAAACCATAAGCATCATAACTTCCAAATCTGGACCCAAAGGCAATGTGTGAAAATGCATTGAAAATGAGTTACTTGTCAATCCCAAAACATTCTTCAATACATGAAACACCACCCAAAGCATGAAACTCCAAAGAAAAAGTACCGTAAGCCTCTTATCTCTCCTCCTAACTTATATTCAAACTCAACCAACATGATCCAAGTCGCCACAAATAGCTAAGTTGTCCAAAATCTAACACAGATAGTAGATAATCACATACATGTGACAATAAATCTACACTTGCAATGAAAAAAAAAACAAGAGATATTTGAACTAAAACATCACATAAACCATTTGACCAAGTCCACTAGACTACATTCCCTGAAATTCCTCTATAGAGTAACACAAGTCATTCATGAAGCCCATCCAAACCATCATGGCAATCAGCCTTATTGTCAACCAAACAACACATCTTATATTTGTCAAATAATCAATATGGGAACATGTCCACATGATAGTGCAATATTTATAGTAATCAGTCATTAAGTCTAGAGCAACAACCATCCATCATTTCAAGACATTCTTTAATAAGATCTTCAAATACTCTTTCTTTCATATTTCAATCTTCCAAAATCAAATATTCGTCATCACTCAATGCCATAGACTCGGTAACTTCCTTATTCATCTTTTCATATCTTCTTCATCAATCATAACCTCAGCAAGGTCTTCTCAATATCAATGCTAGAATAATATTTCATCTATTTCTCAACAAATTCTTCTTAGTCTCAACAACCTTCTTTCTTCCTAACAATATTTCATGTATTTCTCAACAACCTTCTTCTCAACAATATTTTATTTATTATCAGCAAACCGCCTACACAAATCATAATGCTAACAATATCTCCCTTTGTCATTGATGACAACACCAATGACCATTGAAACCAAGTATCCTTTTGAATATCCTTCTCCCCCTTTGACATCAAGGATAAAGGATGAAATACCAATTCTTTTTTTATCACAAATGATTGTCATGATTTCTCCTACTACATGAGATTATTGGTATTGAGGAGCACTAAGAGAGGGTGAAACAATGCTCTAAAATTCCTAGCTCCATCGATCATATTCTTTAACCATAAGTTGAATGCAATCATAAGTTTAAAAAAAGAATATATAAAGAAAACATTCATAAACTCATGACACCATGTTTTTTTGTGTGGAAACTCAATTAAGAGAAAAACCATGGTGGGGATGGAACCTACAATTATCTCTATAGAAATAATAAAGACTTGGTTAAGGGAAATAGTACAAAATGGAATGTACTTTGCATTTAGGCCCACTGCCTAGAGCTCGCTGCTCAAATTAAATAACATATAGAGGCCCACTTCTATACAAAATATTTGGACTACAATACAAATGGTGAAGTAAGAAGTAGCATCAAATATGCCTATACAATTCCATTCAAGTACAACACATATATATCAACCTAACCTCTGCAATTAGGTTATCTTCATTCATTGAATATTAATACATCATCTTTGATCTTTGCACAATATCCTCTAGCCATTGCTACTACAAATCATCACAACTTAGGCATATATACCCAATAGAAAAAATAAAATAAGTTAACTTCTTGGCTCCAAGAACATAAATAAAATATTTAGAACCTCAATCAAAACAATGATCAAATCTTCATGCTAACCTTGACCAAAGCATAGATAACATATATCATGTCAGTGTTGGAATTGCTCCTGACATGTTTTTTCATTGATGCCAACATATATTTCATAAGGTTGACTCAACTATATCTGATGTTCCAGTAATATTGGTTAAGACAAGAACATGTAGAATCATCATGGTTGTATGGGATGTGTATGACATTTCTGACTCTGTGAGTGTGGATTTATGTTTCAGATGAAATTTAGATCTTATATCTAAGATCACGTGCAATAATTTAATCAGAGTCCAATAAGTTACATCAGTTTTGGTACAGATTGGTTGCTAGAACACAAAAAGAGGTCTATTGTAGATTTAGTCTCTGAATTTTTGTGTTTGCTTGGATGCGAGATGGATTCGGGATATATGAGTTCAGGATATGATAGAAGAATCATTAAGGAATAATTTTCCTTATTCCTTGATCAACGTTCTCTTGGTCAACATCAGTTGCAGTGTGTGAACTTGCGAGGTCTTATTTGGTGTCGACCTATGGGATGTAATGTGTTCTACCTTTTGTGAAGATCTTAGTTATGGATTATGGAGTATGTTGGCCGACTGATGATTGTTATTTTCTTTTCCAAGATCCTATGTGTAGCTTGACAAGAGTTTATGTAAATTATTTTTATTAGGAAATTCCTAATTGATGTTGACCTAATAAATCATTTGTATCTTGTATAAACGAATAAAATAAGTGATGGGAAGAGTGTGGGTGTAGATGCAAATATGTGGATGTGAGGACTGCTGATATAGAGTGAGAAGTGTGATTATTATACTTCATTGGAACTATTTTAGCAAAGGAGTTGTTAGTCAATTCGTTATCTGTGATCAGTATATTTATATACTTTCATTTGGATAGTAGTTCGAGAAGGTGGGTTTAACCTTCAGAAGGTGGATTTAACCTTCAAAAGGTGGATTTAACCTTCACATTGGGCAATTTACTCCGAGCGATGAAAAGCTCATCCTATCAACTCCTAACAGGGTTGCTGACTCAAAAAAAGGAGCTTGTCCTTTAACAGGGACTTTGTACTGGTTGTATGTATTTGCTCCTAATAGGGAAAGATCTTGTAACTAAAATATTTTATTACTAGTGCATTATTTGTGGGTTTCATCCCCAGTGGGGGTTTTCCCTTAACAGGGTTTCCTTGAGAACAATTCTTGGTGTTATGATCTGTGTTACTTTTGAGGTTTTAGATTTGTATTTACTATTTTGATATGAAAAGATAAAGTTTTGTATTAATGACATACAACTGATTCACCCCCCCCATCTCATTTGTATCCAACAATTGGTATTAGAGCTATTGGTCCTCAAATAGAAAGCTTGACCGCTTGAGGTAATCTAAAGATGGCTTATTACTGGAAAGACAATCCTAAATTTGATGCTAAAAACTTTGACAACTAGAAGAACAAGATGATGACACATTTGTTTTGCCTCGGAATTGGTTATTGGATGATTACAAAGAATAAGAAAAATATTATTGCAGAAATTGATTTGCCTAATGCTACTGATGATGAAAAGAAGATTTTTTCTTGCAAAATGGTTGCAAGGGAAGCTTTGATAAGTGCACTATCTAAAGTAGAATTTACAGAAGTTAAGGACCTTGATTCATCTCATGAAATTTGGGGAAGACTGGAAGCACTTTATGAAGGAGACAAGTACACCAAGCAGGCAAAGTTACAAAATTGGAAGACAAAGATCAAAAATCTAAAAATGTGAGAAGATGAAAATGTCACAACTTATGTCTAGAGGGTTTCACAAGTTATTACAAGGATCATAAATTCAGGAGGCACTTATACTGAAGAAGAGGTCATCGCAAAGATTATGAGATCTTTGACACCTATTTACAAGACCAAAGTTTAGGCGATTGAGGAGATCATTCCATTGACTCGGGGTTTCAATAGAGAGATGTTGATAGCTAAGTTAACTACCTTTGAGGGAATAGAATTACAAGATTTAGTACCTAAGATAGAAACTGCATTCAAGGAAATTATTCGTAATGACAAAAAGACCTCATCAAGCCTTGCGAGAACTAGTAGGCTTAAAAATTATCATGAGCTTGGAGACTATGGATATGATCTAATGGAAATTGATGAGGAAAATAGGAAGATGGACGAACTTGTTGCTCTAATTGTAAGAAAGGAGAAAAGAGGTAAGGGTAAATTTGAAGGAAAATTACCTTTAAAAATTTTTTCTTGCAATAAAGTTGGTCACTTTATATCTATATGTCCTACAAGAGTCTATAAATAGAAACCTAAGTTCACTAGGCCAGATTTCTATGATGAGGAATGTTATTATGCTAGTGAAGGTATTTTTGATGATGATTCAATAGTAGATGAGATTGGGTTTGTAGCTATAAAGGATAATGAACCTATTCATAAAGAAAAAGCCTTAGTATCACATGTTGAAAATAAACATGATTAGATCATTGATAGTGGATGCTCACATCACATGACTGGTGATAAAGATAGGTTTGTTTAACTAAAGATGCATGATAGTGGAGTTGTCAAATTTGGTGATAATACTCCCAAATTGATTGTTGGAGTAGGATCTATTTCTTTGGATGGAAAAACTAACATTGATAATATGTTTCTTGTTGATGGACTTACGCATAACCTGTTGAGTGTTGGATAGCTTATGGATAAAGGTTATTTGTTATAATTCAATAATGGATCATGTACTATTAGAGGACAAAAGGGAAACCTGAAGCATTAGGAACAAAGACAAGAGGTAATGTATTTCAGTTGAATGTCACTGATGTAAAATGTTTTATTTCTTAGATTGATAAAATTTGGCTATGGCATAGAAGATTTTGTCATGTGAATTTTGTAGCATTGTGAAGGCAAGTAACATCAACGTGGCTAGGGACTTACCAAAAATTATGAAGCCCTCTAACACCATGTGTAGAGAATGTGTAATGGGAAAGCAAACAAAGGGGACTTTCCAAAGAAAGTCATACACTTCCAAATGGGAAGCTAGATCTGGTGCATACAGATCTTTGTGGTCCTATAAGGATTGGATCCTCTTATGGTGAAATGTATTTCATACTATTTGTTGATGATCACTCTAGAATGATGTGGGTTTCTTTTCTTAAATAAAAATCAGAGGCATTTGACAAGTTCAAGATGTTCAAGGAAAAAGTAGAAATTGAATCAATTCTGAAGATAAAATGTTTGAGGTCAAACAAAGGAGGAGAGTTTACATTTGTTTCATTTAATTCTTACTACGAAGAACATGGGATATGCAGGCAAACATCTTCTCCTATGACTCCACAAAAAAATAGGACTACAGAAAGAAGGAACATAACTATATTGGATGCTGCTAGAACAATGATGATTGAAGGAAATTTATCGCATGTGCATTGGAGGGAAGAATTTAGTACTACAGTTTACACTTTGAACAGAGTTCAAATCAAGGAAGGTAATACTAAAACACCTTATGAACTTTGGTTTGGCTATGCTCCTACTGTGAGATATTTCAAAAATTTTGGTAGAAAATATTTTATCAAAAGAGATGATGAGGTAGGTAAGTTTGATTCAAGAAGTGATGAAGGCATATTTCTTGGTTATTCGACCAAAATTAAAGCTTGCATATGTTTTGAAATTTGAGATTGAGAAAGATGGTTGAGAGTATTAATGTAAAAATTGATGAGAAGTTTCAAGATCAAGAAATAATATGTGATCAAAACTCAAAAAAGACTATTGAAGAAGAAGAGTTGGTTGAATTTGAAAATAACAGACAAATATGTGTAAGTGAACAATCTGAAGCTCCTAAAACTCCAAGGTATGTACCAAGAAATCATCATGAAGATCATATTATTGGTGATAGGAATATAGGCATGTTAACTAGGTCTAAGGCTAGAGAGGAATTATGTTTGATTTCACAAGTGGAACCTAGAACTATTGATGAGGCTTGAAAAGATGAATCATGGATTAATGTAATGAAAGAAAAACTAGATCGGGTAATAAAGAATAAAGCTCAGGAACTGGTTTCTAGACTTGAAGGAAAGGATTTTATTGGAACTAAATGGGTATTCAAAAATAAAATGAACGAAGAGGGAACAGTTATAAGGAATAATGAAAGATTGGTCTGTAAAGGCTACTCGCGGAAAGAAGGAATATACTTTGAGGAAACCTTTGCACCTGTGGCTAGGTTGGAGGCAATAAGATTATTTATTTCCTTTGCTACCTATAACGACTTCAAAGTGTATCAGATGGATGTGAAATCTGCATTCTTGAATGGTGATCTAGAAGAAGAGCTCTACATTGAGAAACCTGATGATTTTCTCATGACATATGACAAAGAAATGGTTTGCAAGTTGAAGAAGGCCATGTATGGATTGAAGCAAGCTCCTAGAGCTTGGTATGCATGACTTTCCAAGTATTTATTACATCTTGGTTTTAGAAAAGGTAGTGCAAATAGTAATTTATAGTTGAGAACTAGAAAGGATGGAATCCTGATCATATTGTGGATGATATTATCTTTGGGGGAAATGATGAAATGAACAATAAATTTTCTAAAGAAATGAAATATGAATTTGAAATGTCTATGATTGGTGAAATGAAGTAATTTCTTGGTTTGAAAATTACACAAAGTAAACATGGCATTTTCATTTCTCATACCAAGTATCTCAAGGAGTTACTGAAAAGGTTTGGCATGGAATTTTGCAAACCTATTGGAACACCTATGATTACTAGAAGCAAGCTTACTACAAATAATGAAACTCAAAATGTATATCAAATAAAATACAAATCCATGATTGGAGGATTACAGTATTTAACATATACCAAACCCGATATTGCAAATGCAATTGGAATTTTTGCAAGGTTTCAAGAAGATCTAAAAGAGACTGAATATATGGCAGTAAAAATGATATTTAGGTATTTGAAGGGTACATTGGAATTTGGGTTGTGGTATGTTAAGTCAGATGACTTTACCCTCCATGCATACACTGATGCAAATTGGGAAGGATGTATTGATGATAGTAAGAGAACCAGTGGTGGTGCATTCTTCCTTGGGAAGAGGTTAGTTTCTTGGCTAAGCAAGAAGCGGGATTGTGTTGCTCAATCTACTGTTGAATCAAAATATGTGGCAAATGCTTTAAACTATTCACAGATTATATGGATGAAATAGATGTTGAAGGATATTAGAATAATCTTTGAAGAACCATTTGCGATTCATTGTGACAATAAAAGCACAATCAATATGTCATTGAATCTTGTTATGCACTCAAAAACCAAAAATATCTCAATCAAATATCATTATTTAAGAGAGAAATTTGCAGAATAGGAAGTCAGAGTTGATTATGTCAGTACAAAGGAGAAATTAGAAGATATATTCACTAAACCTTTTCCAAAATATATATTTGAGTATCTCAGAGATATGCTTGGGGTGAAAACCCCTCCTTGCAAAAACTACATGATGAAAGAATGCATAAATCCAATAGCTATCAGAGCTATATTCTTCTATGGACTTGATGCTTGGATGCACTCCTCGGGGAAAGTGATTGCAGGACATAACAACACTTATTTGGGTGATTTGGTACCTATTTCTAGGAATGAATATTTTTAAAATTTACACCTTGTTGTGGTGAAATTTTTAGAAGAAAAAGTATTCATTTTTCATTGATGTCAAAGGGGGAGAAATACAAGAAAAACCCCCAAGGGTTCAAGGGAGCTTTGTAGAGGGTATTGAGATGATTGTTGGGATGATGGTTTTTCTCATATGTTTTCATCAATGCCAAAGGGGGAGATTGTTTGAATTGTTCTTGATATGTATTGTCATTTATGTCAACATATGTTTCAGAAGGTTGACTCAACTGTATCTGCTATTGCAATAATATTGGTTAAGACAGGAACATGCAGAATCGTCATGGTTGTACGGGATGTGTATGACATGTCTGACTCTGTGAGCGTGGATTTATGTTTCAAATGGAATTTAGATCTTATATCTAAGATCCCATGCAATAATTTAATTAGAGGAATAAGTTACATCATTTTTGGTACAGATTGGTCACAGGAACAAAAAAAGAGTTTGTGGTAGAGTTAGTCTCTGAATTTTTTATGTTTTCTTGGATGCGAGATGGATTCAGGATATGATAAAAGACTCATTAAGGAATATTTTTTCTTGTTCCTTGATTGTCGTACTCTTGGTGACATCAACGGTCAGTTGTAGCATGTGACGTTGTGAGGTCTTATTTGGTGTTGACCTATGGGATGCAGCATGTTCTACCTTGTGCGAAGATAATTTATGGATTATGGAGTATGTTGGCTGACTAATGATTATTATTTTCTTGTCCAAGATCTTGTGTGTATCTTGACAATAGTTTATGTAAATCATTTTTATTAAGAAATTCCTAATTGGTGTTGACCTAATAAATCATTTGTAGCTTGTATAAAGGAGTAATGCAAGTGATGCAAAGAGTGTGGGTTTGGATGTGAATGTGTGGATGCGAGGACTGTTGATGTAGAGCAGTGAGTATGATTATTGTACTTCATTGGAATTTTTTTAGCAAAGGAGTTGTTGTTAGTCAGTTCATTATTTGTGATCAGTGGTTCCAGAAGGTGGGTTTAGCCTTCAGAAGGTGGATTTAACCTTCACATTGGGAAAATTTCTCCGAGAGAAGAAAGGATCTTCCTATCAACTCCTAACAAGGTTGTTGACTCAAAGAAAGGAGTGTTTCCTTTAATAGGGAAATTGTATTGGTTGTATATATCTTCTCCCAACAAGGCAAGATCTTGTAACTGAGATACTTTCTTACTAGTACATTATTTGTGGGTTTCATCCCCACCGAGGTTTTCCCTTAATAGGGTTTCCTCGAGAAGAATTCTTGGTGTTTTAATCTATGTTACTTTTGAGGTTTTAGATTTTCATTTACTGTTTTGATATGAAAAGATAAATTTTTATATTAATGACATACAACTAATTCACCCCCCTCTCCATTGTATCCAACAGACAACTCTACCAAAAATAATTATCAAACTAATCGAATCATCGATCTATTAGGATCATTGGTCAATCTAGCTATTAATTGTCATTGCTCCTCATGGTTCACTATCAATTTGATACTTAGGCCATCATAACTCAATCAGATTATAACATGAACAAGTGTGATCATAGATATACATAGGATATGACTTGTATAATCTTCTCCTAATTGCACACTTTAAAACTTACTCACATCTATCTGTACCGATCCTTTTTCTAACCCCTATATACTATTCATGTTCTTCCATATACTTAGTCAATGTTCCATTTTGACCTTCAGTAAAACCAAATATTGTCAAGTGGACAAGAGAATAATGTGTAGTTTACATCAATGACAACATACAAATCATCTAATGCAGTGTCTCTTGCCAACAATCTCCCCCTTTAGCATTGATGTCAACACTTAGTAAAAAATGACTAAGTGCCCAAACAAAATGCCAAACATTAAAAAAGATAGATCTCTCTCTAAAAATTTGTGCTCCCCCTGAGTTGAATAAGTCATTTTCACCCATATCTCTCCCCCTTTGGCATCAATGGTAGGATGGGATCTCTCACAAAATTTATCTACCAAAATCGTATATCATCCACTTATGTATATAGGTATGCAAAATATAATTACAAAAGTTTAAAAATATAAGAGAATTTACTCCTTAGAGCTTCAAAGTCTACATCCCAACTCTTCTTAATGATTTTAGTAATCTCAATCTGACCACAAACAACATATGCCAACCTCTATGCCTCAACCAAGTCAAGTGCATCGAGATATTCAAAGGTTGCAATCATTTCCTTCAAGCCTCTTATCAAAATATCTAATTTAGGAACTATCAAAATGATCAGTTCGCCAATCCTTTCCTTTAATATGTTCCTTCCAATGACAAGATTTTTGATTTTATCATTTATTTTTGTCACTTGATTTGCATGCATGAAAGATAATTACTTCAAAGGATCAAGTCCTTGTGACATATCAGATATCTTAGCTTCACTCTCCTTAAGAATTTTATTAGTATCTACTAGACATGGTTGTAATAATCAACACAAGATTGATAAACTTTAACTCATGTTGTTAAAGCATACTTCAGTTGCTAAATAGAAAATCCCAATGAGGTTTTATCTTTGGTAATCATAAAACTCAACTGATTGAATCTACTGGCATTAAGTTCATTTTATATTTTATTCATAGAATATTTCTCTAAGGTCTCAAAGTGAGTATCAAATGCATCCAATAATCCTTCTAACTAACTAGATGTAGATTCACTAGGATTAGACTTATGATCTGGCATGATCTTACTTAGAACATTTGTTTCCCTGGATAAAATTTTATTTATTTTCTCTTTGATCTTCAAATCCGCTCTATTTCCTTGGCATGAGCCATAGTAGCAAGTCCCATCAACTGATCTTCACTAAGATTTTTGAATTCAATTGACCTTGTATCTTCATATCAGTGATCTCCTTTCCCAAAAATGTTGGCACTACCTCCACAATGTCTCTTGCCTTCTCAATCTTCTCAACTTTTGCTTCCTCAATCTCTCAGGGGTATGCTCTTCAATAGGGTCTAATTCTTCTCTCACCTCATCTTCTTTCTAATCATCACCATGAATTATCTCTACCTCAATTTTTTCTTTATTTGCATCCATTTTCCTATCATTTGTACTATCCTTTTCTTCTCCCATTACCTTCTTATATTCATCTTTTGTCATAGTTTCCTTGTAATTCATTACACACTAATTTTTGTGGACCGTAAAAAACTTAGAGATACTATGGAGATAAGTACTTTATCTTGTTTGTTGATGATTACTCAATAATAATGTTTGTTATGTTTTTGAAGTATAAATATGATGCATTCTACATGTTTAAGGTGTATAAAGCAAGAGTTGAAAAAGAAACATGTAAATCACTTAAGTGTCTTAGATTTGATAGAGGAGGTGAGTTTACTTCACAAGAGTTCACAACATTTTGTGAAGAACATGGAATCAAGAGACAAATGTCAACAATGAGGACACCCCAACAAAATGGAATTGCAAGAGAAGGAAAAGATCTATAATTGAATGTGCAAGAACACTTTTGATACAAAAGGGAGTGACTCAAATCTTTTGGAGAGAAGTTGTAAGTACTATTGTCTATACTTTGAACTGGGTACAACTTGAGAAAGATAAAAACAAAACACCTTATGAGTTGTGGTATGGTCATAATCCTAGTGTCAGTTATTTCAAAAAAATTGGTAGTAAATGCTACATAGAAAAGGATGAACAAAATGGTGAATTTTATTCTAAGAGTGATGAAGGAATATTTCTAAGATATTCTACTAGAAGTAAATCTTATAAGTGTTTGAACAAGCATTCCAACATGGTTGAAAGTGAAAATGTTAGAATTGATGAATCTTATGAGAAAAATGAGGAATATAGAAAGAAGGAACCATGAGACTATGATAGGTTTGTTTATGTTCAACTAGTGGAGCTAGATATAGTACCACAGATAAATGAAGTGGTGAATGATCGACAATCGGTGAATGATGATGAAGGTAACCAAAGAACAAAACTAGTACTCCCAAGGTATGTGAAACTTAACCACTCTTAAGATCATATTATTGGAGATAAAAATGTTGGAGTGATGACAAGGAGTAAGGTAAGGCAAAGCACTTGTTTACTATCTAAATTAGAACCTAAAAATGTTAAAGATGCTTTGGAAGATAATGATTGGGTTAAGGCTATGAAAGAGGAATTAGATCAAATAGATAAAAATAACACATGAACTTTAGTACCCAGGCCTACTGACAAGAATGTTATAGGTACTAAATGGATCTTTAGGAATAATATGAATGAGAGAGGAGAAGAGATCATAAACAAGGCAAGGCTAGTTTGCAAAGGGTATGCACAAGAAGAAGGACTGGACTATGATGAGACCTTTGGACCTATTTCTAGACATGAAGGTGTAAGGATGCTTTTTGCATATGATACTTATAAAGGTTTTAAGGTCTATCAAATGGATGTAAAATCCTCTTTTCTGAATGGTGCGTTAGAAGAAGTATACATTGAATAGCCTGAAGGTTTTGCTACTGAAAAAGGTAAAGACATGATATGTAAATTGCATAAATCATTGTATGGACTGAAACAAGCTCCAAGATAATGGTATGAAAGGCTACATACTTATCTTATTGAGATTGGTTTCACAAGAACTAGTGACAATAGTAATGCATATCTAAAATCTGAAAGTAAAGACAGGATATTAATTGCTGAAATTTTTGTTAGTGACATAATATTTTGTGGAAATGAAGCATTGAGAATTTTATTTGTAGAAGAAATGAGGAAGGAATTTGAAATGTCAATGATAGGAGAAATCAAATTATTTATTGGTCTTCAAGTATAATAGATGAATAAAGGGATATACATCAGTCAATCTGAGTATGTGAAGGATATTATGAAAAATTTTGGCATGCATGACACAAAACTAGTGGGAACACCTATTGTCATAGACTAAAAACTATCTAAGGAGGATGAGTCCAAAGAGGTAAATGAAACTCTATATAGATCCATGATTGGTAAGTTGCAGTATGTTGTTCATAGTAGATTGTATATTGCACATGTTGTTGGTATTGTTGCAAGGTTTTCCTCAAATCCAAAGGACTCACATATGGGATCTTTAGATATCTCAAGGGAACTGAAGATTATGGCCTATGGTATGGTAAGGATGGAGATTTTTCTTTGAATGTGTTCACTGATGCAGATTAGGCAGGTAATGTTGATGATAGGAAGAGCACAAGTGGTGGAGCATTCTTTCTTGATGAAAGATTATTTAGTAAGAGGATTGCCATGAGAGAGACATAGTGTTGCCAATAAGAACTCAGAAGTTAAGAGGAGAAGTTAAGAGAGTTTCCATCAATGCCAAAGGGGGAGATTGTTAGCATAACTGATGCAGTGATGATAAGTGTTGCATTGATGAAGATTGGTATAGATTTAATGGCATGTGAATCAGTTATTAGGTTGTCATTGATGTCAACTAATTGACTTAGTGTTTATAGGATGTTACCAGATATTGTGTTACTAAATCATGAGTTGTCGTATATTTTTTAAGTTTATATTCTAATGGAATAATATATTATGTGTTTTGATGTGATTCTAAATTTGTAATTATGACTTTCGATGTGAAGTATTGAGTTGGTTATATTTGAATGAAATCAAACTGGGTAATTGCTAAAATAGTCAGTGAAAGATAGTAAGGGATTTGAATATTATCTCAAATTGGTAAAGTATTTGATGGAGCGGTCATAGGATATGATTGATAACAGTGTCTAGATACTATATTGAGGATTGTGACTCATATTGTTGATCGACGAAGATAGTTTAAAGGACTAGAAGCGGTATTAATAGAATGAGTAAGTAAACAAGATAGAGTTATTCAACAGGTAATGAGGATTTGTGAATCAATGAAGAAATTTGAAGTGGAAATGGGTTCGGTCATGTTTTTAGTGAAGTAGTAAGGTAGTTCTATGATTTGTAGAAAGTATTTGACATTACATTGTCTGAGGTATACGTTTGAGGTGGATTTTTCAAGAAGTTTCTTTTGGTCAAACAAGTTTTTTAAGATGGCTCAATTTCTAAGGTAAAATCCATATGGAAACTGATGTGATCAGAGAAAAATATTTTATGAGTTCTTAGATACATTATATCCTACCTAATATGATCTGGATCATCTGTATCTTAGATCTAGGTTTTATTTTAAGATGGTGGAAGAAAATCTGTATATTGGAAAGTTGAAAAAGAAGTTATTTATTGATTGTGAATTGTAGAAGGATTCAGTGACAAAGAAAGTGAAGGAATCAAGTGTGATCAAGAAAAGGAAGATTATAGTGTGTAGAGAAGAGTTTCAAAACTTAATAGGATCTGATCATGCAGAGTTAGTGCAATTTAACATATCATTTTATCTGTTGCTTTTTAACAATTGTAATAGTGAAATCCCTTAACAGGGTGGATCCTAACAGATCTTTGTTGTAAATCCTCTAAAACAGTGGAATTCATATTGAATGTTTAAAGTCCTCTAACAAGATTTCTCCTAGAAAGGCAAAGATCCTAACAAATCTAAAGGAAAATCCCTTAACCAAGTAGCACCTAATAATACTTTTGTAAACCTTTAACATGGTAAACTCCTCATAGGGTGTATTCCAAAAGAGTAAAAATATACTAGGTACCAACTCCCACCATAGTTTTTCCCATTTGGGTTTCCAGAAGAAAATTATTGTGTCTTAATTGTGTGATTGATTATTTTTGGATGCATTCTTTGAAAGTTTCTATTTATATTAGTTGTTGAATTCTTTGGTTTATAAAGTTAAAGAGTTTGAAATCAATGAATTTGTTGATTACTGATTCACCCCTCCCCTCTCAATAATTAGACCTGTATTAACAATTGGTATCGAAGCTAAGTTCCCCTTTTGAGAAAGCTTAAGAGGTTGAGGGAAAATATCTAAGGATGTATAGGAAGGAAGCACCAAAGTTCACTAAGGACAATTTCTCTACATGGGTAAGTAGGATGAAGCTGCATCTAGCAAGAATTGGAGATCAAGCATTGGCTCATCTCACAACCAAGTATGTTCAACCTAATGGAACCCTAAATGATGAACAAATGAGGAGAAAGATGAAGGATAACTCTGTAATGATAGAAATAGTAATTTCTCTATCTGATGCTGAGTTTTTACATATCAAGGATATGGATAATGCTAAAGACATGTGCGACAAGTTGATAAAAGTTTATGGAAGTGATGTTCATGTTCAAAAAGAAAATGTGGATAGTCTCTGAGGAAAGTATGATGAAATGAGAACATTGCTCAATACAGTTATAGGATAAAGGAGAAGTGAACATGTCAAGAATACACCTAGTAAATATTTTCATTCTCAAAAAACCCTAACCTTCAACGTTGAGTCCTCTAAGTCCCTTGAGGATAGCATGAACAAAATTTATGAAGGTGTTGAGGTTGAGGTAGGAAGAGATATTGAAGAAAAGAATCCAAAAGGTACCTTTGACGGGGAATAGAGTGTTGCAGATATAGTTATGGATAAAGGGAAGGATTCTATGCATGTAGAGGAAGATAATCTTTTTGATGAGAATCCTGAGATCAATGTGGAAGTTGTATACAGAGTGGTAGAGAAAACTTTTTACGAAGGTGGTTTAGATACCTTAGCACAAGTTTCCCAATAAATAGGTGAAATAAACACAAAAGGGGCCATGGTGGCTTGGACAAAATCACTATCCCATGAACAGAAAAATAATGAGAAACCAACTAATGAAATAGATAAATATATATCCATTGAAAATTAGGGACCTGTACCACCACTTGATCTATCCACCACTTTGACAACATGACTTAGTTTGTGCTAGGATATGCTACTATAGAGAGCACTATGGCAAGAGGAAAAGAAGAAACTTTAGCAAATAATTGATGAGCAATACCATGAAATAATTGAGAAGGAAGAAGAGATAGAATTGTTGAAGGATAAGGTTACTCAAATAACCTCTTTAATTCCTAAATTGATGAAATGCAAAGCTCTAACAAGGTTCTATACTCTCTACTTGAAGGAGAAATTCCTCAATTTCAAGTTGACCAGAATAGTGCAAGGTCTTAACCCTTCTCTAGAAACTCTGCATGAGTTTTATTCTACATTGCAAACCTCGCCAACAACTGTTAAAAAAATTCTATGTGATTTATATTTTCGTAACTATATTTTTCATTATGATAGGGATTGGAATCCCCTAGCCTATGTGGGAGATATCCAACTCAAAGCTTTCATGTCCTGGATTCATAATGAATTAAGTTGAGAACATTAGGCAATACCATACAACTATGAGGAGTTAGGTGCACCTTTAGCCATCAGGACAGAAGAAAAAGATGAAGAGAGGGTAGGGTATATTATGACTTGTTGAAACTTGTAATACCCTCTCTGATGATTATACTTGGACTTTTATTTGGACACTTTCATTATGATGGTTAGAACTATATGTTTACAGTTTTTCTTATTTAGAGGATGATACACTTATCAAATGCTTAGATACACTTATTTATTGTTATCATTTATATGTTTATGAAGTTTGAAAACATCTATATTTACATGATTTATAAAGCTAACCCAAGGATTTGAATCTAACCATTATTATCTATGATGTCTTATGTTTTCATGTGTATAAGATGTTTAATGTGTGTTCATGACTCAGGATGAAGTCATAGTTACTCACTTAGTTGAGGTCCACACAATGTATCGATCCTAGTCATTTGTCTTCATATGTCTGTGTATATATATATTTGCATAGGTGTTTCTTCTCGATGATGCAGGACTGCAGGTACAACGTATCATCTCCACCTGGTCTCACAGGTCTGAGCAATCCCTCAAATCCTCGATTGTTGTCATTGTTATGGAGATATCACCAAGGTTCCATGAGAAGGAACTCAAACTCTAACCCTTTTGACCCTTAGGCGGGGAGTTCCTGAGTCAGCCCTTGTGTTGTTGATGTATCATTGTGTATATTAGTTTGTTAGATTATGGTGATCTTGTTGCTTGTTCTTGTCTCTTGCATTTTAAAAGACTAAAATTTGGATATGGTAGCTTTAATTGTTCTTAATAATATGCTCGATCATTGTTAGTAGATAATTTATATGAGTTATTATTTCATGCGAGTATAGGATGTTGTGATTGATTTTGCTAATGTTAGAACACCTTGTGTTAGTGATCACTATATATATATATATATATATATATATATATATATATATATATATATATATCATGATTTTACTTTGTATGGAATAGGATTTATTATTTGATTGGATAATAATATTTAATAATACCATAATAATAAGATGTTTATAATATTAATAATAATATTATTTTTAATAATATTATAACCATATATGTACACATAAGCATATGGGTGCACACGTATGCCTATGGTTACATATATCTATATAATATGGTGTGAAAGTAATTATATTTTAAATAATAATAAATAAATAAATAATTTACTTGATGGATTAATTATTATATGGTAAATCCTTTTACCATAACTTAAGTAAATAAGGTGATAAGTAATAATAGTAATAAATTATTTCCTTTTCCTTAAATAAAGGAAAATAATATTAGTTTATTAATATTTATGAGGCTCTCATATTAGATTTTATTATTAATAATATTAAATTAGCTATTCCCTTCCCGTGAATGGCTTAAATGAAATTAATTAAATCCTAAACTATAAACTACCTTTTAGTTGGGATGGTTGCATCGGTTGATTTTCCCGTGCAACCAATCCTTCAACCTATTTACTGGAGGAAGCCTTTGAGGAATAGGGATGGGCTAGATTATTCACAAGAGAATTGATCTTAGTTTTAGGATGTCATTATTGATTATTGTATATTTGGAAAAGGTGGTGTCTACAATCAGAAGGATCTAGTGGAGTGCTGGAAGTAGGCCGAGTTGATTGATACCTCATTCTTCAATGGTTTTCTTCACCGAAATCCAGGTAGGAGCTATCCTGGAAGATGCTCCTCCTTATTTGATTTGTGTGATTTCTTTTGTTTTGTATTTGTGATTGCTTCATGTGTATAGGCAATATGTAGAATGTATTATTCTATTGTATTATGTTTGTTTTTCCTGTGTGAAAGGACTTAGGAGAAAGGATAGATATATTATAAATATATTATTGTACAAATGATTTATATTTCTTTTGTGTATTATCATGTTTCCTATGAAGCTATATTATTTGTTTGCTTGCTAGAAAATATAGAACAGTGATTTAGATTGTGAACTATGTCACTACTCCTTGTCTACTCTCTGGGAAAAAAGATAGTATCATGAATTAAATGTACACAAATATAGAGAACTAAAAATTATCCTCTTACTTTCAATAATGATAAAATTCATCAACACAAGATCAAATTTATTTAAACAATCATCTTACCTATGGCTGTCCTAACATGACAGATTTATGCCCTCTAGACAGACCCGTGCTCAAATGTGTATAACTTTTGATTCTAATTAAAAATCCTCAATCACTCCAGTGCAAATGGGCGTAATTAGGGTTTGCAAAACATATTTAAATCTCATCAAAATCTAACGGTTCAATGGAAAGTTATGGTCCCCACATTGAAGGTCATTTTTTCTGATACTGTATTGTTTGTCAATCAGAGATCTCTATTTTCAAACTCTTGTTTATCCCTGCATTCAAACACTTAATGGCACATACTTATATAGTAATAGGCTTCTCTCATAATCTATAATAACCAAATAAATTGGAGAACCTATGTGCTCATTTAAATTTCAAAACAATTGACTGATTGCACCAAATCAATAATAGGGACAATCAATGTAAATGAAGACTTCCTCTATTCAAAGCCTCATAAAAATAAATTAAACATGTATGTAAATGGTTAGAAATAGAAACCAATACTATGTTAATCCATTTCTAATCACATTTACATTGGAATGGAGATTATTCAAATACAAAAGGGCTGGTTGTAACCTCACGACAGAGAACAGGAAAGTTGTAGAGCTTTTCTTTTGTATTAAAAAAAAAACTTTATTTCCCTCTCTTTTCCACACACCAAACCCTCTAAAAATCTCTCCAAATTTTAGTGTTATGTGTTTATGATGTTTTGGCAAGGGTAGGAAACCTAGCTTGTCACTTAGAGTTTCTACCTAGCCTCAGAACCTTTTGGGAAAGGGTTTGTACTTTAATTTTCTTTTCAGTTGTTATTTGGGAAAGGTTACTCCAATCCTAGGTATGGCCTAGATATCACTTCCTTGTGGACCTTGGTGTTTATCTCCTAGCACAGGGTAGTGGGCCTTTTGGTATCCACGTGGTTGGGTGGTAAATCTTTTATCAAGGTACCTTTCACAGTTGCAGAGCTTATGGATTCTTGCTTGCTTATTGTTCCAGTTTTGAAAGAAGAAGACTTTGTATTTATCTTTCTATGTAAAGCTATTATTACCTCCTAGAGGAAATGAATGTAATGTAACATTTAATGTATTTCAATTTTAATGTGGATGGGTAGATTTAGGGAAAAGAAAAGGGAATGGTGAACTTTATGTAAATCATGTTGTTGGAAAAGCAAAAGCAGTTTCATATATGTTTCAAGCAAAGTGGCATGTTTCTTATTACTATTGTTCAAGAAAAGTTAGTAAAACCAATGTGTTAATTTCATATGAGAAATAGTTTAACTCCTAGATAAATTCTTTTACAAATATTATACTTTAAATGTTTATGAAATAAGGTTTAGGGAATATTAATGGAATCAATTGGTTAGTAATGAAATGATAGTATTTATATTTCTCTCTAAAGAATTTCAAAGGTTATGCTTTAAGAGTTAGTACACTTAATGATCTTAAAATAATTATAAATGTACTATTAGGGAACCCTGGAAGGATTGTAAGTTAAATGATGTTTATGGATTGTTCATGCAAATCTTCTAAAGTTCAAAATTTTTCATAATTCGTTACTTAAGTTTTCTTTTCTAAAGAGAATCTTTGTTCTCCTTCCTAGTTCCCTTGCGGGACATGACAAAACTTAATTTCCATGATGCAAGGTTACAAATAGAACCCCTCAGGTAAGCGACTTGCAAAGATTATGAACAGATGGAAAGAACTAAAGAAAAATAGGCCTTGGGAGCCATAACTTAGAGGTGGATGAGCTTACCTATCAATTTAAAGAAAATGGAACCACATTCTCTACATAATTACATTCTAGAAATATGTAGAGCTCTATGGTATGTGGTGTTAGGAATAGTTAGACCGAGCCATTGGATTCCTCTTAAGTTTCAACTACCACTTTTAATGTGCCCCCTTCTCAGTGTGGATCAAAATGTCAATTCCCACAATATGGTGATAGAAGTAGCATGTGGGAGAAGTAAAGGGATATCAATGGATACTACTAGAGCCTAGAAAAAGGAGGAGCGGGGAAAAGTTCACCATCAGACTTCTGAATGAATGCTAGAATTGCCAACATTGCAGTTGTTGAGGGACCAATAATGAATTAAGTCGAGAGGAATGATGAGGCCATTTTATGGCCTGTTATGTTCCATGCTTTCTTAGTTTGTTAGTCCAGAAGCTAGGTTGTTATTATATTTTCACTGAACTCTTTTAAGATAATGTTTGTATAAAGGCATTATAAGGACTTCGTTTTAGTTTGAACAGTCATGTTTTGTTATGTCTGGATGATAAGAACAAGGACCACTTAACTAATATTGCATATGGATTAACTAATGACTTTTTATATTATTCATACTCTTATGGATGATTGAAATGTGAATATGTTTCTGCAACCAAGAAAACTCTTTCCTACAAGAATGAATTAGTATATAGATGTTTTATTCAAAGTAGGATAATGAGATACTCATATGTTATAAATATGGTGTGTGATACTAATTGTTGTTTTTAGGACTAAGTCATTCAGGTATTGAAGAAGGTGACAACAAAAAGGACTCTTGACCAATTCAAAAACCTCTGGAAGGAGTGGTTTTTTGACTGCCATAAATACATCATACTATCATTAAGCAAGTGAAGTGTAGACCACTACACTCAGGAGGAAATCTAATAAAGAAGAACCTATATTTCTATTGGAACATTTAATATGTGAAGACTTGTTCTGTCAACTGAGGAATTGTCTCAAACGTGTTTGTAAGGAGATAAAATTGTTGTAATCCATACATCTAAGATGGCTAATAGTTTAGGAGTTAGTTAAGGAAGTCCTTTTTTATAATTAATTTTCTTGTATACTTCTCAAAAGAGTTAGATTAGCAATAAGAATAAAATTCTTTATTGTAGTCTTTGGGTGATTCTAGTTAATACAGTTTCTATTTAGTATGTACTTGGTTTCCAATTATGAATAAAATAGAGATGTCTTTGTTCCAATAAGCATACATTGATTTTTCCCAATTCACTCATCCAAAGGAGCCCACTTAGTGAGTGAACATTACTATTTACTTGAATTTCTTTAGCTGTTATTTAGTACTATAATGTTCCTGCAACCACTAGGTAGTAGAACATGTGGTTGTTCCTGCAACAAGGCAAACAGAGTAGAGACCTATTGGATTTCTAGATTTTGTTGAGTGGAGTAAACTATTTGAAGCTTTATGATTCCTATAGAGACAAGTTACTTTCTAGTATTTGTTTTAAAGAATGCAATGTTTCCTTTCAGTAGAATAGTGATGGTAATTACTGTAACTTAGTGCATATACTTTGTTGCACCATTTCAAGTTTACATCCTTGGGTTGATATATAAATGAGCCTATTGAATCAATTGATAACTACTTTATGGATGTCCAATCTGTAAGTAATGGGAAAACTATCCTATTTACCTGTTAGATTAATTTTTCAAGCATTTTTGGCATTGTTTTCAGGGATGGTGTCAATCTGAGTTACTGCTAAAAGTCATCCTCCAATTTTCCTAGAATATTATTCAAAACTATATTAGCGTGACGTTCATTTTTTAAAAAGATCTTTTTAACCTCTCCATGTCTTTGTATGAGTTACAGAAGAAGAACCAAAGATGCATTAGGTAGGTTTGTCCAAGAAGACAATATTGTTAATCATGGAGAAACTTCTTTTGCCCCACAATATGAGGAAGACAACCCTTATGTTGATGCCCCAAAAGAATTTCCTACAACTGCTTCATCATCCTCAGAGTATGACCCATTTGGATTCCATATATTTGGCGAACCATTGAACCTTGATCCCTACACTAAGATATTAGCTAATTTTCATTTTGGCCAGCAATATTTCAACCGGGAATAAGAAAATTGTGATAGAGCTCTAGTACTATATAGAGGTCCTCCTAATAGATAACCACCCATAGAAAACCCACTACCCACCTTTCCTTTTCCAATTTCAAACCAGCATGATAAAAATAACCTTAAGAAAATTATAGCTTCATCCCTTCCAAATTTTTATGGCTTGATTACAGAGGACCCTGACACATTCATATTTGAGTTTGATATCCTCTATAGAAGCTATGACTACCATAGATGCCCACAAGCTCAAGTTGTTTCCAGCTACTCTTAAGGACTCAACACTTAGATGGTCTATGGAATTGGGAGGTGATGTTGTCCACAATTATAATGAGATAAAGACATCTTTCTTGGGAAAGTACAAGGAATATTGTCATGGAAATGATTTAAGGGGAGATTATATCTTTAAGATGAGATAAAAGAAAGATGAGATCATGGAAGATTATATTTCTTGGTTCCTATTTAGTCTGCAGAAGAATACACAACATGAACTCAATGAGAAATCCCAGAAGTTGTTGTTCCTAAGGGGAATTCATGAAGGAAGTGTTGAGACACTTGATCTCATGGATAGAGGAGATATTACATAGAAAGACTGGAATGATATAAAAAAGATATGATTAAATTATTCAAGAGTTTTTGTGAAGAATGGAAGAGGATACAGACCCAATGCTAGTAAGGCTACCATATGTTGAGTATCCAGGACACAGATAACACATTGTCTATCTGATTTCAAACATGGTATTATCAACAACATGTAAAATTAGTTAGATACCATGTAGGCAAAGAAGAAGCATGAGGAGGTTGAATATATGTTGGCAAAATTCTACTCATTCTATAGACAGAAGAAGGAATGCAAGTGTAAACAAGTGGTGAATTTGGAAACTCGCCAAATGCCAATTGAGTACACTCCTGTGCAAGTGGATGAAGACCAATTTTACTTTATTACTCAATGAAGACCACAAGCACAAAGATAAGGTATGCATCAGGATCCATTAGCTTTTTATAGTCCTTATTATTCTGGTAATCAATGGAAACCTCAGTATAATCCTAATGTCCAAAACCAGTCTTGGAACAATTATCCATCTCAATGGTCTAATCAACAAAACTGGAAAAAAACCCCTCCTAACCAGTGGCAACAACCTCAAAATTGGCATAATCAGAACCAGTGGCAACAACCCCAAAACCAATGGCAACCTGCACTATGTAACTGGAAATAGTCACCTCAATAGAGGGGAGGTCAGCAATGGCCTAACCAACAGTTTGGAGCCCTGAACCAACCCCAATAGCTAGCCTTGATGCCTCAACCCAACCTCCTATAGAAAATACTAATCCTCCTAAGGAGACCCAACTACCTGCACAACCTGCACCTAATCCTAATAACAATAAACCTCAGTAGCAAGTCTATTCCTTTGACATGAACCAACAACCCACTTATGCCATTAATGTTCATAATATACATCTAAGGTCAGGGACTAATTTGCCTACCCCCACTGGTCATGTCATAACTAAGGTTACCAGTGAAGAAGCCCCAATTGAGGAAGCACAAGTTGAATCTCCTCATGCTTCTACTCTACAAAATCCTACATGCAAGGCACCACCATTTCCTCAAAGACTTAATTAGAATATTGCTCCACCCCAAAATGAATCTACTACTAACCTGTTAAACCAGTTAAATAAAATGAGTGTTAAGATGCATTTATTGGATGTTATCAAAGAAGTACCCATCTATACTAAATCCATTAGGGATGCGTGTATTAAAAGGGCTAAAAGGAAATGAAAAGTCCTTAAGACTATGCATGTGTTAGGGAAACTTTCTGACTTGATGCTTGACAAATTGTCCATTCCCAAATATTTTGATCCTGGAAGTCTTGTTGTCACAGTCTCTATCAATGGGGTATAGGTAAAGAATTCTATAGTAGACCTTGGGGCAACCATAAACGTCATGACCAAATAAATAATTTTGTAATTAAATATTGATAGTTTAAGAGAAACCCCCACCATACTGTAGTTGGCGGGTAGTTCAACAATCAAACGAGATGGGATGGTTGAAGATGTGGTCGTAACCTTGGACTCATGGGAATACCTAGCTGAATTTATGATTCTCTCACCAAAAGCCACCCTAGGAGGATATCCTATTATACTAGGTATACCAGGGCTAGCCACAACAGATTCCTATATAGCATACCACTCAAGGAAAATGACAATATTTGATGGCCTATCCACCAAAAGGCTAGCACTATATTCCCCTTCTCAATCCTAGTTAGGTGAGGATTGAGCTTTATGGCCAGATGTAGGTGATAATGAAGAGGAAATAAATTCACTAACACACCTTATGATGATTGATGGGGACCCTTTTATAGATATTCAAGAAGAAGATGACATCTTGAATGTCATTCTTTCCAATGATTACAGACTAAACTCTCAAGTTTGTAATGATGACCAATGTCCCTTATAAACCATTTTACCACCTCAATCATCATCCAACTTTTTTATAGACATATATTATTTACATACATTACTACCACATGAGATTCAGTCAGCCAATTTTCCTAAAATAGCCATGATGGACAAAGCTAAGAAAGTAGAGATCACTTCTGGGAAAGAGCTAAACATCAACAAACACCTCACTAGATCATAGCAAGATAGCCTTCTTACTCTATTAAGGGAAAACCAAAAAGCATTTGCATGGGACTATACTGATATGAAAGGACTGGGCCCCAAGCTCTGTACTCATAGAATATATATAAGTCTAGATTATAAACATGTTCAGCAATCTCAAAGGAGGATCAATCTTGTTCTCAGGGATATTGTCAAAACAAAATAGTAAAAGATCTTGAAGGTTGGATTTATCTATCCTATTTCTGATAGTCAGTGGGTGTCACCCTTAGTCTTAGTGCCTAAAAAAGGAGGAAAATGGAGGGTATGTGTAGAATATAGAGAACTCAACAATGCGACCAAGAAAGATCACTTTCCATTGCCCTTCATTGATCAAGTTTTGGATAACCTGG
This sequence comes from Chamaecyparis obtusa, assembly GCA_027943335.1. NCBI lineage: Eukaryota > Viridiplantae > Streptophyta > Pinopsida > Cupressales > Cupressaceae > Chamaecyparis > Chamaecyparis obtusa. The sequence continues at coordinate 27,476 of BSBK01006824.1, read as the reverse complement.
CTGGGAAGAAGTATTTTTCCTTCTTGGATGGATTCAATAGAGATAACCAAATAAGGATAGCACTAGAGGATCAAGATAAAACTACTTTCACATGTCCATGGGGAACATTTGCCTATTCAGTCTTTCCATTTGGGCCATGCAATGCACCAGCCACATTCCAAAGGGTTGTAATCAATATCTTTTCAGATATCTCCATAGATTGCATGGAAATTTACATGGATGATTTTACAACCTATGGTACCACCTTTGAGGAATCCCAATGCAATTTGGAAAAAGTATTGAAAAGATGTCAAGAACATAACCTATCTTTGAATAGTGATAAGTTTTATATGATGATGATAGAAGGTGTAGTGTTGGGACATTACATTTCCTCACTAGGTATCCAAGTAGATCCATTAAAGGTAGAAGTGATCACTGCTCTACCTACTCCAGAAAAGAAAAAGGATGTCAGGAGTTTCCTAGGGAATACAGGGTATTACAGAAGGTATATTAAGGACTTTAGTTAGATAGCAACTCCATTATATACCCTCCTCAAGAAGTAAGTAGAGTTCACTTGGACCTCTGAATGTGATAGATCTTTCCAACAATTGAAAGAAGTCTTAACAAAAGCACTAGTATTAAGGGGTATCAATTGGTCACCATCGTTTCACATACATATTGATGCATTTGACTATGTTGTTGTAGTAGTACTTTGGCAAAAAGGAGCAGTTGACCATCCAATCTATTACATCAGCAAGAACCTACAAGGTGCTGAACTTAATTACACTATAATAGAAAAAGAATTATTGGTAGTTATCTACGCATTAAATAAATTCAGGCACTACATAATTGAGTATGAGATCTTTGTTCACATAGATCATGTAGCCATTAAGTACTTGATAAAAAACCTTATATCACAAGAAGGTTAGCCAGATGGTTACTTCTTATGCAAGAATTTGATATCCAAATTATGGATAAGTCGGGAAGAGAAAATGTAGTGGCATATTTTTTGTCTAGATTACAAGTTTTGGATGATCCTGCAGCCATTGATGATAGTTTTTCAGATGAGCATCTTTTCTATATTTTAGCCGATAACCCCTGGTATGTTGATATTGCAAATTATTTAGCTATAGGAAGAACTCCAACCCACTTCTCTCTAAAAGACAAAATATTGCTAATTGAAAAGAGTTTTAACTTCTCTTGGATAGTAGGATGCATGTTTTATACAGAACCTGATAAGGTAATGAGAAGGTGTGTTAGGGAGGATAAGACATATGATGTACTATATGCCTACCATGATGAACCTTGTGATGGCCATTTTGCATCCAAAATAGCAACACTTAAAATACTCAACACGGGATAATAATATTGGCCCGCATTTTTTATTAAGGTAACAATAGGTTTTGAAGGGGCCCTGAAACCCTTTAAAAAATAAAAACTTAAGATTGTACAATAAAATCTCCCATAATGAAACATACCGGCCAAAACAAAAGGCAAGAAGCCCTTACATCGAACCAAGAATACTAATAGAACCATGAGAAACAACAGTCCAAAGAAGATAGCAACAATGCTATCTATTAGTCCCCTTTTTATGGGATCGAAGGGTCATGTCGAAAGAAGAGGAGAACTTCTTAGATTGTTTATCTTTAATAGTGACCCAACCATCTTCAACTCTTGAAGCCTCTTCCTAATAGCACAACAAATTCAACACAGAAGAACCATCACCCAACAAAGGTGTTGGTCTTACCAACATGACTTTTGACTCAGGGCCATAATTAATCTCAGCAAGTGGGACAAAAACTCTATAAGCCTCAACAACCAACGCACCAGTAGAGTCGGTAGAAACAACAACCATAAAACTATCATTAGAGAGCTTGGTATCCGCCAGCAGAGGGAGAAATGGTCCCTGATCAATGGGATGATTAGAAAAAACATCATCAGCAATCCCAATAGGATCAACAAGAGGCAAAATAGGGCTTAATCCATCTTTTTCAATAATAGGCATCTGAGAACCCAAAACAGGATCAGACTCCTTTGAAATTTGAGAAGAACTTTTCAGAACTATATAATGTTGGATGGAAGCACCCTTCCACAAGTATGAGAGAATTTCTTATTTTTAAATTCAGAGGTGCAATGTGTAGTAGTATGACCTATTTTAAAACATTTTCTGCACCTAAAAGGGATACCCTCATAGTCCAGTTGTTGCATCCAAGAACCTTTAGATGATTCAATTTTAATTTTAGCTGGAAGACCTAGTGATTTATCAATGTCTACCAAAATGCAGGCAAGGGTAGAATGGAAAATATTAGAAGAGTCATGATCCACTAAAAAAAATCCCCCAAAGCCTCCCCAACTTCCTCCAGGATAAAATCATGCCAAAGATGAAGAGGGAGATTGGGGAGCCTAACCCAAATAGGAATCTTGTTGAAGACTTTAGTGGAGGGATTGAAATCCAGGTACCAGGGTTTTACCATAAGAAAAAATCTATCCTCCTCCCAGCTGAAGAAATTTTCATAAAAAATCTTAGATCTATCAAATTTGGCTACAAAGAATCCTTTAGTTAAAAGGAAAATGTGAACATTATCTGATATTATTGGTTCCCTTTTTTGGGACACCCAATCATGCAATTGGGGGAGACTGGGCCAAAACCCCTGAGAATGACATACAGAGCAAGTTCCTTAAAGACCTCAGATCTACTATCCAACTCACCTTTGGCAACAACAAAAAGATTTTAATAGAAAGAGATCCACTTACAAAAATCAGAATAGATGAAGGTGCACTACGATAAGATTCTCCAGGCCCATGCAGAGCTTTGGAAGTAGCCTTAACATAAGAACCCTCCACTATATGGTCTCTAGAAGAGGTAGAAAGAATGGAGGCAACATCAATGCAAGAGGCATCAGGACCAGCAATAGAAAAAATAGAAGGATCCCGCATGCCAGAGGGACTCAGGATGACACCCATAGGAATGCTCTTGCACATAGGAACTATAGGAGGGAAGACCGTTGAGCCAACACAAACCTACATGGGTTCCCAGGAATTTGAAATGCCAAGGCGGGAAGCGTGAATCAAGCCCTTCGCAACTATAGCCCGTGACATTGCAATGTTATTATATTGGCCCACATTACACAAAGATGTTGCAAGGTATACTAAGAAATGTGATTATTGTTAACATATGGATCAGCCAACCAAATAAGATAAAATGCCATTGTATCCTCATGTGGTTGGCACCCCTTTTGATAAATGAGGAGTTGATTTTGTGGGACCCATTGAACCTTCATCCAATGGAATGTCCTAAGCATTGGTTTGTACAGATTATGCCACTAAATGGGTTGAAGCCTAACCTATGAAACATATCAAGGATAATGTGATGTAAGGAATGTGAGATATTGAAGATGTAGTAGTGTGCATGTGCATTGAATGTGTGGAGGAATATAGGATCTACTTCTTAATCCAACTTCCCAAAGGAAAGATCCAAATTGATTAATCACAAGGAAGTGATCAATACACAAATGAATCAATCTATGGAGAATATGAAGAAAGGAGAAAACCTTATAGTCCATTATAGAAAGCACGTAATTGGAAACTTAATTGAATTGAAGAAAAATACTAACCTCAAAATAGGGTAAATCTAGAAAAGACTATTTTCTTATGTCTGTGCTCAATTTTGGGAGATTCTACAATCGGATCTGGCTTGGAAATGCAGAAACAGAGAAAACCTAGAAACCTTCTATCTTTCGGAGAAAGGTCATCCTTGACCTCAAGATCAGGGTAAGATCTTACCCTGGGGTACAATCTTGACCCTCACTAAAAGTCATCCTTGACCTGAAACAACTCCGACGAAAATTTTGTTCGCGGATCTCAGAAGTTCACCGAAAAGGGTATCTAGATTTGCACTAATATTCACCATCCTGCACCTGCACCTGCAAGTAAAAGGGTTTTTTTTGTTTGGATGAGGGGTTTGCCTTGTTCAAACCCCAGTTTGGAATCAACCTTGAAATGTAATTGAAATTGCAATATATAAACAAAGTAAATGGAACTATTCACCTTGCTTATGTTGAAATCCTTGTGGAGGATTCGAATCCTTGAATCCACAAGTATGGATGCTCCAAATGAATGTAGAATTATATGTAGGATGTTTCAAATCAATTGCATTAGATCTTCAAAACCAATCTTGAATGGATCTTGGAATAGGAAGAAGCTTTAATGAATATGGATGGAGAAATCTTCAACAAGAGGGTTCCAAAGAGATTGAATCCTTCAATGGCTATCAATAGATCTCCCTAATGAATTGGATCATGAATTCTTGAATGCTTGAGGATGAATGAATGCTTGAATTCTTTCCTTCTCCTTCTTGCTTGCTTCTTGATTTCTTGATCTCTTGATTGCACTTGATAGCTAGATGTCTTGATCATGAAAAGTGGATCGTCAAAATGAAAGAGGAAGACCTCCTTTTATAGTGATCTAGGGAAAAAACTTCTAGAGGGGCCAATATAGGGGAATAAAATCCCAATTAGGTCTTAACCCTTAGAAATGGACCTAGATTAAATACAATTTAAGAGTTTACAGTTCTGAAATCCAAAACAGCCGACTCAGAATTGAGAAATAAAACTTTCCGAAGCCCGACATCCTGAAACCTCTGGAATTTGAAAATTGGACCCAGGGTCAGGGTCAAGGTCGACTCTAACCTAAGTCAGAGTCAAGGTCAACTTTGACCTAGGTCAGAGTTGAGGTCAACCTTGACCTAGAAGGCCGACCTTGACCTTGAGGTCACAAATCTCAGTTTCTTAGGACCAAGTGCCAAAAATAGGCTGGAAACAGGTGGAGAGAAAAGCAAAATAGGGGGAAAAAGCCAGATCCAATCAAAGACCCATTCAAGGTTCTTAACATGACCCCAAACCACTTACTCAGAGGGTTAAACTAGTCCTAAATGGAAGTGCTTCCATTTTCTGACAATACATTTAGCCCCCACTTTAGCAAGAGTATGGACTCGATGCAAACTCTTAGTAAAGGAGATCATAATGAAAAGATAATCTTATCGAAATCAAAGGGATAACAGAAACCTCAAGCCCCCAAGGACTCAAGTCTTCGTCAACTCCAAGATTACAATAAGAGAGACATCTCTAGAAAAGGAAAGAGATAAAGTGTGTGATTACCTCACCCAATGAGAACTTATGTCCCATTGTGAACCACACAAGGAAATAGCGCAAATGGAAAGATGGAATTGAACCGCCTAGTGAATGTGGCTACTCACTAGTCAACCCATCAAGGATTAACCTTTAAGAATATTCTATTCCACAAGAGTAAAAAGAAAAGAAAAAGAGATCCAGTCTTAAGGACACCTTCGACCTTAAGGGATCAAAATTTGAAACTGGAGGGATTAAGAGATCCTAAATAAAAATCCATGCTTTAAGAATTAGTCACTAATCCATAAAGGGAGAAAAGTATCTTGAAAAATATATGTATATCAAAAGTGCATGTCTAGAACGGGTGAGCAGAGTGTATGCCCCCATGTTAAAGTCATTGCTAACACTTTAATAGGAGCAATGGCTTGAACGGAAACATAAACAACTCTACTGATTACGTTTCCGCTACGAGATGCCCCCAAACTAAGACAAGTCAAGGGAAATACCACATAAGCATACATAGAACACAGAAGGGATCCACCTACCATGGGGTCAGTATGATCATAAGATAATATATATATATATATATATATATATATATATATATATATATATATATATATATATGATATTATTGCAAATGAATTGACATCATTCCCAAAAGAAAGTAGAACTACAATCACAATGGAGAAAAGAACACATAAGAGATACAAAGAAGAGTCTTTTTAGACCACAACATGGAGACCAAAAAGATTTGGTGCTACCATGTCATAAATCCAAGCAAACTACACAAGAAAATATTTACGAACAATAGCATGAGTAGAACATAACACGAAACAACATATAGAAGAATAAGGATACATATAGAGGAATTGTACAACAGGTTTGATTCCTTTATCACCTTGCACCAACAAAGCAACAAGGGTCATATAAAAGAATCTAACAACATTTAGAAAAACACATCACGGGAGAAGCATAGTACAATAGGAAAACACACAATAAGCTACCATAAAGGAAAAGCCAATCAAGCGCACCGCCTACTCTCCCCATCTCATTCTATATCATTTAGGGAAGGTGGGTAACTCGCAAGAGGGACTATATCCAACACAGTAGGAATGATAGCCAATTCCAAACAAGGATCCTCTTGAAAATCATAATGTTTGATACTAGGTGTAAGTGCCAATTGTGATGAAAGCATATTAGGTAAATCAATGTCAATGTCAATAGTCTCATATTCATCATTAGTATCATCAAGAGTATCTTCTTCATCTAGATTAATCAAAATAGGATCTAAGATACGAATAGAATCATTATAATCTTGCATTTTAACATCATTATTAGAAGTAACTTCTTCTAACACATCATGCATAGGTTTGTCAAAAGAAGGTAAAGAACTTTGAAGAATAGAAGTGTGAGCCTTCGCTTGAGCACGACACTTCTTACGACGTTCATTAGCGTATCGATTACATTTTGTTTTACTTGAAATATCTTGAGAACTAGGAGGAACAACTATCGGATCCTTCATAGGTTCTATAGGAGGATTCTTATGATTCTTAGCAGGCTAACAAGCAACATTGCGAGCTTGATTAAGAGAAGTAGAAGCCATATATAAATGAGGTATGGAAGGTGTAGGAAAAAGACCATGATTAAGATCCATCAGAGGCATGCTTAACTTGAGAATCTTATGATGCTTATAGGCTTGGTATGTGTGGAAAATATTATCAGGTCGAGAAGGACATGAATTGGGTAGTGAAGGCCCAAAGAAATCAAGGGTAGCATAATACCTAGGCCGAGAAGGTTGATATAAACTATGATTAACCATCTTCATTTCTTCATCATGAATGAATTTAAGACACTTATGGATAGGAGAAGCAACAACATGCATGGAATTTAACCATGACAATCCAAGCTTAACTTGAAATTGATCGGAAGTAGGAACAACAACGAAGGACGTTGTGTTCACAATTTTACCACAAAGTTCAACTGGCAAGCTAATGGAACCAAATGATGGATAAATAAAACCATTACAAGTTTGAATCCACATATCATATGTATCATAAGAATCACGTTGCAAGTTTTTCATAAAAATATTTTCTTCAGTAATAACATTGACTAAGGATGTAGGATCAACAAGAAAATCGTGTGTAGGTATCTGAGAAATCCTAGCATAAATGTAAAGGGGACCATCAGGAGCTTTAATAGTCTCAGAATCATCAAAGGTAATCGAAAATTCCCGAGGTCTTTTATTCTTAGGTTGCTTTTGAGGTTTAGGTTGAGATTTCAGTTTAGGCTGTGGTTTTGGTTTAGGTTGTGGTTTTGGTTTAGGTTGAGGTGGAACTTGAGATTGAGGCTAAGATTGAGGCTGAGGTGGAGATACAGATTGAACAACATGCTCCACATGGTTAACAATGTGATTAAGATCATCCATCTTTGAATCATAAATAATATCCATAGAAGATGGTTGAGAAATGGTATTAGTATCATGTGTAGGTAAAGGATTTGTGTAGATTTGAAGATTTTAAAGAAGGACACTTCTCAGTATCATGACCATTCTAACAATTATATTGATAAAAAGATTTAGGATCAAAGGATTTGGATGCTATTGTAGCAGGTAAAAGAGGTCAAATGGGAGGTAAAGTAATCATATTAGTAGTTAACAACCTATTCATAATATAATTTAAAGATTTAGAGAGAGGATTAAATGTATGATTTAATCAAAAAGTAGTGGATGTAGAAGTGGCATTGTGGGATGCAACAACAACTTGATCAACAATTGCATTCGCTTGTTTGTTTATCTTGACATAGTTGTTGAATTTTTTAAATTTGTTTGGATTAGGAGTAGCATCACTCTTATCAACTGGAACAAGAGCCATTGGAGTGTTGCTCTCAAATTGACTCGCTTGTAATTGATAATGATGAAGCGCTGCACAAAGTTGTTGAAAAGAGGTAAATTTAGTAAGCAGAATCTTATCTCTAATATCCTTTTGCAAATTTGAAATAAACATACATTGAATATCCATATCAAGAACATGATAAGAAATTTGAGCATACAAATGCTTAAATCTACCAATAAATTAAGTCAATTTTTCCTTAGTGTTTTGTTTACAATGCATCAAATTAGTCAAAGACACTTACGGACCAATGTTATTTTGAAATTGTTGAATAAAAGCATTAGTAAGTAAAATATTCAATAGAATAAGGAGGCAAGGAACAGTACCATTGTAAGGCCTTATCACAAAAAGTTCTAGCAAACAACTTGGCTAAAATCCTATGGTCATGAGCATAATCACTACAAAGGACTTGAAATGTTTTAACATGAGTAACAGGGTCTCCCTTACCATTGTAATTCTCAAGACGAGGCATATCATCTTGCTGAGGAATAGGAGCACAAATGATGTCTAGGGATAAAGGACTTCCCATGTCACATGTAGGAATGCTAAACTTGTTTTGAGTCAAGGATGCAAGTTGTTGTTGTAAAGAGGACACAGTTTGAGCCAAACTGATGATTGTTGAATCATTAGAGGAAATAGGAGGCATAGCAACATTAGAAACACTAGGTAAAGTGTATGAAGCAATAGGAATGGAAGACACAACTGGAGGAACACTTGGAACTACAATTGGAAGAGGATTGGAATAAGTAAAAGGAAGATTATGATAAGAAGGTTGTGATGTAGGAAGGGACACAAGAGGAACACTCATAGGAATAGAGGGAACCATCGTAGTCACCAAAGGAGGAGTATAGGTAGGAATAATAGGTAAAGGAATGGAAGAGGGTTCCACACTAGTGATAGGAGGAGTAAATCCTAAATCTTGAGCTTCTTGAGATAAAGGTTTAACATTTGAATGCACAATATGAGTAATACCAAGCAAGAGATTAACACCTTGATCACTATCATGAAGGACTTTCTTAAGATCCTCTATAGCTTGAATAGAATCTTGATTATGGTTTTCTTGGATAAGCCAAATACCCATTTTATCAAGTTTGGTTGAAAGTTTTTGGACTTGTTCAGGAGGAACTCTTAAAGCATCATCCTCATCATGAGATGAGTGAGAAGATTTTTTCTCCATAGTAGGATTGGAATCGTGAATAATCAAATTATCATCTGGGATCCTATGGAAAGGAGAGGAAGACTCAGGATCAAAGGCACCTATAAGTCTACGACTTCATCTAACTGAAATATTATAAGTAGGACTAGATGTAGTAAAGCTCATATACCAATGCAATGCAATGCAAATGAACTACACTAAGAAAACACAAAATATTTTGATTTTATATGAGATGCAAACACATAAAATAAATCTAATACATGCAAGATCTAACATGATAAAAGAAAGAGAAAATACAATAGGGCATCTAATTCCACAAAAGAGAGGGGTTAAGCTTGTCAGGTTCACAAAAATGTGATGTAAGGAAAGTGAGATATTGAAGATGTAGTAGTGTGCATGTGCATTGAATGTGTGGAGGAATATAGGATCTACTTCTTAATCCAAATTCCCAAAGGAGAGATCCAAATTGATTAATCACAAGGAAGTGATCAATACACAAATGAATCAATCTATGGAGAATATGAAGAAAGGAGAAAACCTTATAGTCTGTTATAGAAAGTATGTATTTGGAAACTTAATTGAATTGAAGAAAAATACTAACCTCAAAATAGGTTAAATCTGGAAAATACTATTTTCTGATGTCTGTGCTCAGTTTCGGGAGATTCTACAATCGGATCTGGCCTGAAAATGCAGAAACAGAGAAAACCTAGAAACCTTCTATCTTTCAGAGAAAGGTCATCCTTGACCTCAGGATCAGGGTAATATCTTACCTTGGGGTACAATCTTGACCCCCACTGAAAGTCATCCTTGACCTGAAACAACTCCGATAGAAATTTTGTTCGCGGATCTCAGAAGTTCACCGAAAAGGGTATCTAGATTTGCACTAATATTCATCATCCTGGACCTGCACCTACAAGAAAAAGGGTTTTTTTTGTTTGGATGAGGGTTTTTCCTTGCTCAAACCCTGTTTTGGAATCAACCTTGAAATGTAATTGAAATTGCAATATATAAACAAAGTAAATGGAACTACTCACCTTGCTTATGTTGAAATCCTTGTGGAGGATTCGAATCCTTGAATCCACAAGTATGGATGCTCCAAATGAATGTAGAATTATATGTAGGATGTCTCAAATCAATTGCATTAGATCTTCAACACCAATCTTGAATGTATCTTGGAATAGGAAGAATATTGAATGAATATGGATGGAGAAATCTTCAACAAGAGGGCTCCAAAGAGATTGAATCCTTTAATTGCTATCAATGGATCTCCTTAATGAATTGGATCATGAATTCTTGAATGCTTGAATGCTTGAGGATGAATGAATGCTTGAATGCTTTCCTTATCCTTTTTTCTTGCTTCTTGATTTCTTGATCTCTTGTTGCACTTGAGAGCTAGATGTCTTGATCATGAAAAGTAGACTGTCAAAATGAAAGAGGAAGGCCTCCTTTTATAGTGATCTAGGGCACAAACTTCTAGAGGGGCCAACATAGGGGAATTAAATCCCAATTAGGCCTTAACCCTTAGAAATGGACCTAGATTAAATACAATTTAAGATTTTACTATTCTGAAATCCGAAACAACCGACCCGAAAGCGGGAAATAAAACTTTATGAAGCTTGACATCCCAAAACCTTCAGAATTTGACAATTGGACCCATGGTCAAGGTTGAGGTCAATTGTGACCTAGGTCAGAGTTGAGGTTGACTGTGACCTAGGTTAGAGTTGAGGTCGACTGTGACCCAGAAGGTCGACCTTGACCCTAAGGTCACATATCTCAGTTTCTTAGGACCAAGTGCCAAAAATAGGCTGGAAACAGGTGGAGAGAGAAGAAGAACAGGGAAAAAAAGCTAGATCTAGTCAAAGACCCATTCAAGGTGCTTGACATGACCCCAGACCACTTAATCGGAGGGCTAAACCAGTCCTAAATGGAAGTGCTTCCATTTTCTGACAATAAAGATAATAAGATAGCTAAATTCTTGTATGAGGTAATCTTTACCAGGTTTGGTGTACCTAGAGAAAGAGTAACATATCAGGGATCTCAATTTACTTCTACCTTGATCAATGCATTGGTCAAATATTATACCATCCAACATGGTAAGTCATCGCCCTATCATCCACAAGCCAATAGATGGGCTGAGATAAGTAACAGATAAATTGATTCAATACTCATAAAGACAATAGAAATTCACAAAAAAGGATGGGGCATTCAGGCTTCTTGAAGCCATTTGGTCACATAGAATAGCATAGAGAACAACTACAGGGTTCACACCATTTGAGTTGTTCTATGGAAATTTTTTTGTAATGCCTGTTGAGTTTTAGCATAAAACTCTGTGTACTGCACCTGAATTGAACATTGATCTAGACCAGGCCCAAAGGGATCAGATCCTACAGCTAAATGGATTAGATGAGTACCAAAAATATGCTTTGCACAACATTGAAATAATTCAAAAATACTGCAAAAAGTGGCATGACAAGTTCATTAAAGAAAAAAATTTATAGGTAGGTGATTGGGCATTTCTTTACGACTCACGTTACCACAATACACCAGGGAAGTTTCAAAAAAGGTAGCTTGGTCCATATGAGGTAATTGTCATACTCAATAATGAAGTTGTGCAACTTTAAACCATCGATCTTGTTAGCTTCAAGTTAATTTTCAATGGTCACAGGCTCAAGTTATATCAAAAACCACATAGTTGGGAGGAGTTCCTGCAACAATTCCATCCAGTTGAGTCACACATGTCTCCTATAGCTGAAGTTGCAGGACCACATGTTCAACTCCCGTTAGCCTTGTGATTGATTTCTTGATCACTCATAATAAATATTTCACATTATGTAAGAGACCTTTTCTTTGTCATACTCAACCATTACACATTCTCTCTCTCTCTCCACCCATTCTATTCTACCAACTGTCAAATCAACACATGTATTTGCAACAACCGTTTCATTCATGATTTCTTCCCCATGCGCGGTAAGTAGTTCTCCAATTTATTGCATGTGTTATTTCTTAATTCACTTTAATATTAAAATTCTATGTATTTAATTCATTCTTTTTGAGGTGGCACTTCACACAATAGTGAGACCTATTATTTCATTAATTTGGGGGGGAGAAGTAGTCTAGTCATCCCAGTTTAAATTTATACATGTATGTGTCATGATGAGAATGTCCTAGTAAGATTGCGAGTACTCATCATATTACATGCAATAAAATTGAACATACCGCAATATGATATGAATAGCCTTGCAAATCCATGACACACCATAATTGAATGATTTCCATTAAAAGATGGTAGACTACTTGTTATTTCATTAATTTCCACTTCCATACCTCGATAAGACCAAGAAAAATAAGCCTTTGAGAATATTGCCTGAAACGAAGCTAGTTTTTGTTTGTCCAACAAATCTCTACGTCTATTTACTATTTAAGTGAATTTTTGAGAGGACTGGTAATCCTTGCTATCATTAGGGGTGATCTAGTCCACCATGAACCAACTATACATGATGTCATTTTGGTCAATCAAACATGCAAACCAAAATTTGAAGCAAGGGGATGGTTAGATTACTTTCAGAAACTTAATGGGAATGACAAGGATATAGCCTTCCAGTTCTTGAATACATTGTAGAATAGAGAAGATAATGTGAAGGGATTAAAGATAAAATGCAGTGAAAAAGTAATTGCAGAAGTTACAGGGTTGCCACAGGAAGGTGAAAAAGTTCCTGACTCGCAAGACCCTCGAACAGCTAGGGCCTAGTTTACTTTGCACACGGACCCTGTGCTAAATGTTGACAAAAAGAAGGGCACAAGAAGAATGTCGTTGTCACACCCATACATGCAATGTGCCATTTATATAATCCACTATTTGAATTGCAAGGGTTTGAATAATTTCTTGCATTCAGTACATTTCAAGCTATTGAGTTGTCTAAGACATGAAAATAGACCGCTCAATCTCCTAAACTTCATGTTCAATCTTATTGCCAAGTGAGTGGAGAAAGTGAAAAAAGGTACCCCAAATTCTATATCTCATCATTGTTTGATTAAGTTTCTATTAGAAAAGGCTTTGAGGAAGAATTATACAATTTCTTGGGATGATTTTGTTTCTTCAGAACAATTTGTGCAAAGGGTAGTAGGGCCAAGTGGGGCAGGTTTAGGTAGAAGGGTAAGCACTGAAGGGAGCACTAAAAAGATAATTGAGAATCCTTTCCCCTCTACTAGCTCTAAATGTAAAAACCCTAGTAGTACCTTAGCACATGAAAAATAGAGTTGTGGGGTCTCTTTAAAGCCTTGTCTTCTAGGAAAAGAAAGAAGAAAGCATTCACTGTTGAAAAACACCAAACTCCCCAATCTACTAGTAAAAACTAGGACTTTCACTCGGAATGAGAAAGGAAAAACTATTGAGAAATATGAAATTCCCCAAGAAGAACCTATTGGAAACATTCCTTCTCCTTTAAAATAAAATACACACATGAACAAGTTCCCACAACATCTATCGTAGGGAAAACCTCAAGGAAAAAGGCTAAAAGGGCACTCGTTAAAGCTAAAGCATAAACATCTATGAGGAGAAGTGAACGAGTCAAGAATAAACCTAGTAAGGATGTTTATATTCATAAAACCTCAACCATCAACGTTGAGTCATCTGAGTCCCTTGAGGAGAGAATGACCAAAATTTATTAAGGTGTTGAGGTTGAGGTAAGAGGAGATGTTGAACAAAAGAATCCAAAAGGTACCTTTGATAGAGAATAGAGTGTTGAAGATATAGTTATAGATAAAGGGAAGGATTGTATGCCTATAGAGGAAGATAATATTTTTTATGAGAATCCTAAGATTAATGTGGGAGTTGTACAAAAAGTGGTAGAGAGATTTTTTAATTAAGGTGGTTTAGATACCTTAGCACAAGCTTCCCCAAAACTAGGTGAAATAAACACAGAAGGAGCCATCGTGGTTTGGACAGGATCACCAACCCATGAATAGAAAAATAATGAGAAACTGGCTGATGAAATAGATAAATATATATCTATTAAAAATTAGGGACTTGTACCATCACCTAATCTATCCACCACTTTGACAACAGGACTTAGTTTGTAATAGGATATGCTGCTACAGAGAGCACTATGGCAAGAGGAAAAGAAGAAACTTTAGCAAATAATTGATGCGAAATACCATGAACTAATTGAGAAGGAAGAAGAGATACAACTATTGAAGGAGAAGGTTACTCAAATAACCTCTATAATTCCTAATTTGATGAAATGCAGAGCTCCAAAAAGGGTGTATACTCTCTACTTGAAGGAGCAATTCCTCAATCTCAAGTTAACCAGAATAGTGCAAGGTCTTAAACCTTCTTTGGAAACTTCGCATGAGTTTTATTCTACATTCCAAACCTTGCTGAAAATTGTTAAAAACCTTCTACATGTGATTTATACCTTCATAACTATGTTGTCCATCATGATAGAGATTGAAATCCCCTAGCCTATGTGGGAGATATCCAACTCAAAGCTTTCATGTCCTGGATTCAGAATGAATTAAGTCAAGAACATTAGGGAAGACCATACAACTATGAGGAGCTGGATGCACCTTTAGCCATCAGGCAAAAAGTAAAAGATGTAGAGAGGGTATATTATGACTAGCTAAAACTTAATTACCACGATGCAAGGTTCAAATAGAACCCCTCAGGGAAGCAACTTACAAAGATTATGAACAAATGGAAAGAATTGAAGAACAACAAGCCTTGGGAGACATAACTCAAAGGTGGATGAGATTACCTATCAATTTAAAGAAAAGGGAACCACATTCTCTACAAAACTACATTCTGGAAACACATAGAGCTCCATGGTATGTGGTGTTAGGAAGATTTAGGCCAAGCCATTGGATTCCTGTTAAGTTTCAACTACCACTTTTAATGTGGCCCTTGCTTAGTGTGGATCAAAATGTTGATTCCCACAATATGGTGATAGAAGTAGTAGGATGGGAGAAGCTAAGGGATATCAATGGATACTATTGGAGCCTAGGAAAAGGAGGAGCAAGGAAAAGTTCACCAATAGACTTCTATATGAATGCTAGAATAACCAACATTGCAGTTGTTGAGGGACCAATAATGAATTAAGTCGAGGGGAATGATGAGGCCATTTTATGGCCTATTTTGTTCCATGTTTCTTAGTTTGTTAATCCAGAAGCTAGGTTGTTATTATATTTTCAGTGAACTCTTTTAAGACAATGTTTGTATAAAGGAATTATAAGGTCCTATTTTTAGTATGAACATTCATGTTTTGTTATGTCTTGATGATAAGAAAAAGGACCACTTAACTAATATTGCCTATGGATTAACTAATCATTTTTAATATTATTCATACTCTTATGGATGATTGAAATGTGAATATGTTTCTGAAACCAAGAAAACCATTTTCTACAAGAATGAATTAGTAAATATATGTTTGATTAAAATCAGGATGATGAGATACTCATATGTTATAAATATGGCATGTGCTACTAACCGTCATTTGTAGGACTAAGTCATTCAGGTATTGAAGAAGATGACAGCACCAAGGACTCTGGACCAGTTCAACAACTACTAGAAGGAGTGGTTTTCTGACTGCCATAAATACATCAGACTATCATTAAGCAAGTCAAGAGTGGACCACTACACTTAGGAGGAAATCCAGTAATGAAGAACCTATATTTCTGCTAGATCATTTAATAAGTGAAGACTTGTTCTGTCAGTTGAGTAATTGTCTCAAACATGTTTGTAAGGAGATAAAAATTGTTTTAATCCATACAAGTGAGATGGCCGATAGTTTAAGAGTTAGTTAAGGAAGTCCTTTGTTATAAATAAGTTTCTTGTACACTTCTCAAAAGAGTTAGATTAGCAATAAGAGCAAAAGTCTTTACTATAGTCTTTGGGAGATTCTAGTTAATACAGTTTCTATTTAGTATGTAATTTTTTTCCACTTATGAATAAAAGAGAGATATCTTTGTTCCAATAAGCATATACTAATTTTTTCCAATTCAGACATCTAAAGGGGGCCACTTGGTGAGTGAACATTACTATTTCCTTGTATTTCTTTATTCGTTATTTAGTACTTTTTTGTTCCTGCAGCCGCTAGGTAGTAGAACCTATGGTTGTTCCCGCAAAAAGGAAAACAAAGTAGAGACCTATTTGATTTATTGATTTTGTTGAGTAGAGTAAACTATTTGAAGCTTTCTGATTCATATAGAGACAAGTTACTTTCTAGCATTTGTTTTCAAGAATGCAATGTTTCCTTTTAGTAGAATAGTGATGAAAATTACTGTAACTTAGTGCATATCCTTTGTCGTACCATTTCAAGCTCACATCCCTGGGTTGATAGATAAATGAGCCTATTGAGTCAATTTATAAATTATTTGTGGATGTGCAATCCACAAGTAATGGGTAAACTATCCTAGTTACCAGTTAGATCAATTTGGCAAGCATTGCATCTAGATGTCCTGACAATGACATAAAGGATAAGCTCAAGAGATTTAGGAACTTCAAAGACAAGAAAAAGAAGGAATGTTACCTAGAAGTAGAAGGAGTGACTAATGAAGAATCAAATGGAAGAAATGATGAGGAAGAGATAGTCTATTTTGCAGTTAAACAAGAACCCTCAATCGGTGTAGATGGAGATAATGAGGAAAAGAATTGATTTCAAGCATGAATTGCAATAGTGACTAGATAATAGATAGTGGGTATACACATCGGATTACCAGAGAAAAAAGAAAATTTATTTCAATGGAGGAATGTGATTAGGGAGAAGTTAGATTCGGTAATGGTTCTCCATGTGTGGTTACGTGGTAAGAGGTAAAGCTTCAATAGCACTTAATGATAACACTAATTGTGATGATATTTATTGGGCTAATAGATTAAAGTATAACCTATTAAGTGTTTCTCAATTGAATAACAAATGTTTCAGATTAGAATTTATTTATGGTGTTTGAAAGGTCTTAGGAAACTCTGGAGATTTGATTTCTATTGGTGAACAAACTAGAGGCAACCTATTCTGATTGAACTCTACTAATAAATAATGTATGTTTGCTAAAGTTGAAAAGTATTGGTTGTGACATAAAAGACCTTGTCATGTTAATATTGATGATCTACTAATGGTCAATAAAAAAAGATGTGTTAGAGGTTTTCCTACTTTATCTAAGCCTGATAATACTATGTGTAAGGAGTGTCAATTAGGAAATTTGACTAGTTCTAGCTTTACTACTCAAGTCTATTCATCACAGAGAATTCTTGAACTTGTACACACTGATTTGTGTGGACCGATGAAAACCCAGAACTACTATGGAGATAAGTGCTTTATCTTTTTTGTTGATGATTAATCAAGAATGATGTCTGTTATGTTTTTGAAGGATAAATTTGATGCATTATACATGTTTAAGGTGTATAAATAAAGAGTTGAAAAATAAATAGGTAAAGCACTTAAGTGTATAAAATCTGACAGAGGAGGTGAGTTTACTTCACAATAGTTCACAACATTTTGTGAAGAACATCGAGTCAAGAGAAAAATTTCAGCACCAATGACACCCCAACAAAATGGAATTGCAAAGAGAAGGAGCATATCCATAATTGACTGTGCAAGAACACTTTTGATACAAAAAAGGGAGTGACTCAAATCTTTTGGAGAGAAGCTATAAGCATTGTTTTCTATACTTTGGACTGGGTACAACTTAAGAAAGGAAAAAATAAAAAACCTTATGAGCTACGGTATGGTCATACTTCTAGTGTCAATTATTTCAAAAATTTTGGAAGTAAATGTTACATAAAGAAGGATGAACAAAATGGTAAATTTGATTCTAAGAGTGATGAAGGGGAATTTATAGGATATTATACTAGAAGTAAAGCTTATAAGTACTTGAACAAGCATACCAACAAGATGCTTGAAAGTGAAAATGTTAGAATTGATGAATTTTTTGAGAAAAATGAGGAAGATATAAAGAAGGAACCAGAAGACTATGACAAGTTGTTTATGTTCAACCGGTGGAGCTAGATACAATACCATAGATAAATGAAGTGGTGAATGATCTACAACCAATGAATAATGATGAAGGTAACCAAAGATAAAACCGGTACTCCCAAGGTATGTGAAACATAATCACGCTCAACATTAGATTATTGGAGATAAAAAATGTTGGAGTGATGTCAAGGATTACGGTAAGGGAAAGCACTTGTTTACTATCTAAATTAGAACCTAAAATTGTTAAAGATGCTTTGGAAGATAATTATTGGGTTAAGGCTATGAAATAGAAATTAGATCAAATAAAGAAAATAAAACATTGAATTTAGTACCCATGCCTATTGACAAGAATGTTATAGGTAGTAAATGGATCTTCGGGAATAAGCTAAATAAGAAATAAGAAGTGATCATAAACAAGGCAATGCTAGTTTGAAAAGGGTATGCACAAGAAGAAGGAATGGACTATGGTGAACCTTTGCACCTATTTCTATAATTGAAGGTGTAAGGATACTTTTGGCATGTGCTACTTATAAAGGTTTTAAGGTCTATCAAATGGATGTAAAATCTACTTTTCTGAATGGTGTGTTAGAAGAAGTATACATTGAACATCCTAAAGGTTTTGCTACTGAAAAAGGTAAATACATGGTATGTAAATTGCATAAAGCATTGTATGAAGTGAAACAAGTTCCAAGAGCATGGTAAGAAAGGCTACATGCTTATCTTATTCAAATTGGTTTCACAAGAACTAGTGACAATAGCAATGCATATTTAAAATTTAAAAGTAAAGAGAGGATATTGATTGCTGAAATTTTTATTGATGACAAAATATTTGGTGGAAATGAAACATTGAGCAGGTCATTTGTAGAAGAAATGAGGAATTAATTTGAAATGTCAATGATAGGAGAAATTAGATTCTTTATTGGTCTTCAAGTACAACAGATGAAGAAAGGGATATACATCAATCAATCCAAGTATATGAAGGAGATTCTAAATTTTTTTTGGCATGGATGACTCAAAACTAGTGGGACCATCTATGCTCACAGGCTACAAACTATCTAAGGAGGATTAATCCAAAGAGGTAAATGAAACTCTATATGGATCCATGATCAGTAAGTTACAATATGTTGTTCACAATAGACCAGATATTGCACATGTTGGTATTGTTTCAAGGTTTTCCTCAAATCCAAAGGGCTGACATATGGTTGTAGTGAAGAGGATCTTTAAATATCTCAAGGGACCAAATAGTGTGGCCTATGGTATAGTAAGGGTGGAGATTTTTCTTTGAATGTGTTTATAGATGTAGATTGGATAGGTAAAGTTGATGATAGGAAGAGAACAAGTGGTGGAACATTCTTTCTTGGTGAAAGATTAGTCTCTTCGACTAGTAAAAAGAAGAATTGCATTTCTCAATCTACTGTAGAGGCAGAGTATGTTGTTGTTACTATTAATTATCAAAAAGTGATATGGATAAAATGGATTCTTGAGGGAATTCATTAGAAGGTCACATAACCGGTTGTTATCTATTGTGATAATACTAGTGCATTAAACATTTCCAAGAATCTAGTGATGTACTCGAAGACAAAGCACATTGCAATAAAATAGCATTTTCTAAGATAACAGGCACATGCGAAGGAGGTAAGGCTTGAATATGTGCCTAAAATTTGTTGATATATTCACCAATCCATTACCAAAGGATACCTTTAAGTATCTCAAAGGTAGATTAGGGGTTATTCCCCTATCTGGAGTTAATTAGAGGATGATGTTAATTGCATCAGTTCATGTGTTTATCAAAATATCATGTGTATGGACTGATGTGGAGGTGGACTACTCCATAGGGGGGGAAGTCTTAGTATGATGTTGTGATGGAGTGATAAGGAAAGAACAAGAAAAGAAAAATAAAGCATAATCAAAGATGATTGAATGATTAGACATCTTTGGCATTGTTGTCAAAGGGGGAGAATATGCATTATAAAGGGAGAATATGTATGAACACAAAGAAGAACATATAGGATGAGATGAAAGGAGTAGTATACGTAGGTGATGAACCAATATGACATAGTAAGCGAACATATGATCATAGGTGCAGAAAGAAGTGGAAACATTTTGAAAAACTTAGTAAGAGGATTTCCATGAGAGAAATATAATGTTGCCAAGAAGAACTCAGAAGTTAAGAGGAGAAGTTAATAGTGTTGCATGCCATTAATGCCAAAGGGGTAAATTGTTAGCATAACTGATGCAGTGATGCTAAGTGTTGCATTTATGAAGACTAGTACAGATTCAATGATAGGTGAATATGTTATTAGGTTGTCATTGATGTCAACTGATTGACTTAATGTTTTCACTATGTTACCAGATATTGTGTGAGTAAATCTTGAGTTGTAGTATATTTTTGAAGTTGATATTATAATGTAAGAATATGTTATGTGTTGTGATGTTAAGTTTGTAATCACAACTTTTGATATGAATTATTGAGTTGTTTATGTTTTAATGAAATCAAACTGGGTAACTGCTAAAATAGTCATTGAAAGAAAGTAAGTGATTTGAATGTTATCTCAAATTAGTAAAGTATTTGATAGAGTGGTCATAGGATATGATTGATAACAATGTGTAGATACTATGTTGAGGATAGAGACTCATATTGTTGACCGGTGAAGATGGTTTAATGGATTAGAAGCGGTATTAATAGAATGAACATGTAAACAAGACATAGTTCTTGAATAGGTAATGAATATTTGTGAATCGGTGAAGAAAAATGAAGTGGCAATGAGATCGGTGATGTTTTTAGTTAATTAGTAAGGAAGTTGCATGATTTTTGGAAAGTATTTGACATCACATTTCTCGAAGTATGCGTTTGAGGTGGATTCTTCAAGAAGTTCCTTTTGGTCAAATGATTTTTTAAAGATGGTTCAATTTCCAAGGTGAAATCCATATGGAAGCTGACACGGTCAAAGAAAAATGGTTTAAATGAGTTTTTAGATACATTGTATCTTACCTAATATGCTTTGGATCATTTTTGTCTCAGATATAGGGTTCATTTTAAGACGGAGGAATAAAATATATTGGAAAGTTGAAAAAGAATTTATTTGTTGATTGCAAATTGCAGAAGGATTCAATGACAAAGAAAGTGAAGGAATCAAGTGTGATCAAGCCATGGAATATTATAGTATGTGGAGAATATTTTTAGAACTTAATAGGATCTTATCATGTAGAGGTAGTGCAATTTCAAAGATAATTTTATCTATTTCTTTCTAACAATTGTAATAGTGAAATCCCTTAATAGGGTGGATCCTAACATATATTTGTTGTAAATCCTCTAACAAGGTGGTATTACATATTGAATGTTTAAAGTCTTCTAACAAGGCTTCTCCTAACAAGGAAAAGATCCTAACAGATCTAAAGGTAAATCCATTAATCGGGTAGCACCTAACAGTGCTTTTGTAAACCTTTAACAGGGTAAGATCCTCACAAGGCGTATTCTAGAAGAGTACAGATTTAGTGGGTACAAACTCCCATAGTGTTTTTACCATTTGGGTTTCCATGAGAAAAATATGGTGTCTTTATTGTGTGATTGATTATTTTTGGATGCATGCTTTTAATGTTTCTATTTATATTAGTCGTTGTTGAAGTTTTTGGTGCATAAAGTTTAAAGAGTTTAAAATCAGTGAATTTGATGATTACTGATTCAACCATCCCCTCTTGGTAATCAGACCTATATTAACAAGTAGTCAGGTCATGATGGTGTGAGAGTGGTTTAGTTGGGCATGTGACTATTTACAATAAGGAGCCTACTAGTTTTGAGTTCATTGGGCATCAGAGACTTAGTATGGGGGATGAGGTTTCCTGCAAGTAGTCCTTAAGAGATGAACCAACTTTTCATTAAGAAATTCTCTTAAATAATTGCACAATAAAACAAGAATTAGCATGGACAAAAATTGTAATTTTTAATACCTTAAGTAATATAAAAGACCATCTACAAAATCTCATTAATTATAATGAAAAGTCTATAGAGATATTAATTAGGTGATAAGACTATTCTTGGTGAGAACTTCCACTAGGATTGCAACGAATATTGCCTAGAAAAAAATGGTGGTAGAATTACAAGCTTGACGAAAAATACACGATGAGACCAATGGAGCAATAAAGCTAAGATAATTAAGTTGGTCTGATCTCCTTCCTTCTTCACATTATTTATGTACAATTTGGAAAAAAAAAAATCATATTATTGATTTCCTGCATCACCACCGTGGGGAAGATGGTTCAGCAAGTCAATTTTTCTACTTTCCATTAACTTCAATTAATCTCCACTCGAGCCGCATAGAAATTCTAAAACGATGGCTCCCTGAAAGTCCCGAGGAAGAATGCATATCTGAATTATTATTATTATTGTTCAAAAAGAAGGGGGTAAAAATTTATTAAATCAAATAAGAACATACAAAGATGCCAAGAACAACTAAACACCTGACCCAAAGGCCAAACAATAGTCAATGATAACCCAATTCTCTCAGATAATCTCTCATATCCTCTATAACAATATCTTCTAGCAAATCGGAATACTCACAAGACAAATGACTCTAATCCTTGACATCCCACATTCCCTTGTCTTGAAAAGCCCATTTAGCCAAATAGTCAGCTACCTTGTTCCTTTCTTGAGGGATATGGAAGAAGGTAACATTATCTAGAGATATTATCAACCTAGTAACCCATCTGACCACACCTACTAGTTTCTAGTTCTTGTCCTCTATTTCTACTCTATTAAGCATGTTAACGACTACTTGTGAATAAGCTTCATAGATGATCTTCCACCAATCCAAAGAACAACACATCTTCAAAGCATAAAGGATAGCCAATTATTCCATAAAATTATTAGTGTGATAGCCCTTATAAATAGAAAAGAAGAATTGAACCACTCTAGAGGAGTCTCTACCAACTCCAATCCTAACATGTCTAGGATTACCTCTAGAAGAACCATTAGTATTAATCTTCAAAACCTTAACAGGGGGAGGTTCCCAACAACCCTCTTGAAGAATCTTATTCCTTCCATGATAAACCACATGAGATGATGAACAATGAGACTTACAACCCTCCAAACCTAACCTCTAGATAATAGGCAAGTCCCTAGGATCCACATCGCTAGATATGTCACACTTGGCCAAGAGGGTTTCTTCTAATCGCTAATGATTCACATCCATAATTAATGGCTCATCATTATCTTACCCTGAAAAATCTTTTTATTCCTTTCTAGCCATATTTGCCATAAAATAAATGTGGGGCCAATATTCCATGCAGTATGCAAGAAAGAGGCATGAGTAGGGGGATAACCCAACTGGTCCCAAAAATTGAACAAGCTAGAAACATGAAAGCAAGGCTTATTCTCACTCCTCCACCAAAAATGCCAAATTTCTCTCGAATATGGGCATAAGAAGAAGATATGAGAGGAGGTTTCCTCACTAGCCCTACAAAGAACACACACAGAAGGACCTTGAAATCCACGCTTGCATAAGCTATCCCAAGTGAGGCATCTGTTCTAGAACACCAACCACATTAAAAAATTACACTTAGGCCAAGAAAATTTACTCCAAACCTATTTCCACCAAGGCACCCCAACATCCCCAAAGAGATTCCTTACGAGCTCACTATATCCAAAGACAACATAAAATTTACCTTTCGAGTTGGGGCCTGGTGCAGGAGCACCTCATGGCCAAAGAGTTGACAAGATGACACCAAGGTTCAAAGATGGATTTGAAGGGTCATCAAAGGTTAATCATGATATTTTAAAATCAATTATGCCCTTTGTATGTGATAAACATGATGTAATGGAAAAATGTCCTAATTGTCCCAAAGGGACCATAGGATCAAAATGATTTAATAGGGGGATTTATGATAGGTAAGAGTATAGAAGGGTTTTACGTTCAATAATGTAATAATGTCAATTTATGGCCTTAGTAGTGGGTAGAAGTCATTTAGTGTTCATTTGTGAAGGATTTCAAATTTGAATATTTAAACTATAACGACTAGTTTAGGAATTGGCGGGCCTAATAAATATATATATTTTTTTAATGTAATGATCTTAACCGAATAGAATTGGTTGGATTTGGTTACAAAATATTCTATAAATCCTATAGAAGGCATGTAAGTAAGAGATAATATATAGTTGTACGTAAGGCGCAATAAGTCAATAAAACTCAGTTTTCCTACAAATTGCACTTGATTCTTGAAAGTTTCCATATTGACTTCATAAATTTTGATTTCCTAACAATTTTGTGATTATTTAGGATTACTTTATTTTACATTCCATACACTGTTGAATCATTTTGAACCCCTAACTCTTCTTATTTCCATTTATTTCTATTGACTGGTTATAACAGAGTTAAGAATTAACTTGTTTTGAGGGACATGGGGGCATAAAGATCCATTCTATGGATGTCTAGTTGTTTCCTATAGAATGGATCTAGTGTAACATATTATGAATCTTACTAACCTATTTGAGTGCAGGGTAAAAGCACAATCAGGTGTCATCTTTTTGGCTAACTTATCAACACAGCTGAATTTTAGTATTTCTCACTAAAAATTAATTTTGGTCAAACATATGGTTTAGCTAGATTCATTATAGCTAAGTTAGATAAGTTCTTTAACTTTTTCAATTAGAAATATCTATTAAATACATGTTTAATACCACTTTGGGTCCAATTACCATAAAAATAAAATTATTTTAGAAAAGTGGCGTTTCAATAACTCCTAATACTTTTAATGAATTTTTTTTTAAAATTAAAAAATACCCTTTTGTAGAGATCAGAGTCAAGAATATCCTCATATAGATTTTATAGTATTTTAATTAGACATAGTTTGTTGTAATTAAAAAAT